>CM067490.1:28395388-28431228 GCA_034552555.1 Semaprochilodus insignis | reverse complement strand
AGGAAAGTGGTGTTAAGGGTACGTTTGGAAACTTTAACAATCCAACTTTTATTTAAAGAGTTGGGAATGGGAACGTTTATTTTATTTATTTAATGTAACATCAAAACTAGGTCCTGCCTTCCTGAGCTAAATGATTTGGGGAACGGCGATGTCCAAACCAAACAAATTTTGGAGTCACAGCTTTCGGAAAGAATTTGTTTTTGTGTGGGGAGTGAAGACAGTTTAGACATTCCTCATTCTCTCCCATTATTTCCACTGTCAAAGCTGCACTGGACACAGAATCCATTTAATATGTGTTTCCTGGCAGTTTATTGGAACTCGGACGACAATCAAATTCTAACTCAGAAATGATGGATTTTGTGTGGAATGCTCCCATATGTCTGGGAGACCTTTCCAAAGAATGTCTCTCCCTCTCTGAGGGTGGAAATCTTAGATGATAGAAACTGACAGTGTTACTCTTCCTGGCCACTTTATCAGAAACCCCCTTCTCGTACCTCCATCTCGCTGCTGTACCGTTACAGGGTGTCGTTTATTTGTCGATGTCCAGTCTTTGTTAGTCATCCTTTAGCCCTTCATCAGTGGGCAGTTCCTGACCACAGAGCTGCTCTCCGCTGGACATCTTTGAGTCTTGAACTAGCAGATGGCCAACACAAACTGTACATCTGCTGATGCCAAAGTGTCGCTGGGCTGAGAACGGGGTACGAGTGATCTCTGCAGATGGACTACAGACTGTAAATGTACACTGATGTAGTGACCAATAAGGTGGCCAGTTAACAGATGCACAAGGTGGGTGTTTCTAATAAAGTGGCCAGTTAGCGGAGCACTAGGTCGGTGTTCCTAATAAAGTGGCCAGCTGATGTAAGCACAAGGTGGGTGTTTCTAACAAAGTGACCAGCTAGTGGAAGCACAAGGTAGGTGTTTATAATAAAGTGGCCAGTAAGTGGAAGCACAAGGTAGGTGTTTCTGATAAAGTGGCCAGCTAGTGGAAGCACAAGGTAGGTGTTTCTAATAAAGTGGCCAGTTAGTGGATGCACAAGGTGGGTGTTTCTAATAAAGTGGCCAGTTAGTGGAAGCACAAGGTTGGTGTTTCTAATAAAGTGGCCAGTTAGTGAAAGCACAAGGTGGGTGTTTCTAATAAAGTGGCCAGTTAGTGGAAGCACAAGGTGGGTGTTTCTAATAAAGTGGCCAGTTAGTGGAAGCACAAGGTGGTTGTTTCTAATAAAGTGGCCATAAACTGGAATGTTGGTGTTGTATATGTTGTATTCTGACACATTTGAAAATCAATAAGCAGCAATTGGTACTCGATCTCTTCTCAGGTGCTGGTGTCCCTCTCTGTAAACACTGGAGAAAGGAATTAGGAAAGATTGGACTGAAATCAGCTGGCAGTGTGGATGAATTCCTGCTAGAGAATCTGTACTGAAACCATAATAGCAGAGAGGAGCGCTGTGGCCTGAGTCTGCTCTAAAATTAGATTTTATGTGTGAAGTAAGTTTGTTGGCACGTCTGAAGCTGTTTTTGTTTTCTTCACCTCTTCAAAACAGACAGATCACTTTGCATCTGCAGGTGGTGATGTATTTATGGTAAGGATTTGGGTGACTATTGACTTCTAGCCTTGTAGCTCCTGTTCTAAAACTAAAGAAGCGGTCGTGTTTTGGCTGATTGACTGAATTTGGAGTAACATAAATATTAAATAAATTGGATTTTTCACCAAACTATTCCCTGAACTCACTCTAGACCACACTAGAGCACCCTAAACATCCCCCGCCACAGTAAACAGTCACTGGGCCGGATGCTCGGAGTGGGAAAACTTTATTGTTATTGTTCATTACCAGTAGCTTATCCCCGTCAGGGCCTCTCTCAGTGTCCTCTCCCTGCACTATCCATCCAGACGCCCCCTGGAGCCCCCCAGCCAGAATCTGTCTCTGCTTTAAGGGGCTGTTGTGTATGAAGCTTTTCTCTGGCCTACACCTTTGGACTGCTGCCAGCTGTTTGGGGTCATTGCAATCCTCCTTTTACTCCTCCTCAATTGCCTCCCCCTATCCGCCCCCCAGCAACGCTCCCACATCACCACATTCCTGCGTCCTGCTGACTCTTATCACCGCTCCAGCCAGACGCCACCAGGACAAAAGCCAAGACACGCAGAGCTTCTCCCTGCTGTGACTCATCAACCTCGCGCCAGCAGCCAGGAGTGTTTCTGAAGTCAACAGGCACCACAGGCCTGAAGGAACCGTCCACACTGCTACATCAGGCTAACAGGGCTTGGTACAGATTCACCATGCTAACCTGGCTAACAACACTTAGCATGGCCTCATTGCCTTAATGCTAGCATGTCTGGTCGAGCTCTTCCTTGAAAGCCCATCACTGTGTGTGTCTGTGTGTTTTCCTGTGAAGCCCTCAGCAAAGTCAGTCTGTAACAGGAAACCATATGGAGTAAATTCCTCCCAGACTGAGTGACTGTTCCTCCTCGGCGCTCGGACAGGACGGATAAACAGCGTTACTGCGGATCAGTACATGCTTATCCGTAACCTTCACCTTTCAGAAGCGTGCGACTCATACAGACGTAGTTCTAGTAAACATACATACTACATACATACTACATACATCTATCTATCTATCTATCTATCTATCTATCTATCTGTCTGTCTGTCTATCTATCTATCTATCTATCTGTCTGCCTGTCTATCTATCTGTCTGTCTATCTCTCTCTCTCTCTATCTATCTGTCTGTCTGTCTATCTATCTATCTATCTGTCTGTCTATCTGTCTGTCTGTCTATCTCTCTCTCTCTATCTATCTATCTGTCTGTCTATCTATCTATCTATCTATCTATCTATCTATCTATCTATCTATCTGTCTGTCTGTCTGTCTCTGTCTGTCTGTCTATCTATCTATCTATCTATCTGTCTGTCTCTCTGTCTTTCTGTCTGTCTGTCTATCTATCTATCTGTCTCTGTCTGTCTGTCTATCTATCTATCTATCTATCTATCTATCTATCTATCTATCTCTGTCTGTCTGTCTCTCTCTCTCTCTCTCTCTCTCTCTATCTATCTATCTATCTATCTGTCTGTCTGTCTGTCTGTCTGTCCATCCGTGCGTCCGTCTATCAACAACTATGAATGAGACCCCCAAAGACCCCCAGCCAGTGAGCTCTCTATCATCACCTGCCTGTTAAAAGCAGGTTGTTTTTCTTTGAGACGTTTACAGATTTGTCATTTAAATGAAAATAGTTTTTCTCTGCTGATATTTGTTGTTCCACCGTGTGGTCTAAGATAAATGATTCAGTGTTTGACTCTGCAGTTTTCAAGGCAGGAAAACCCATCTGATTTAAAAACCACACAACTGTCCTGAATTCATTGTGCTCTGCATCGACTCCCCAGCCCAGGCTGCCACTGTCAACACTCCCTGTGGGGTAAACTGTCACCACTCGGGCCACTTTGGGCTGAATTGTTGTGAAAAGTCCTTTTTTTAAATGCTATTAAAATATTTAGCCTAAACCAAAGTGGGTTCAGTGGTGCCCAGCTCTCCCTCACAACCAGCACAGCCTTTAACACTGCAGGGAGCTGCAGACGCATTTCCACTTGTACCCCTGTGTATTTGCTGCTGTGTTTCCACATATCAGCAAACACTCGGCAGCCTGGCTCAGTCTGCACTCTGCTGTGTGAGTGTAATTGGGATCAGGAGCTGTGTTAATGCTGCAGTGAGGGATAGTGAGCCTGTCCACTAAAGCCAGGCTGTTAACCACGTCCTGTGAAGCTCAAAGGCCCGAGGCACTTCCTCCCTGACTCAACACCACACAGCTGGAGCCGAGCCTGATGTAGGAAGACTTAACGTGAACACTTAACAATAAAAAATCCCTCTTACGTCAAATGTAGCCCATCAGCCGAGACATGTTTACCTCCTCGGTTTTAGCTCTGGAGCTACGAGGCTAATGTAGCTAACTAGTACCAAGTAGGCCTCAGACATGCATATGGCTACTGTTAGCACTCTAATGTACTTTGGATAACAGAGAGTCATACAGAGTCACAAACCACACAATCAGGTCAATTACAGAACACCTAAAGGGCAATTCCACCAACTTTTAAAATGTTTCAGTCTTTAAGACGTACGCAGAGTGATTGAGACTGGATTTGGTGTGAGATGGTTCAGATGTTCTGTACAGTGGTGGTGATGGGAACCAGGGTTCTCCATGTCTACAACACACATATAGACACTTTATTGACTATCTAAACCACCAGTGAACCTACACGTGTCTTCTGAGCTCTATACGGAATGTTGAGAAGTGATGAAAATCTGGAAAACCTCTCTTTCACTCATCTTCTAACCTCTTAATCCTTTCTTGGTCACAGAAGAAGCTGGAGCCTATCCTAGCGTTCAGTGGGCAGAAGGCAGGAAACACCCTAGACAGGCCACCAGTCCGACAGTCAGACATACACATTCACACCAAGTTAGGGTGGCCACTTTCATAACCCCAAAGAGTAGGACAATTAATTAATTGACTAATTGACAAGCATTTAGAGGGCTAACCTGCGGTTAGCCGGTAGGCAAGCAATGTCACATGATCTTGGTAAACCAATGAAATGCCAGGCATGTCTTTTGACACGGACGTGAGCCAATGGCACACATAATATTGTTGGTGAGTGAACAAGTCTGTCCGGCTTAAAACCGGACGTGTGGCCACCCTCCACCTGGGGTGGGTGCAGTTTAACACCTCCAATTTAGCCGACTGTATGTTTTTGGACTGTGGTAGGAAACCCACACAGACACGCTGAGAACATGCAAACTCCACAAAGAAGAGTTCCTGGACGCCCAGGCTGGGAACCAAGTCCCTTCCTGCTGTGAGGCGACAGCGCTACCCACCGCTTTAGTGGAAAACCTGGAAATAATACGTTTTCTTTGGGGGACTATTTTTTTGCCTCACAGCGCCCTGCAGCATGTATCCCTCCACCATGAATGGAGTTTAAGGCTGAAATATTTTCCAAACTATCATAAACAGCATCTCAGACATCAGGCAGCGTATTCATAACCATCTCATGTAGTAACTTTCTGTGAGGGAGCTTTTAGAGGGGGACGTCTGGTTTACCTTCACCACCACTGTGAGAACCTCTAAGTTTCTTCTAGAACAGAATGTTTCACACCAATCCCCTCTGAGTGAGTTTGTTTACATCTTGACCGTTTAATTATGCAGAAAATCTGAAAGCTCTGAAGGAGGTCCATGTTGGAGATGGTTCCAGCTTGAGCCGCTGTAGTGAAGCAGCCCACACACTGTCTGTGCTCCAGCAACACGGACTCAGCAGAAATCTGCCCAGCTTTGCCTGTTTATGTTATTCTTGTTTTTCTTCTTCCTCCTCTTTTTATGTTTCCGTCTCTCATGAATGTATAATGTCTTTTTTGGGCCAACATCAATAAGACTGATACTGACGCAGCATCTGGCACTGATTAAAAAACAAAACCAAAAAGCCCCCCCTTTTCCCCTCCAGCTTAGGTCCCCCCCCTTGTCGACACACACTCCCTCCTCTCCTTCCCCAGCATCCCTCCCTCCTTCCCTCTCTCCTCCCCCACAGCAACCCGCGCTCTCTTTTCTCCACTCCGTCCTGCGACTGCTGAGTGGAGAAAATGGAGAAGTTTAGCTGGACGTTCTGTTTGGGGCTGCTGCTGGCTTTCGACCGGACGCTGGGCCAGACCACCAATTACACCAGGTGCGGGGTAGGAGCGTGCATGTGTGCATGGTTGAGTTTCTACATTTTCAGGACTTGTGCTGTGAAAACCAGGGAATTTGTGTTGAGACCTTTCAGAGACCTTCACTGGTGTAATTTCCAGTCAAAGCAGCCAACAAGCACACGCTCCTGAAGTCTCAGGGTATTATATGTGAGATGTGCTTATGTATAAACTGGTGTTCAAAAGCTAACAACCACCTGGAAGACCTAACAACCAAACAAGCAACCTAACAATCAAAAAGCTAACAACCACCTGGAAGACCTGGTAGACCCACTAACCCTGTCTCT
Organism: Semaprochilodus insignis; assembly: GCA_034552555.1. Lineage (NCBI taxonomy): Eukaryota > Metazoa > Chordata > Actinopteri > Characiformes > Prochilodontidae > Semaprochilodus > Semaprochilodus insignis. Next base: position 28,425,227 of record CM067490.1, on the reverse strand, counting down.
GTCAGATAAACAGCACTTAAAGCTTTCATCTCTGAGAGAGAGAGGAGAACGTCAAGCTCCACTCCTGCTTCAGATCTGAGAACATCCACAGGTGTTTCTGTCCATCCTTCTTCCACTGTGGGAAGACACCTCAACGCTATGGAGGTCTGAAAGGAGGTGTAGCTGTTCAAGAAGCTCCTCACTGAGAAAAGGAGACACACATCCAACAAAGAAGCTGCTGGTGACTGACCACCCCAGAGTCCAGAACCTCAACACCACTGAGTGTGTTTGGGGTTATTTGGATGGAGAGAAGAAGAAGCGGTAGATGCTAAAGCAGCTTCTAAGACTGAACTTTGGAGGTGTGTCTCTTTGAGGAACTGAAAGTGAGTCTCCTGAGAAGAATGGATGATGGAATGAAGGTAAAGAGTCGACACGCTAAACACTCAAACACCTGACATTCCTAATCCTGAAAGGTAAATATTTCGTACTTAACCGCTGCTTTGACTGGAAGTGAAATAAATGAAGGATGATCTCCAGCTTAACATATCGCTGCTGTCGGAACAAAGCCTCATATATCTCCAGTTCTTTCTGCAAACCTTAAAAACAAGTGTGAGCTCAGAGACCTTTTCACAAACGGGTGGTCTGGAGAGTCTGTGAGCTGTAAATGCAGGAATTTTGATGGCGGTTCATTTGGTTGTTTATTATTAAGTATTTATGTTCATGTTGGTTTTCTGTCCTGAGGCCACACGTCCGGTTTTTCAACTCCCAGTCCTCTGTATTAGTCCTCTTTTCGGGATGAACTATTTGAAATGTTCACTCACCAACAATATTATGTGTGCCACTGGCTCACGTCCATGTCAAAACATGCCTTGCATTTCATTGGTTTACCAAGGTCATGTGACTCGCCTACCAGCTAACCACAGGTCAGCCCTCTAAATGCTAGTCAATTAGTAAGCTCTCGTCTGACTCACGAATGTCATTCATTCCACCCAGTTATGTGAGTAAAGCATCATGTATGTGTTATATAGGTTAGGTTATGGTTTTAATACGGTTCTAGAGTCATGCCCGAGAATCACCCCCCACCCTCCTTATGATGTCCTCCTTTTGGGGTTATGAAAATGACCACCCTAGCTACATCTCTGATACACAGCAAGACAGGCCTTATATTTAATGTGAAATTGTCTTGAATATTGCAATATTATGTTTTGTACTCGGTTCTCATAAACACAGTATTGATTTTTAATTAACAGTTTAATGTAAAGATTGGTGGTTCATTTTGTGCTGTGTTTAACCCTCCGACCACTAGAGGGCAGTGCTGTAATCCATTTTCAGCTATTAGACTCTTCTACTCCGATGTAAACAAGTAGCATAAGGGTGCACCGCTAACATTAGCATTAGCGCACTTATGCATACGGTGGTTTGTGCAATATATATTGTCTTGCTAACCGTATCACAATATATTGCAACATATCAATCGGAACCCCTGTATCATGATACGTATTGTATTGCCAGGTATCATAAGTGTTCTGATGTGTAAATCATGTCACTCTTTAACCCCTTCTTATAATTTGAAAGCTGAATATTAATATTACTAATAAACTCACCTCCCTCGTGGTGACTCACCTGAGTCCCTCGTGGCTGAACTGTACCTACCAGTGTGTAATCCCTCCACGAGCACCAATAACAGCCGTGATTGGATTTGGGCATGGACTGGACAAGTTTCTGGATGTAGGCCTCATCAATGTTCATACACTCTTACATCAAAGAATTGGTCAGTTGGTCCAGATTTGGTGGATGCCTTCCCTGGCCCAATTCCGAGGAAGAATTCCCTGTAGACTGGGATTTTAGCCCCTGCTGGTAGACCCGTATGACCGCAAGGGTTCCATACACCTGCAGATTCAGCTACTTCCTTCACACTATGGTCTTTGGCACGTCCAAATGCAGTCACTCCTTTTAGCCAATCATTAACATCTGCTTTGGAGATTTTCCACATATGGAACGAGACATTCCCTGCACTGTAGCCTCTTCTCAATCTATGGATCCTGTCACTCACACCCCGCAGGGATTTATAGCCCCGTCATCCTCGTGCAGCGCCATCTGCAGGAACCTGAAGTGACTACCAGCTTAAACACACAAGGTGACTCATTTTTTTGTCTGGTGAGCTTATAGTGAGTTGGTAGTGAGTTGTTTCTATGACGCTGGATTACTGGCTGATGTTTGGTCACAGCTGGATGAAATCACTCTAGTCAGTGAGATGAGGCTCTGCTGTGATGTGTGAATCACGTCAGTGTTTTTTACCCTGAAGGCTAAAACCTGAGAGCAGAAATCAAGATTCTGGGTGGTCTTTTGAGCCAGATCATGCTGATGTCATAGCTTGACTGGGATGAGTCTGCAGAGTGTTCTTTGTAAACTGCTTGGAAGTTATGAAGGCTACAAGGCAACTAGCATTTAGCAAAATGTGGGGTTTGGGTTTAAGCGTTAAGCAAGCGATCGTGAATGAAAACTCTTGTTTGTTTATGCTTTTGTTTACAGTAAACAGACGCTTACCGGTTTACTGTATGTCATTGCGCCAGTTTGGGGTTGTAAATGCTGTTAACATGTTTTATTCTGTTATTTTTATTGGGGGTATTTGGCTGAGCGCATCTCCTGCGCTCCCTCTGCGACTCTCCTTCTCTTTACTGAAGGGAACAGAGGGACTTTTTCCTCTTTCTTCTTGGATCCAGAGCCCAAATTGAGTAATCACACGGGCAGACGGAATGCTGGGCAAGAGCTGTGGAAACTTCTCTTAGAGTGCTGGAGTTCACCTACTGTACTTCACAATACTTCTTAAAGGAAAACTCCAGCTTATCTCAGCCTCACATTAGCTTACATCTGCCTCATCTATATCAGCTCCACTGACCATATAGGACGCTCCGTAGTTCTACAGTTCCAGACTGTAGTCCATCTGTTTCTCTGTATACTGTATTACCCTGTTCTTCAATGGTCAGGACCCCCACAGGACCACCACAGAGCAGCTATTATCTGGGTGGTGGATCATTCTCCGCACTGCAGTGACACTGATGTGGTGGTGGTGTGTTAGTGTGTGTGTGGTGCTGGTGTGAGTGGATCAGACACAGCAGTGCTTCTGGACACCTCAGTGTCACTGCTGGACTGAGAATTGGCCACCACCCAAACTATCAAGCCAACAGCGTCATGTTTGCAGCGTCCTGTGGGCAGCACCCTGTGGGCGGCGTCCCGTGGGCAGCGTCCCGTGGGCAGCGTCCCGTGGGCAGCGTCCTGGGGGTGGCGTCCTGTCTAATAGAGTGGACAGTGAGTGGACACAGTGTTTAAACACACCAGCACAACACACACTAACACACCATATATGGTCCTATATGGTCAGTGGAGCTGTATAGATGTGGTGTAATATGCATTTCCAGGAAGCTACTGTAGCAGTCCAGATAGAGGCCAGAGGAATCTCAGCCCTCAGTTCAGTTTCCTCTGTGTTCGTCCTGCTGCAGTCCGTGCAGTCTATTAGCCAGTGGCTGTATTTCACTCTATAAAGGTTTGCTGGCAGTCACTGTCCTGCTAAAACGAAGCGAGCAGAGCTTTTTTAAACGTCACTGGGTTTAAATGCTTTAGCAGTGCTGTGGGTGGACAGACAAACAGAAACGAATGAGCTGCTCTGGGAGAAGCCAACGACAAAGCTAAAACCTAATCTAGTCATACATTCAACCTAATGAGAAACAGTAGAACACATGACTCAGTGTCTATCACAATACCTACATTTAGGGCTTAGAGTTATACACTCGACCTAATGAGAAACTGCAGAACAGACTCAGTTTATACCACAGTACCTACATTTAGAGCTTAGAGTTATACACTCACCCTAATGAGAAACTGTAGAACAGACTCAGTTTATACCACAATACCTACATTTAGAGCTTAGAGTTATACACTCAACCTAATGAGAAACTGTAGAACAGACTCAGTTTATACCACAATACCTACATTTAGAACGAGTGAGGACGAGTCTCAGAGTTCAGTCCCCCCACTCACAAACTGGAACAAAAGGCCACTGTGCACAGTTGTGAGCACTGAGAAGGTAGAACTCCTCTGAGAGAGGGAGGGAGAGTCTCCATCCTGTCTTCTGTGTACTGTCTCTCCTTCAGAGGAAAGCATTAGCTGTCACTGTAAGCGTCTGAAGTTGGTCTCGACAGCACGTCATGTGTTTTGAATTTGTGTGTAGGTATTTATATATTTGTAGGGACCTTCTGCAGCCACACCTGCAACGTTGAGCCTGAGAAGCTGGTTTAGCCTTTTCTGCTCCAAGTCATCCTGAACACATTCAGTGATGTTGAGGTCTGGATCTCCTTTTCTCAGTGAGGAGCTTCCTGAACAGCTACACCTCCTTTCAGACCTCCATAGTGTTGGGGTGTCTTCTCACAGTAGAAGAAGGCTGGACAGAAACACCTGTGGATGTGCTCAGATCTGAAGCAGGAGTGGAGCTTGATTAAGCTTTAACTGCACAGTGGTGGTGGGTCCACCCGGTCTTCCGGGTGGTTGTTAGGAGCCCAGTTTTCTCTGTTTTTGTTTTGTGCAATACTATACATAATCTGTGACCCCTGACGTTTTGGTTTTGGACTCCGAATGTTTTCTGAATGTCTGAATGTTTCTCCTCTCTGTCTGTTCGCAGGCCGGTGTTTAACTGTGGTGGTCATTTGGAGGGTGACTCAGGCTTTGTGGGCAGTGAGGGCTTTCCTTCCTTCTACAAACCGGACAGCAAATGCACCTGGTATATCACAGTGAGTGGAACATAAGCAATCTCTTATTTTAGAAGACAGTGCCAGGAGGAGCTGCGCTGGATAAAGACGTGTGCCAGAAATCTGATTACGTAATTCTAGGATGCCATGCACTCTGTGAACTGTACAGTATGTATTGCTGCTGCACTGTGATGATAGCTCTGCACCAGGGATGGGCGATATGGTAAAAATGTTATATCATGATACCTAAAATAACTCTCACGATATGCATCATGATATTTAGTTCTTCTGAGATTTACCAATTTGTAACAGACAAAATAGAACCTGTAGTGCCACAAGAAATGAGTCCCCTGTGACTGAACTGTGCCTAACAGTGTGTAATACCTCCAAGAGCTCCAATAACAGCTGTGACTGGATTTGGCATGTACTGGACAAGTTTCTGGATGTAGGCCACATCAATGTTCAGACCCTCTTACGTCAAAGAATTGTGCAGTTGGTCCAGATTTGGTGGCACAATTCCCTTCCCTGGCACAATTCCGAGGAGAATTCCCTGTAGACTGGGATTTTAGCCACTGCTGGCAGACCCGTATGCAGCAAATGCAGTCACTCATTTTAGCCAATCATTATCATCTGCTTTGGAGCCATTTTCCATACATGGAACGAGATATGTGATGTAAGCAAGGAGGGGCCCTATCGCTGATTGACGCAGGACTACATGCTATGCTGCTACACTACGGCGGTGCTACAATGACTGCCCTTAACACCATGTCAACGTCGCCAAAGACTGCAATGGTGTCGTGCCAGACTGTCATGGAGTGACTCAGAATAGCAGCGGGTCATCTTCAGTGACGAGTCCCGCTTTTGTCTTGGTGGAGACGACCAACGAATCCATGTGTGGAGGCACCGTGGTCAGCACCAAGATGAACGGTTTGTTGTCACATGTCCAGAAGGCCTGGTGTCACTCCACCTCCACCCTTACCGCACCATCTGCCGGAACTGTGTGAGAATATTCACCATTAGGAACCTCTACAACTCTACAAGACATCTGGTATGTTGGGTTAGCAAACACGGCGGCCCGACACCATACTGAGAGACACTACTTCTGTATGTGTAGCTCAATAAATATTGATCATATCAGTCTAAATGTATCATCATTTATTGTTCCTGGTAACCTTTATCTTCCTTCCCAATAGCACTACAATCCCACACCTCCTTCTGGGTCCAGCTGTTCTTTTGAGGACGAGTGTATTATAATTTTCTCCCTCTTTTCCCCCAAATGTAGTCAGTGAGCCAAGACATTGAATCATAAACCCCATAATCAAATCTGTTAGAAAGTACTGAACACCACTGCACAGTTTGTGATGATTTTAGCCATGCAGTTAGCATAATACTACTTGGTGGGTTATAAGCTAGCTTTACTTGTTAGCTACATTAGCCTCATAGTTCCAGTGCTGTAGATGTGAACATTAGACATCAAACAGGCCTCGTCTGATTTGGGGTGAGGGGGATTTAATGGCCTGATTACCACTTTTATCTTCCTCTTTATCATTCAGGTCCCTGAGGGTAACGTGGTCATGCTCTCCTTCAGGATCTTTGACCTGGAGGCTGACCCTTTGTGCCGATATGACTATGTGGACGTGTATAACGGTCACTCAAACATGGTGCAAAAGTTGGGCCGTTTCTGCGGGACGTTTCGTCCAGGGGCTCTGATCTCCACCTCCAATACCATGATGCTGGAGATGGTGTCGGACTCCGGCACCGGGGGTAGGGGCTTCCTGGCCTACTATAATGGAGGGAAACCACATGTGGATGGTAGGGCTCCTGCTGTTACGTACAAGGTTCAGCAAAGTAATATGAAGACCATGAACATGAAATTTGAAATCTGAAATTAAATATGATTTTTTTTTTTCATTTGAAAAGAAAAAAATAACAATATGGAATGCAATAGAATATTTGTGATATGATGTGTACTTTTAAAAAAAAATATGAAATTTTCATTTAAAAATGCAATATTATCAAACTTAAATTAAAAATGGATTTTGAATCGAAAATTTGCAATGAAATTCGGACATAATATTTGCAATATGAAACGTAATTTGGGCCTTAAATTTTGTTACTTAAAAATTACAATATGAGATTTGCTACATAAAAAAAATCATTTGCAACAGAACATTTGCAATCTAAAAAATTGCAATTGCAATTTGAAATGCAATGTAAAATGTGATATGGAACTTACAATGGAATATAACATAATATTCGTAATATGTTTCAATGTGAAATTCAATTTGAAGTTTTGCAGTATATGAATGCAAGAGGAAACTTGATAAGCAGTATGAATAATATATCAATTGCACATCAATTTCCTGTATTATTAACAGAATCTTTTTGTGAATCTAAATTATTCTAATTCAGAATGTGTTACATTTTNGATTTCATTCAAACAAAACCTGGTTACACTACAAATCCAGATGTTGCACCTAGAATGTGTTTGTTCTAATGCAGCTTCTTTTGTGACGGGTTACATCACAAACACTCTGGTTTCAGGTCATCGAGGTGAAGTTTGATAAGTTTGACGTTGAGCAGGACATTTACTGCCGCTTCGACTACGTGGTGTTCTTTAATGGAGGAGAAAAGGACGATTCACGACTCATCGGCAAATACTGCGGAGACGTGGCCCCTGAGTGAGTTACAGACAAGTCACATTTACCACTTCAAGATCCTGGTCCTTCCACTAACTGGCCACTTTATTAGAAACACACACCTTGTGTTTCCACACACTGTCCACTATATTAGAAACACCCACCTTGTACTTCCACTAACTGGCCACTTTATTAGAAACACTCAACTTGTGCTTCCACTAAATGGCCACTTTATTAGAAACACCCACCTTGTACTTCCGCTAACTGTCCACTTTGTTAGAAACACCCACCTTGTGCTTCCACTAACTGGCCACTTCATTAGAAACACCTACCTTGTGCTTCCACTAACTGGCCACTTTATTAGAAACACCCACCTTGTGCTTCCACGTACTGGCCACTTTATTAGAAACACCCACCTTGTGCTTCTAACTGGCCACTTTATTAGAAACACCCACCTTTTGACTGCTAATGCTTGAACAGCCTCTAAACATTCACTATTGGTTCCTTTCTCTTTGTCTGCAGGACCATCGTATCCAACAGTAATGTTCTCCTGGTGCAGTTTGTGTCTGACCTCAGCGTGACCTCTGACGGTTTCATGGCCTCATACACCAGCATCCCGCGTGGCTCTCAGCCCCCCACTGTAGGCTCTGGCCAATCAGGGGGCCGTGTCCATTCTGTACCCTCAAATCCCCGCCCGGCTAAACCTCAGAAACCCATCACCACAACAACTACAAAGCCTCCAACGACGACAACCACCACCCCCATCACCACCACCACCACAACTGAAGCTCCGCCCAGACGCATCCCGGCCAAACCCGTCCGACCTGTCAGACCACCAGTCCGCAGACCAGACGACAGCCGGCCCAGACCGGCCCGCCCAGGTCAGAGAGGGGTTTTCACTCACTATGACATGAAGGGTCTTTTCATACATAGGGTTCCGAGTACTTGTGTCTGCACCCAGGCCCGATTCTGGGTTCATTCGCTTTCATGCACAGGAGTTCTATCCAAATTGTGGATCGATTGCACAATTCCATACATCACTTTTCCACACGCAGGCTCAATAGCTAGCTTCATCCATTCCCTGCTGTTTATTCTTATCCTTACAGACACACTGAAGGCAACAAACAGCAGAACAGTCTATTCCCACCATCATGCAACTTGAAACAGGAGCCAAGAGGATCATTCAAAGCAGTGATGTTACAAAATGAACCATACAGCTTCACATGTGGCACCAGGAGCTGATAGCTTCCACATGTGCAAGGGTCCTGGGTCTGGAAAAAAAGCCCTTAGAAACTAGAAAAACTTAAAGAGGGGAAACTGCGCTATTCCGATATTTCTCTTTCCTTTAGTGTGTATGCAGCTTTTTTGTGCATGTAAACCTTCTGCAAAGTTCTAAAGCCCAAAGTACATGTCAGATGAAGTAACACTCTCCCACAGAACCCACTTTTCCCAGCAGCCTGAAACGCCTCCCTGGAATTCCAGCCCTTTTCTCTGTTACACGGTGATGTCGTCTCGTAGCACAGTCCTAATTGCCCGCCTACTTGCAAGCTCAGCAAGCCCTCACACAGAGAGCTAAACCAGTAAAAACTGACCACTCTGATGCCACTCTTCTCCAGTCTAGCTTGTGAAGGTGGATCTACCAGCTTGTTCTACCAGACTTTCAAGGTCGGACTCTGGATCAAACTGATACAGCAGACGCAACACCATTGTAAGAACAGCCATAGCAGTGTGGAGTGCGGAGCGTGTAGCAGGATACCGCTCTGGCGGTTTACCAATCAGAAGAGAGTGGGCAAGCTGAGCACACAGGGTTCATCAGGAGGCGGGGCTTAAAGACACAGGAGCTCTAACAGAGCGTTTCAGACAGAGGGTGAATGCAGATGTACAGTATGAGGGACACGGTGTGTTTGGGGGAAACTGCAGCAGGTAACTCTGTTCTAGTAGAACCCCAACACAATTATCAACACTGGAAATCAAAGTAATGGGTCCTCTTTAAGAATGAGATATGTAAATGAGTCTGCTCTGATTGGCCCTCATTTAAACAGCAGTCTGGACTGAAACACTCCTTGTAACTTCTGTGTGATGGGTGAGGACGGGGCTTCCAGTTACCAGTGAAAATATCAGTCGTGGAAATATGTGTGTCAGCTAAACGCTGAGGATCAATATACACAAAAGATCAGCACAGAGCTGCTTTACGATCCATAAACATTTGCGGGAATGTTTTCATGCCTCATTGAAAACTAACAGTGAAGCACATTTCTGATGGGCAGTGTTTACGATTCCGGTTTATTGTTAATATCATATTCTGCAGTTTCACTGATTGTCTCGTGATCCTCTTTCTCAGTGAACCCGCTGTGCGCCAAAGAATGCAAGAGGGACGGGACCTTAAAGGCCAGCTTCTGTGGCAGCGAGTTCGGTGAGTAAACCATCTACTCAGAACAGATTTCTGCACCTTCTAATGCACAGCTAAACATGAATTAAGTTAGGTATCTCTAATAATCTCACCAGACAAAAAATGAGTCACCTTGCAAGTTTAAGGTGGTAGTAACTTCAGGCTCCTGCAGATGGCGTTGGAGGAGGATGATGGGGCTATAAATACCTGCGGGGTGTGAGTGACGGGATCCATAGATTGGGAAGAGGTGGTACAGTGCAGTTAATGTCTCGTTCCATGTGTGGAAAATGGCTACAAAGCAGATGTTAAGGTTTGGCTAAAAGGAGTGACTGCATTTGTGCATGCCAAAGACCATAGTGTGAAGGAAGTAGCTGAATCTGTAGGTGTATGGAAGCGTACGGTCATATGGGTCTACCAGCAGGGGCTAAAATCCCAGTCTACAGGGAATTCTCCTTGGAATTGTGCCAGGGAAGGCATCCACCAAATCTGGCCCAACTGACCATTTCTTTGATATCAGAGTGTCTGAACATTGATGTGGCCTACATCCGGAAACTTGTCCAGTACATGCCCAAATCCAGTCATAGCTAGAAACACCTTGGACCGGTCGGTTAGTATCTCCAGTTCGCCTGACTGCATGTCTTTGGACTGTAGGAGGAAACCCACAGAGACACTGAAAGGACAGGTAAAGGATTGTGGTTACCTGGCCGGGGAACCGAACCCAGGCTGTTCAGTGTTCAAGCTCCTCTTGTTTTTTCTTTTATTTATTGTTGTTGTTGTTGTTGTTGTTGTTGTTGCTCCTGTTTGCGGATACAAATGAAAAGCTGCATGCCATTCTGTTCTGTGTGCAGTGATCACAGGCACGGTGACAGCCCTTTCCCCAGGCCCTCAGGGCAGCCTGCAAGGCACAGTGTCCATCATTAAGACGTATAAGGCCGGCAGACTGACCATCACTCAGGTTGGAGAGACCATGTCTGTTAAACTGGTGCTGCCCTGCAAGAACTGCCCAGTGCTGCGTAGAGGTAGGTTAATGCACGGACGCCAACTGGACAGTTTACTGGAAACATGCTTGAGTACCTTTATCCATCTCATCAGTCAGAGCTCACCCGTCTAAACCTCAGTCGTGGAGTCAGTCATGTAGTCTCCAATGGTCAGCTGCTCCAAACATATTCTGCATTATCTCAGCCTTTTCATCTATACATACCTGGCCACTTTATCAGAAACCTCTCCACCTGTAGCTCCACCTGGCTGGGGTGACTATTTCATGATGCATGATAGCCATCCAGACTTTGAATCCAGTTTCTAGCCCTGGATTCACATCAATAGGTACCAGCAATTACTTGGATTCGAGGTCCCCATTAGAAGACCTTTCCTCAGTGGTCACCAGTGGTCAGTATCTGACTACCGAGCCTCTAATGACTGGATATTTTTTGGGTGGTGGAGCCCTCTCCACCTAACAGTGACACCATCGTGTGGGCAAACACCTGCAAGTCCAGTTTGACTGCAACCTTTAATGGATCTCTTCTCATTTCTTCTCTTTCAGGTCAGAACTTCATCCTGATGGGTCAAGTGGACGAAGAAGGCCGCGGCACTCTGCCTCCAGGAAGCTTCACTGCGCCATACAAAGCTCCACACCACAAAATCCTCAACAACCTCAACAACCAGCCGTGCTGATGAGCCAAAAACACCATGCCATCCTGACCGCAGCTTGGGCCACACGTAACCCAACACAGAGCCCAGTGAAAAGAAATAGACTGTATTGTTTGGCATGTCCGGGAAGCTGATCTCTCTCTCTCTCTCAGTGTTAGTGAAGCTTGACTGCAACGATGAACATGGCGGCATATAAAGGGACTTTATTTCACTTTATTCATTTTATACACACAGAAAAATAAAGATGTCATATTTGTAATTTATCATGATGTCAACTAATAAAGGTTTTATATCACACTGCATGATTTGTTGGATCCAACCCAATAAGGAAGCTGGGTGCCTTTCAGCAGACGACATATAGTGCAACATCGCCCCCATATGGCCTGGCATGTTCCAAACCAGCCCAGCACGGCAAATATACCCATTTCACCAATGTTCTTGCTTACCTGCCAGAATCCAAGAATATAGACTCATCCTCAAAAGAACAGCTGCACCCAGAAGGAGGTGTGGGATTGCAGTGCTATTGAGAAGGAAGATAAAGGTCACCAGGAACAATAAATGGTGATAAATTTAGACTGATATGATCAATATTTATTGAGCTACACATACAGAAGTCTGTCTCTCAGTATGGTGTTTTGGCCACCATGTTTCCCAACCCAACATCCCAGACGTCTCAGCATGGAGTTGTAGAGGTTCCTAATGGTGTCCTGTGATAACCCATCCCATGCAGTATGAATATCCTCACACAGTTCCTGCAGATGGTGTGGTAGGGGTGGAGGTGGCGTGACACCAGGCATTCTGGATGTGACAACAAACCGTTCATCTTGGTGCTGACCACGGTGCCTCCATGCATGGATTTGTTGGCCGTCTCCACCAAGACAACAGCAGGTCGATTAATTCCTTCTGGGTGCAACTAACTGTGCCTCAAAACACTGTTAGTTATACTAATGTGCATGTTTAAAGATAACAGCAAGTCACACGGTGACAGAAACCACATATTCAAGTCTATTACTGAACACTTCCACACGGTTTAAAGGGCACTACTCATGCAGTTAGCACCATGCTAACGAGGAGCTATAACCTTACATTACTTGTTAGCTACATTTGCTATTCTCTGTCCTTTTGGTACCTGGTCAAGAATGTACTTCCCAAGAACACAAGTCAGTTCAGTATGTTCTACACTGTAAACACCGTAAACGGTGTGTTCGTATTTGGATTGCCCATAATACCCGTATTAAAGGAGGAAAGAAGCGGTGTGTGGAAAGAAGTTGATGGTAAAAACCGTTAAAATGCTCTAAATTGATTATTTACTAGCTGGACTTTATCTGACGCTTATTGTGCAACCTGCTTTAAGTAAATCTTAAATTTAGCTTGTAGATACAATCAAACATCCTAGTTACCATCACTAAGTGGACTCATTGATCCAGAACTGAGAGCCGACTATAGAGGAACAAAGGAAAAATAAACGAATGAAGCACAAAACGTTTATTGATCATTAGTAAACCGTTAGGGATCACATATTCATATCAACTTATCGTCAAGAAATGCTCTTAACAAAATGAGTACTGTTCTGTTTTTGTTTGTTTGTTTGTTTGTTTTTGTTTGTTATATTTAGGGCTGTTCTGCTACGTCTACATTACTCTGTAGATTTACCCTACAGGCCATCCAGTTAGCAGTCTGACAACTACAGCGCCAACTGTCCTGAGCCTGAAGGACATACGTTTGTGTACATTGTTTATTTATTTATTTGTTTGTTAGTTTGTACAGTATTTACGGCTGATCTGCTACATCTATGTTACTCTGAGGGTTTACCCTACAGGCCATCCAGTTAGCAGTCTGACAGTGCCAGCCTGTCCTGAGCCTGAAGGACATACGTTTGTGTACATTGTTTATTTGTTTGTTTGTTTGTTTGTTTGTTTACTATTTAACCCCTAGCCTCTTAAAAAAGATGCTCCTTCAAGGGTTCTTTAGTAAAGACAGTGGTTCCATACAGAATCGTGAACACTCAAAGAACCACTTGCTTTTGTTCTTTGCATGGTGAAGCAGTTCTTCAGACTGTTGGAGGGAGCATTGTACAGTCAATAGAACCTTTCCGAAAATGGTTCTATAAAGCACAAAGGGGGTTCTGCTATTGATACAAACTTGATATCACTATCATAACAATAGCAGAACCCTTTTAGGAGCAATATAGAGCCATCTTCAAAAAGGTTCCATTGACTGTACCACGCCTCCTCCATCAATCTGAAGAACCATTTCACTATGCAAAAAACCAGAGTAAGTGGTTCCTTGAGTGTTCATGGTTTCATATAGAACCACAGAACCAACACATTCCCAATCAAGAACCCTTGAAGCATGCAAATGTTTCTATGAGTGTTCATGGTTCTATATATGTATAGTAGAACCACTGTCTTTACTTAGGAACCCTTGAAGCATGCAAATGATTCTATGAGTGTTCATGGTTCTATATATGTATAGTAGAACCACTGTCTTTACTTAGGAACCCCTGAAGCATGCAAATGATTCTATGAGTGTTCATGGTTCTATATATATATAGTAGAACCACTGTCTTTACTTAGGAACCCTTGAAGCATGCAAATGATTCTACGAGTGTTCATGGTTCTATATATGTATAGTAGAACCACTGTCTTTACTTAGGAACCCTTGAAGCACGCAAATGATTCTATGAGTGTTCATGGTTCTGTATATATGTAGTAGAACCACTGTCTTTACTTGGGAACCCTTGAAGCACGCAAATGATTCTATGAGTGTTCATGGTTCTATATTTATTAGAACCACTGTCTTTACTTAGGAACCCTTGAAGCATGCAAATGATTCTATGAGTGTTCATGGTTCTGTATACATATAGTAGAACCACTGTCTTTACTTGGGAACCCTTGAAGAAGCTGTTTTTTTAAGAGTTAGTGAAATATTTTAAACTACACCCAATCAACAGTGCTGTTCTGAGTCACTCCATGACAGTCTTGCATGACACCATTGCAGTCTTTGGTGACGTTGACGTGGTGTTAAGGACATTTGTCGTAACGGTCTGCGTGCATGCAGTCCTGCATGGAGCAGCCGTCTGCCAATGGTGCTGGTACTAACAGGATGACTCATGGAGGACATCACTGCTCACTGAATGTCTGCAGTCGTGGTTGTTGGGTTGGTCAGGTACCATGTCTCATGATGCCAAACCTACCCACCACGTTTCATTCCTGCCAGTTGATTCCATCTGGGTTCAGCTGTTTTTCGATGAGGAGTGTATATTAACTACTTAATTATGCAGATATTTTGAACATTTGGTGGAGTGGCCCTCTAACTAGATGCGCAGACGTGTTATAAAGTAACATGCTACATGCTATGCGGTATAAGGAGAGACAAACAGACAGCAAAACACCTGATGCCCTGCAGGTTATATGTGTAAACATTTCCTGGGTCATTATTAGAATGATAGTGTCTGAACAGATCTGTCCGCCCTCTGTGGTCACATGACCATCCTAATGATGTATACTCAGTCCAGGTAGAAAGGATCCAGATGGCCTCAATTACAGTAACTGAAGATACACGGTTCAGGAGGGAGGAAAACACAGATTACCTCCCACTTTACATTCCTTCGCCCTCTCCTTCCTCCTCCTCCTCTGACCGCAGAGTGGACCGAAAGCACTGGAAAATAGAGCTGCATTGAACTGACCTTCAAATGTGTCCATCATTTCTACATGAGTATAATACACAACATCTCCAAAACTGTAACCATATGGACAGTGATGATACTACATCAGCACTAATACTGCCAAATGAAAGCAAACTGAAAGGCAACAGTGTGTGCAGAGGGTCAGAGACATGGACAATACAAAGATGGACACATCTGAATCAGTCAAGTTGATTCAGTGCAGCTAGTGTCTCAGTGTGGAGGACTCTGGGAAAGGAGCCCGGGGGTCAGCAGGTGGCGTCGATGATATTTCCGTCCATCTGGTGTCGGTAGGTGACCCGGGCCTTGTGTGAAAAGTAAACAGGCCAAGTTCTGCCCCCTTCGCCGTCGTACCCCCACGGGATGGAGGGAGGGAAGACAGGCTGGACCTCGCCAGAAGGCACTGAGAGACAGAAACGAGTAAAAAATATTTTCAGAGTTTCTGTGGAATTAAATCATTAAGATGTAGAGCTGCTCAGACTGGCTTGAAGTGGAACGATCCACTGTCACATACCACAGTGGTGGTGAATGGAACCAGATGTCTGCCACCTCTAAAAGCTCCCTCACAGAAAGTTACTACATGAGATGGTTATGAATACGCTGCATGACGTTTTGGTCTAAATAGTATTTTAAAAATCGAATAATAGCGGAGAGATACACGTAGGGTGTTGTGAGGCAAAATAGTCCCTGTAGAAAGCTTATTATTTCCAGGTTTTCCAGGTTTTCCAGATTTTCCAGATTTTCCCATCATTAACATTCCATATAACACTCAGAAGACACGTGTAGGTTCACTGGTGGTTTAGATAGTCAATAAAGTGTCTACACTCTGTTCACACCTCACACCAAACCCACTCTCAATCACTCTGTTCACACCTCACACCAAACCCACTCTCAATCACTCTGCTCACACCTCACACCAAACCCGCTCTCAATCACTCTGTTCACACCTCACACCAAACCCGCTCTCAATCACTCTGTATACACCTCACACCAAACCCGCTCTCAATCCCTCTGTTCACACCTCACACCAAACCCTCTCTCAATCACTCTGTTCACACCTCACACCAAACCCACTCTCAATCGCTCTGTTTACACCTCACACCAAACACGCTCTCAATCACTCTGTTCACACCTCACACCAAACCCACTCTCAGTCACTCTGCTCACACCTCACACCAAACCCGCTCTCAATTACTCTGTTTACACCTCACACCAAACCCGCTCTCAATTGTTCTGTATACACCTCACACCAAACCCGCTCTCATTCGCTCTGTATACACCTCACACCAAACCCACTCTCATTCGCTCTGTATACACCTCACACCAAACCCACTCTCATTCTGTATACACCTCACTAGTGCTAAAACTACAGAGGCAAACCTCAGACACCAAACAAGTTTCAGCTGACCAAACACATCTGGTATAAGGATTACAGTCTATTCAACCACGTAAATAAACCCCCTCCTTACCGGCCTGAGGTGGGCAAAGCCTGCCTGTGCCCCGGTCTTTACAGCGTTTGTACCAGGGAAAACACTGCAGCACCTTCTTCCCCATGAGCACAGCTGGTCTGCTGGATCTGGAGGGTGAACATCAGAACGAAGAACATCAAGATTAAACAGTGCTCGATCTCACTGTGGAGGTCTGGGGTCACTATCGTAAAGTATAACTGCGGTAACTGTATTACTGGCACTGCTCGGCTCAGCCTACAGAGAAGGATTAAGATCAACGCTCCATCTTTAGGAGGTGAAGGTTCCTCCTTTAAGACCAACTTATAATATTTCTGTGGTTTTAGGAACCAAAAACTGTCATAATTCATTTTACATGACTGTTTTCCAGCCTCTCTATCCCTGATAATTAAACAGGCTGTTTGTGTTTCTGCTCCTTTAAGGCTGGTATGTAAATTAGCTCTGTTCTGATTGGCTGTGCCTTACTCAAAAAAAAAAAAAAAAAACAGTCCATACTGAAACACTCCTTAGGCTGGAGCCTGAGTAGGCAGATAGATGTAAATGAGTTGGTCCAGAGGACAATGGACAGTGGGCAAGTCTCGGTTCCTCTTAGTGGTTCTTCATCTGGCTCTTAAGTAGGTTCTCCTTTTAAGTCTTGGTTCTTCTCACTGGTTCTTCTTCATGCTCTTGGGGAGTTTCTGTTTTTGAGCCCTGGTTCCTCTCATTGGTTCTTTCTTCATGCTCTTCATGAGTTTCATCTTTCAGTCCCAGCTCCTATCAGTGGTTCTTCTTCATGCTTGAAAGGCTGTCTCCTACTGAGTCTTCATTGTTCTCTGTGGTTGTTCTTCTTGCTCTTAGGGAGTTTCACCATTTGGGTCTTGGTTACTCTTAATGGATCCTCATCGTGCTTTCAAAGTCTTTCCTCTTTTGAGTCTTGGTTCTTGGTGGTCCTTTTTATGCTTTTAGAGAGTTTCATATTTTATGTCTTGGTGGTTAGTGGTTCTTCCTCATAGACTCCTTTTGAGTCTTTGGGTGTTCAGAAATCTCCTTGGGAGTTTCTCCTTAAGAGTCTTGGTTCCTCTCAGTGGTTCTGCATCGTGTTCTTAAGTAGTTTTTCCTTTTGAGTCTTGGTTCCTCTCAGTGGTTCTTCTTCATGCTTTTAAAGTCATCTCATTTTGAGTCTTCGTTCTTCGGCATGCTCTTCATGAGTTTCACCATTTGAGTCTTATTTCCTCTCAGTGGTTCTTTCACATGCTTTTGGGGAGAGTGTCCTTTGGAGTCTTGGTTCCTCTCTGTGGTTCTTCCTCATGTGTTTCATGAGTTTTTCCTTTGGAGTCTTGGGTCTTTTCAGGGGTTCTTTTTCCTGCTCTTAGAGGTTCTTTGGTTACTTTCAGTGGTTCTTCCTTATAGTTTTAAAGACTTCTTCTCAAAAGTCTTCTTTTGAGTCTTGGTTCTTGAGCAAGCTCTTTATGATTATAAAGGACATAAGTCTTATGTCCTCTCAGTGGTTCTTCA
The DNA here is from genome assembly GCA_034552555.1 of Semaprochilodus insignis. Lineage (NCBI taxonomy): Eukaryota > Metazoa > Chordata > Actinopteri > Characiformes > Prochilodontidae > Semaprochilodus > Semaprochilodus insignis. The sequence continues at coordinate 28,407,186 of CM067490.1, read as the reverse complement.
TTATGCTTTTACAGTGCTTCCAATCTTGAGTCTTGCTTCCTCAGCATGCTCTTCGTGAGCTTCGGCATTTGAATCTTGGTTCCTCTCTCAGTGGGTTCTCCTTCCTAACACTTGCACGTAGCTATTAACTCATAACTTTAATTGTCTTGCTTGAAAATATAAACACTTTTCCAGAACTCAGAGATCACCAGCCATTCCTGATACACTGGCTGACCTTTATCTGGCTTTAGTCCCAAGCAGGTGCGCTAGAACAAGTAAAGCAGCACCAAAAAGTGGGCACCAACCCACCAGAACCCATTCCTTGCCTCATTCATGCCCACTAGGTTGGAGGTCAACCTGACTGGCTTAGGAAGCCCTGCAGAGAGCCTTTGGGGCTTCTTTGAAAAGTATGTTACATAAAAGCACTAATCCCTCGCAGGAGCGCCTGGAAGTAGAGCGACTGGAGGAGCTGTCCGCGGAGTAAAGGGGCTTTGGATGGAGCTTAAAGAGTCCCATCGCTGTAAAGCGGCCAAGTGTCATTATATAAACAAACACTGCTTTTCTCATTCATACACTGTTCTATCAATACTGAAAACTGATCAATACCACCTTAACTTACCATGACGTCACAACAGGGCTCTATGGAGGATAACATCCCAGTTTTAGACGTTTTTTTCATGCATAAAGTAGGAATTAAACTATATCTTATATTCCTATTCGACTTTTCCAGCTGGAGCATTTAAGGTGGAATGGAGAATTAAAACGGCGCGTGCAGTGAAGCAGTAAAATGGACCCACCTGTGGAGGAACCGGTGTGATCTGTCGTATCCAGCTTTTGCTAACTTAACCCCGGGCTATGTTTCCATCCCTGCCTTCATCCTTACTGTGGAGACTGACGCTGCTGAGGCTGAGCGGCGACTCGTTCTGTTCGAGTGACTCTTTTAAAGGACTCAGAAGAATCGATTCAGGTATTTTTTCGCCAAAACGAAAAAAAACAAACAAGCACAGTTTTTATAAAGACGGGAAAGCATGAAGATGGGATAGTAATCGTAATATGTATATCCGTACACTTTTACGATTTAATTCATTTATTTAACGTTGCACTAAAGAATCGAATCAGTACAGTGAATCATTAGCGAGTATTAAAGGACTGGATTGCGCATGCGTGGAAGGGAAGGGGAAATTTCCACAGGCTGAGCCTTTTAAAATCACTAATCCTACAAACCTCAACCTCCCTACAGACACTATATATATGTAGTTAGATACATAGATAGATAGATAGATAGATAGATAGATAGATGAATTTATAGGAATACAAGAATATATAGGAATTGTGAAATATATATATACATATAATGATAGCAACTAAATAGAAGGGTGATATATAGGGTTATATATATATATATATATATATATATATATTATTCATGTCATAAATTCGATATATCCTCCTTGCGTCCCCTTGAGAACTTTTGACCAGCACCAAAAGTTTAGGTGAATATGGTCTCCTCTCTGGACTGGATATGCAAAATCTAGTTTAAATATTTGTATTCATCCACAAATATGTTGATGTTAATTATAGCAGCTGGGCAATTTTAAACCGAACCTGAAGCAAAACAGGCCCAAACCATGAAACTCACTCCACTATGCTTCACGGCTGGGATGAAGATTTAATGCTGATGTGCACTGCATTTGCCATGTTGTAGAACCAGAACATTTAAGATCACAAAGTACCATGATCTGAAACCTGAAAAGTTTAGAAAATACAGCTATAAACTGTAGTCTTCTACTGAGGTTAAAAATGAATGGAAATACACACACACACACACACACACACACACACACACATTCAAAATCACAAAATCCTAATAAAAAACACTATATATATATATATATATATACATATATTATGAGTTTGATCTTATAACTGTCTGCTTTCGCTTTTTTAACTTAGTATTTAACTGTCAAGTAGTTTGAGCAGCAAACTGATTATTATAATTTCTGATATTAATTTTCCAGTTTCCCAGTAACCTCTGTGAAAATCCTCTGAGAGCAGTTAGAGAACACTGTGTACCTGATTATGGGATCAGTGATGGCACGAGAGCGTTTCATTAATCACATTCAGGCTATTTTTTCTCCTGCTGTCGGACTATTACAAAGTTCAGCCCCCCCATGTCTGGCTCTGTTTGATCTAATCTTGCATGTGACCGTTAGCCTTTGATTGGTTAGGCTATGAATGTCAACCTTGGGATTTGTTCTTCTTTTGGGCCAGACTCTTGCGTGACCGGTTAACTGGTTGAGATGTTCTTGGTTAGCTTTTGACTGGTTAACTTGTGATTAGTGTCCTGCGATAATCCATCCCATGCAGCTTGAATATCCTCACACAGTTCCTGCTGAGGGTTGGAGGTGGAGTGACACCAGGCCTTCGGACGCATGACAACAAAATCGTTCATCTTAGCGCTGACCACGGTGCATCCACACACAGATCTCTTGGTCGTCTCCACCAAGACAAAAGCGGGACTCGTCACTGAAGATGACCCGCTGCCATTCTGAGTCACTCCATGACACCATTGCAGTCTTTGGTGATGTTGACGTGGTGTTAAGGACAGTCATCATAAGGGTCTGCAGCACTGCACGCTGAATGTCTGCGATCGTGGCTGTTGGGTCAGTCGGGTACAGAGATAAGACCCGTCCTTGCTTATGCCACCTGCACATCCAAGTGTGATATTGCGTGTGTAGAACCATCTGAGAAGTGTTTTTCATCTTGTGTCTGTCAGCTTGTACTTTTTGGACTTTCTATTTCATTCTAATGTACTTATGTGTAGATTTGTATATGACATAAACTCAGTATTATTATTTCACTGATCATTATTGCTGATATTAATGTTCCAGTTTCCTTCCCAGCAACCTGAGAATCCTCTGAGAGCGGTTAGAGAACATTGTGTACCGGATTGTGGCGTCAGTGACGGCACGAGAGAGTTTTATTAATCTCGTTTAGTTTAGACTGTTTTTATTTCTGCTGTGGGACCAATACAAAGTCCAGGCCCCCCATTTCACTGCTCGGTTTGATCTGATCTGGAATCTGGGAGTTAGAATGGGATTAAAGCCACATAAGGTAAAGTCTTAAGAGCAGAGATCTTAACCTTCTGACCCCACTGCAATACGTTACACTGAACAGGCACAGTGGACCTACATAACAGTGAAGAAGGATTAACATATTACAGTGTGTTGCTAATATATATACACCAAACTATAACTGGAAATGTATATATATATATATATATATATTTCTCAAATATGTTACACTTCCTATGGCTTTGTTTCCATTACTTTTCAATCTGATGTCATATCTTTTAAAATGTGATTTTTCTCAGTTCCATCAGCAGGGGGCGATATTACACTCTAATTCTACCACATACTAAACTCATGTATACAGATACACAACTACACTAGCACAACTACACTTCTAACTTCCACTGCATTCCCCAATCCAGACCCACATCCACAGCAAAACCGTCCTGGAGGTTCAGTATCAAAACATTCAGTTTATTGAGCGCTAACCCAAAATGCACAAACCAGTTGTCTAAGAAAGACACAAACAAGTCAAATGAGAGTCTATTAGGAATTCCAGAATCATACAAAATTCCCACTCCAGTAACTTAACACACAACAAATATAGTGACGAGAAAACAGGCAAAGAAAGTCAGCGCCAAAACGGAAAAGCCACTCAAAATGTCAGAAAAGTAATACTTTGGTCAGTTTTGGCTTTGAGAACAACATAAAACTGCCTCATCAAATTCTACAAATTTGCTTCTTGAGGTTTTTAGTGGATTTATTATTATAATTTTTTTTTCATTAAGTAAAAAACCATTCATATTTTGTGATATGAATTATGACAAGGTTACTAGCATAAACAGAAAAACAACTCAGAAAATTCCACATCTAATAGCCTATCATTGATTAGCATATGATTAACTAGCTCTGAATGGTTAGCATATGGTTGTTTAGCCTGTGATGGTCAGCCTTTATTGGGTTAGTCTGTGATTGGTTAGCCTGTGACGTATAAGCCTCTTATTAGTTAGCCTATGATCATTTAGCTTGTGAGCCTTTAGGTAAGCCTCCTTCCTATAGGCTAGCCTGTGACAGTCATCTTTTGATTGGTTAGCATCTAACTGGTTAGACTATAATGATCTAATTGGCTACTCGGGTTAGTCTGTGATTGCTTAGCCTGTGATTATTAGCCTTTGATTGGTTAGCCACTGATTGGTTAGCATGTGATCATTTAGCTTGGGATTGAAAAGCTTCCTATTGGCTAGCATTTGATTGGTTAGCCACTGATTGGTTAGCATGTGATCATTTAGTTTAGGATTGAAAAGCTTCCTATTAGCCAGCATTTGATTGGTTAGCCTCTGATTGTCGTCTATGACTGACTTTGTGATTGGTTTGCATCTGTTAGGTCAGTCAGTGATGGGTTAGTCTATTACATAGTGACTGGTTAGCTTGTGTTTGGTTAGCCTGTGATCGGTAGTGGCCTCACACCTGCTCACAAGTCAGAATTCTCTATTCATTGTGAGGCAAAGCCAACGAGCTAAACTTGCTAGCTAATTTGCTAAGCCTCAAAGGAGACAATAACAGAGGCCCTCAGGAGGAGCTTCCAGGAAAGAGAAATATATACATGGAAAAGTCACAGCAGCTGCTTACATGATGTAACGACAGTAAAATCGAGGGTTTCTGTCAGTTTGGCAGAACCGGATTGATGGTCAATGAATGTTTATATGAGGAACAACTGGTGCGCTTCATAAATGTCAAGTAGATATGGCATTTACATTTTGGTAGATTTGTAGTAGGCCGACAGTTTTTAATCGATGGATCTTCCTCACACCCATACACTGCCCTTCCCCTCCCTCTCTGGTGCCTCCTGTTGACCGCAGCAGCCCCCGAGCGCCTTGTGGCGGGATGCAGGCAGGTTTTTGTAGACAGCACGACTGTACGGAATGAAGCAGAGGCCCAGCTGGAGGTGGCGGGCCAGTCTACAGTAAGCGGCCAGAGCCAGAACCAGCAGAGGAACCAGCAGGAGGAAACCAACCACCAGCAGAGCTACACAGGCAGCATCGTTTAGCAGGTCTGAGCAGTATACTGAGGTTCCATGGGGCTGCACCTGGGAGAGAAGAGGAGGCGTTTAGTAGAAAACTGAAGAGCGTTGATGCTAAAGTCAAAAAATAAGTGTGGCTTAACTGACCACCCACAAGTTCATACGTCTGAAGAGGTCACTGCCAAAACTCTGAACCTAATAACAAACTGACAGCAGACAATGTGACAGTGCCAGTTAAATCTAATTCTCTCATTGTATAATCAGTGTTAGAGATATAAACTTGATCGATAGGCTAAGCAAGTCCACCAGCCTGAGCTGTGCTAGCTAGCAAAGTTTACATCTTAGCCTACACCACTAGCTACTGTAGCATGGCTGGAAATGTTCCCTTAAACTAGAAACATTTTCCCTGTTGTCCTAAAGTCATTATATTACCATACATCATTAGGTAAAAACGGAAAACACACCAATGTCTTAAGTTAAAAAAAAACATTGTGAAGCAGGATTAGCCAGCTAACCTTAAACTTGTTTTGATGTTTAGCTAGCTAACTTTAAACTTGTTTTGACACTTAGCCAGCTAACTTTAAACTTGTTTTAACGTTTAGATAGCTAACTGTAAACTTGTTTTGACACTTAGCCAGCTAACTTTAAACTTGTTTTAATGTTTAGCCAGCTAACTTTAAACTTGTTTTAATGTTTAGCCAGCTAACTTTAAACTAGTTTTGATGGTTACCCAGTTAACTTTAAATTAGTTTTGATGCTTAGCCAGCTAACTTTAAACTTGTTTTGATGTTTTGACAGCTAACTTTAAACTAGTTTTGATGCTTAGCCAGCTAACTCTACTAAGAAAGTAGAGGTCAAATTCATATATACAGTTTGCAGTATTGCATAAAAAGAGCTGCAGTCTTGGATTGAACTGGGGTTTTGAGGGAATGCTCGAATAAACAGACATTCTACTGACATAATTAACAGATAACTGATGAAATAACTGGTAAGTGTGTATAAATGTGTCTCAGATTTAAAGAGGTCAGATCTGATGGGATTCAAATATATAAACGGAAGATTTGTTTTGTCTGTCTGGAGAAATTGCGGGAGAGATGTGTGTGTGTGTATGTGTGTGAATGTGTGTGTATGTGTGTGTATGTGTGTGTATGTGTGTGCGTGTAAGCTGATAGTGGACAAACAGTGGGGGGTGGGGGGGTTGGGGGGTATCTGAAGTTATTTACTCTTATGGAAGTTCATCCAGGTGGTCTGTGTCTCTAAACCTGCAGGAACGTAACGATTGCTTACAGAACAGCTGAGATATTTCACCTGTCAGTCTTAATCAGTGAGATGTGGGGACCTGGTGGAATCTGAGAAGGTCTGAAGCGCCGAGCGTGAAAGTGTTTTACACCCAAACGGGGTCTGTTATCATTTAAACACGCCCAATTTTCCAGATCTGATTTGTGTGTTTTCTCTAATGGCTGAGGTGGAGGAGTTCATGTGGGATGTTTACGAGAGAAGAGATTAGCAGAGCTGAGACACGGAGCTCAGAGCACTTCTAAGAAATCCATGATGACCCTGTGCTTTAACCCCTTAAACTCCAACCAAAATCTACTGGAAATGATTAAATAACTATTATAAATCATACATGCTATATATAATATGAATAATTCAGTATCTAGTATGAATTATTAAGTATCTACAACCCCGATTCCAAAAAAGTCGGGACGCTGTGCAAAATGTAAATAAATGTAAATAAAAACAGAATGTAATGATTTGCAAATCTAATAGTCCCATGGTTTATTCACAATAGAAGATATAACATATATCATGTTGTTTAAAATGAGATGTTTCACCATTTCATGAACATTATTAACACGTTTAGAACTACTGGCAGCAACACATCTCTAAAACGGTGGGACAGGGGAAACAAAAGGCTGGAAAAGTAAGTGGTACTGATAGAAAACTGCTGGGGGCCCAATTCACATNCCATTTCATGAACCTTATTAACACGTTTAGAACTACTGGCAGCAACACATCTCTAAAACGGTGGGACAGGGGAAACAAAAGGCTGGAAAAGTAAGTGGTACTGATAGAAAACTGCTGGGGGCCCAATTCACATCTAAATCACATGAGTGGGTATAAAAAGAGCATTCTAGAGAGGCGGAGTCTTTCGGAATCAAAGATGGGTGAAGCTTCACGAATTTGCAAAAAGCTGCCTCTAAAAAATATGGAAGGATTTCAGAAAAATGTGTAAAATTGTGGAGACTTTTGATCTCCCACCATCTCTACAGAACATATCATCTAAACATTCAGAGGATAAATCCCTGAGGGACAAGGCAGTTACTCAATATTGGATGTTCATGATCTTCGGGCCCTCAGGCAGCACTGCATTAAAAACAGGCCTGATTCTGTACTGGAAATCACCGTATGGGCTCAGAAACACCTCCAGACATCACTGTCTGTGAACACAGGTCACGGTGCAGTCCACGAATGCAAGTTTAAGCTGTATCATGCAATGTGTCCACACAATCCAGAAACACCGCCGACTTCTCTGGGCCTAAGCTGGGCAAAAAAAAGATTTTGGAACTACGAACGAAGTGTCCTGCGGACTCAAGAGGAGAGGGACCATCCAGCTTGCTATCAGCACACAGCTCATAAGCCTGCATCTCTGATGGTGTGGGGCTGCATTAGTGCCTATGGCGTGGGCAGCATACACATCTGGAAAGGCTCCATCAATGCTGAACAGTACGCTCCCATCTCTTTCAGGGAAGGCCTTGGATATCTCAGCAGGCCAGTGCCAAACCACATACTGCATCCAGCACGGCTTCACAGAGGAAGAGTCCGGGTGTTGAACTGACCTGCCTGAAGTGCAGACCTTTCACCGATAGAACACATCTGGTGCATCATGAAACGGGAAATCCGGCAAAGAAGAGCCAGGACTGTTGAGCAACCAGAATCCTACATCAGACAAGAATGGAACAACATTCCTCTCCGAAAACTCCTGCAGCTGATCTCCTTACTTCCCAGACGTTTACAGACTGCTGGTAAAGAAGAGGGGATGCTACACAGTGGTACACACGGCCCTGTCCCAACGTTTTAGAGATGTGTTGCTGCCATCAGGTTGTAATTGAGTTAATGATGTTCATGAAATGATAGAATGTCTCACTTTCAGTCTGATATGTGTTCTATGTTCTACTGTTAATAAAATATGGGTCTATGAAATTTGCATATTTATTGCATTCTGTTTTTATTCACATTTACTTCCATTTTACACAGTGTCCCAACTTTTTTGGAATTGGGGTTGTACTATGAATTATTCAATAACTATGAATTAAGATCTGCTCTTACCGACGAATGACAGAGGAAGCCAAACACCACCATGACGAGTGCCGGGGTGAGGATGAAGCCAAAGATCACCCCGGCCAGACCTGCGTTAATGGTAGCAATAATAAGGTTCTGGGCAGTGACGAGGACAGAGCAGGCCCAACAGTCCAGAGACCCCCTGAGCTCCAGCGGTGGATCAGCAGCGGTGCTGCCTGCCACAGAGTATGGAGGGGGCACCACCACCCCCGAAGCTGGAATTGGGGACACGGCTGTGGAGGAGATGGAGTTAGCGTGATGGAGGCGAGTTAACTCTGAGTCCACCACATCGGCTGAAAGCTGCTGAGATAAAGTCTTCTCCAGGGTTCCGTTCCGAGATAGAGTCATACTGTCGCTCCTTCAGACCTTTCAGGCAGAGATACCTGTAACTGTGGTGAGAAAAAGTCAAAACAAGTAAAAATATTAAGGGTGCATTACGGCGGTATCATATAATGGAAAACGTTTTCATACACTCATCATCAGAAGAATAACTGCACCCAGAAGGAGGTGTGGGATTGCAGTGCTGTTGGGAAGGAAGATAAAGGTTACCATGAACAATAAATGATGATGAATTTAGACTGATATGATCAATATTTATTGAGCTACACATACAGAAGCAGTGTCTCCCAGTATGGTGTCAGGCCGCCGTGTTTGCTAACCCAACATGCCAGACGTCTCGGCATGGAGTTGTAGAGGTTCCTAATGGTGTCCTGTGATAATCCATCCCATGCAGCTTGAATATTCTCACACAGTTCCTGCAGATGGTGCGGTAGGGGTGGAGGTGGAGTGACACCAGGCCTTCTGGACGTGTGATGCGTGACAACAAACCGTTCATCTTGGTGCAGACCACGGTTCCTCCACACACGGATTCGTTGGTCGTCACTGAAGATGACCCGCTGCCATTCTGAGTCACTCCATGACAGTCTGGCACGACACCATTGCAGTCTTTGGCGATGCTGATGTGGTGTCACAACAAGCAGCTTTTAAGGGATCATTCCATTTACTGAAGATAAAGATTTATGTAAAACCCGTATCACCCTTGTGAAAAAGTGAACACATGGGTGGTACAGGATTTTAAACCCTTAAACTGGTTGTCCCACTCCTGGCACTAACGTATGTGATAACCCGTGATGAGTGTTTTTCATCACTGTGAAGGAGTTTTGGTGACTCTTCATTCAGAATTGTTCTAATTCAACTACATTGGAGGATCTTCCAGTGTGAACTGCCCGTTTAAGGACTCACCACAGCATCTCAGTGGGATTCAGGTCAGGACTTTGGCTTGGCCACTCCAAAACCTTCATTTGGTTTCTTTAGAGCCGTTCAGAGATGGACCTGCTTGTGTGCTTCAGATCATCGTCCTGCTGCGTGACCTAACTACACTTGAGCTTTAGGTCACAACTGACGGCTGGATATCCTCCTTCAGAGTTCTCTGATAGAAAGCAGAATTCATGGTTCCATCAGTTATGACAAGGTCCTGCAGAAGCAAAGGTCCAGACCGTCATGCTACCACCACCATGTCTCACTGGTGGTATGATGTTCTTATGGTGGAATGCGGTGTTGGCTGAATGCCAGATGTAACAGGACCCATCTCTTCCAAAAAGTTCCACCTTTGACTTATCAGTCCACAGAATACAATCGCAAAAGTCTTTGTGGGGGGGTCACCTAGATGTTTGTTGGCGAATGTGAGATGAGTCTTTGTGTTGTTTTTGGTCCGCAGTGGTTTTGCGCCTCCCATGAAGGTCATTTCTACCCGCCATCTTTCTTGCTGTGGAATCGTGTACATTGACCCTAACTGAGGCCAGTGAGGCCTGCAGTTCTTTAGATGTTCATCTGGGTTCTTTTGTGACCTCCTGGATGAGTCATTAAAGTGATTTTGGTGAAATTTTGGTAGGTCGGACGCCCCTGGGAAGGTTCACCACTGTTCTAGGTTAACGTTAACATTAGTTAACCATTGTTAATGTATTACTACTCTTAGTGGGGTCAGAGTCAGAACTGTTGATAGTGGTGGTGAATGGAACCAGACGTCCCCCGCTAAAAGCTCCCTCACAAAAGTTACTACATGAGATGGTTATGAATACACTGCCTAATGTCTGAGACGCTGTTTATGATAGTTTGGAGAAGATTTCAGCCTTAAACTCCATTCATGGTGGAGGGATACATGCTGCAGGGTGCTGTGAGGTAAAATAATCCCCCAAAGAAAACTTACTATTTCCAGGTTTTCCAGATTTTCCCATCATCAACATTCCATATAACACTAACATGTGTAGGTTCACTGGTGGTTTAGATAGTCAATAAAATGTCTATATGTGTGTTCTAGACATGGAGAACCCTGGTTCCCATCACCACCACAGCAAAGAACTTCTGAACCATTTTAGACCAAACCCACTCTCAATCACTCTATGCAGATCTGTACACTGAAAGACTGAAACTACAAACACTGAATTATGGAGGAATGTTGGAAAACCTGAGGAATTCCACTTTCGGAATGTCTTTATAGTTCTTGTATTTACAGATAAAAGTCTCAGGACATATTTTAAGACATCAATCTGATTTACTATTTGATCACTGCTATGAATCATTACATAACTACTATAAAATAACTATGTTAAATGTGTATATAGGCTGTAGTTATGAGAGTGAGGAATAGACTGGCCGACACGTCCGTGTATGCTAAGAGGTTAACACCCGAGCAATCTCTTACAAAAGCAAAGCTCGTTTTTCTCAGAGTCCAGTGGCACGAAGTCTGGAAGGTAAACAGAGATAGCTAAGTAACTGCGAACAGCAGGAAACAGACCCCACTCGGACACCCCGCCCCCTGCGCTGACCGGAACTCCAGGATGACTAAAAACACAAAACAATGAGCCAGGAACAGGCCTCTCAGGAAAGGCAGTGTGCTGAGCAGGCTGCATATATCTCTCCAAGCAGGACATCTCCTCAAACACACGGCTTCCTGCAGCCGCAAGCACAAATAAGCCCAACCGACCGCCCATGACCTTCCATCTGGGTCACACTGCTGATATTCCTTCTTTCCATAGTTAAATATAGATGAATTTATGATAAATGTCTTTGGACCAGGATATATATTAATTGGAAGATTAGAAGATCTATATATATATATGAACAATTTATTGAAGTCTATGATCACTTCAAATAAACAATTACCTTCAGAAAGAGCACAGAGTTTAAGTGCATATGGTAATATGTATTACACATTGTTGTGCACTTATAAAGCAGTTCTTAGTAGACATGTTCAGACAACTTTACAGTAAGGTCAAAAAGAACATAAAATAAATATTAATAATACATTCAAAATTAAAATCACATGTAAAAAGTATATATAAAAGTATACATTATATATAATATACTAATTATATAATGTTTATAAT
>CM067490.1:28363084-28380979 GCA_034552555.1 Semaprochilodus insignis | reverse complement strand
AGAGAGAGAGAGAGAGAGAGAGATAGGGAGAAAGGAGAGAGAGTGAGAGTGGAAAAAGAAGGAATGACAGAGAGATAGGGAGAGGGGAGCGAGAGGAAAGAAAGAGACAGACAGAAAAAGCAAGAGAGAGAGAGAGACAGTGAGAGAAGAAAGAAAGAAAGGAGTGAGAAGAGAAAGAGAGAGAAAGAGCGTAAGAGAGGAAAGAGAGAGAATGGAAAAAGAGAGACAGAGAGACAGAGAGAGAGGAAAAGGAGAGGGAGAGAGTAAAGGGAGAAAAAGAGAGAGAGAAGAAAGAAAGAAAGAAAGAAAGAAAGAAAGAGTGAAAGTGAGAGTGAGAGACAAAGAGAGAGAGAAAAGAGATTGGAAAAAGAAGGAGTGAGAGGGAAAGGAGAGAGGGAGAGAGAAAAGGGAGAAAGAGAAAGAGAGAGAGAGAGATAGAAAGAGAGAGATAGAAAGAGAGAGAGACGAAAGAGATAGGGTGAGAGTGGAAAAAGAAGGAGTGAAAGGAAAAGGAGAGAGGGAGAGAGAAAAGGGAGAAAAAGAGAGGGAGAAAGGGAGATACAGAGTTATGAGTTAAGTGTCTGACCAAACTCATATTAGTGTAAGTGTTCAGTGGTTCATTAATTGGCCACTTTATCAGAAACCCCTCTCCTGTACCTCCACCCACAGTTAGAAACTACAGCTCCTCTGCGGATGCTCAGACTGTATTGGTCATCCTCTTGCCCTTCATCAGTGGTCAGTCTCTGACCTCCTCAGTGCTTTAGAGAGACACACTCAAGCATGGCTGATACACTGTGCAACAACAGCTGGGCTCCACACACACAACGTGCACCTATACGCACCCATACGGTAGGTGTTTCTGATAAACGGCCAATAAGTGCAGATACTCTGTAGGAGTAATAAACTGGTGTGTGTGTGTGTGTCCGTCTCACCAGGCTGAAGTTATCGTATGTGCTCATTAGCTCCTCCACTCTGTACTGCTCAAGCACCACCACTCCGGTCAGGTTGGGGCTGCGCTGCCGAGCGCAATCCTCACAGTGAACCACGTACGTCTTCCGACTGCTGTTCTCACTGGTTACAAAGAGCAGGTTGAACACCTCCACCTGCACAAACGATCCCAAGCATCCTCAGTCATGGAGGTCATACATACAACACCGTGTATACAGTAAGTGCGAAACACCAAACAACAGCAAGAGGTTCAATTAATCCAACGGATTATATATGAGCTCACTGGACAGACAACGAGTCCCCTGTGACTGAGCCGTACCTGTGTGTAATCCCTCCACGAGCTCCAATAACAGCTGTGATTGGATTTGGCTTGTACTGGACAAGTTTATGGATGTAGGCCACATCAATGTTCAGACACTCTTACATCAAAGAATTGGACAGGTGGGCCAGATTTGGTGGATTCCGAGGAGAATTCCCTGTAGACTGGGATTTTAGCCACTGCTGGTAGACCCGTATGACCGTACGCTTCCATACACCTGCAGATTCAGCTACTTCCTTCACACTATGGTCTTTGGCATGCCCAAATGCAGTCACTCCTTTTAACCAAGGTGACTCATTTTTGCCTGGTAAACGTATGTCCCATATGCATTACACAGTATATAAGACCTATATGTAATGATATCCGTGATCACATAAGCACATACGTGTAATAAGACTTTCCTAAAGTTCTACTCTGATCCCCAAGAACCAAAGACAATCAGTTTTGCTCGTTCAGTTTTTGTCCAGTCCTTCAGTCAGTGATCCTTCGTTTCCTTGTAGCTGGTCTTTGCTGTGTGTCGTGTGTTTTGTTTACTCTCCCACGTGCTCTTGTTTTGGTGGTTAGCTCCTCCCTGCTCTGCCCTCATGTTCATTGCCCCTCCCTTCCGTCATGAGTTCCAGCTGTGTCTAGTTCCCCGTGTGCCTTTATATACCTCCTGTTTCCAGTCCCGCCTTTTTAGTCATCATATTAGTGTAAGTGTTCAGTGGTTCATTAATTGGCCACTTTATCAGAAACCCCTCTTTTGTAGCTCCACCCACAGTTAGAAACTGTAGCTCCTCTGCTGATGCACAGATTGTGTTGGTCATCCTCTCGCCCTTCATCAGTGGTCAGTCTCTTTAGTGTGGAACACTCATGCAGGGCTGATAACTGTGCAACAACAGCTGGAGTCCAGTCTGTAAGTGCGCACCCGCAATATGCACCTTTATGGTAGGTGTTTCTGATAAAACGGCCAATCATGTACTCCCCTCACCTGATGTCAGTTCATTGCCCCTCCCCTCCCTCAGCTGTGTCTAGTTCCCTGTGTGCCTTTATATAGCTCCTGTTTGTCAGTCCTGCCTTTGTCGTGCATTGCTGCTGTTGCATGCGGTCCTTGAGCTTAGTTCCTAGCCCTGCCCCGCCATTCTCCCCGCCGTCAAGATTCCTAGTTTGGTTGATGCTCCTGGTCACTGGCTTTGTGTTCGTCTGCCGTGTTTCAACTCTTAGTCTCTAGTCCCTCGTGTTTTCTGTGTCTGTCCTGTGGTTCTCTCTGCCGGTTTAATTATGGACTCTGTATTGACTTAATTGGTTTTATGTATAGCGACATGCCTGTTTGACCATTTCCAGATCAAGGAGTTTGGGAGGCCTGGTATTACTTAGAGGTATCATCCAGTACAATCCAGTATCCAATCAATCCTTCATTCAATTAAAACAGCAAACTGACTGTTTACAGTTATTATGGAGTTTACTGAAGTCCATTGTTCGTTGTGGGCTTGTTGTGTTATGGTTTAATTGTGGGAATTATAGTCTCTATGTGTACATGGCTATGAGCTCCTGAAAAAGCTCAGGCACATGCACTGATAAGCGTGCAACTCACATCACACTCGTTGCAGTAGTAGGCCGGTTCATCCTTCACTCGGCTTTGGTAGGAGATCTTTTTCCCTGTTGCTGTCAGCTGGTCCCGCAGGATCTGGATATGCTTCATGGATTGCAGAAGGCAGTGCCTGCAGGAGAAACAGGACAGGGTCAATCAAGCCTCACACACACAAACACACACACACAAGCATACGGACACACACACCAAACAACGCCAAATCCCACTTCCATTTTATCCTATAGGTTGATACATAATTCCAGTGACACACAAAATCCAGATGGAGGGCAGGAAGTGAAAATCAGAATGGAGGAGATGGAGGTGAGAAGCTTCTATTTTGCTCATTTAGACAACATTATGAGAAAAAAGTGTAAACACAAAATGGCGACACATGTTGGAGATAATGTTTGCCATCGAGGGCAATATTAACCGAACTGAAAGATTAGCTGCTATCAAGGCATCAGAGTACTATCTCTAGAACCACCTTCTCCTCTGGACATTTAGATTTATGGCGTTTAGCTGACTCTGCAATCCAGAGTGGCTAATCCAAAAGGTTACCCAAAGGTTAATCGTATAACAGGTTAGGTTAATGTTGTGTTAGGAGTCTTGCCCAAGGACTCTTATTGATGTGGCACAGACCCCCACACCGGGAATTGAACCCCAGGGTGGTAGGTACTGGTGTTATCTGTTGCACTATCCCAACCACTACTCAGGAACTACCTTCTCTTTCAGATGACCTTCTACTGAAGAACTACCTTCTCCTCTAGATGTCTTCTTACTCCAGACCTACCTTTTCGTCCAGACGTCCTTCTGCTCAAGAACTACATTCTCCTCCTGACGTCCTACTCAAGAGCTACCTTCTCCATTACACGTCCTTCTACAGAAGATCTACCTTCTCCTCCGGACATCCTTCTACTCAAGAACTACCTTCTCCTCCAAATGTCCTTCTACTCCAGAACTATCCTCTCCTCCAGATGTCCTTCAATTCAAGAACTACCTTCTCCTCTAGACGTCCTTCAATTCAAGAACTACCTTCTCCTCTAGACGTTCTTCTACTCAAGAACTACCTTCTCCTCTAGACATCCTTCAATTCAAGAACTACCTTCTCCTCCAAACATCCAAAGAGGGTTACCTTCTCAATGGTCCGGTGAAACGCCAAAGACGTGGATCATTGCAAAACAAGACGTCATCGTAGTCATCTACGTTCACCTGTCTTTTGTCCAACTGTTAACCACGATCTTTCACTAAATTGTTTTCCTTTTTATGTAACCAAAAATGAACAGAGTAAAACAAACCTTACTCATCATCCATTTTAAAGGAACACACAGACTTCTTTTCCAAATCTGGAGATGCAGATTTAGCATCTGATTTCACTCGCTGGGAATTCTTTATGAATAATGCCTTACTCAACCCTAAAATTAATGTTTTCCATCCGGTGATACGAAACAAGCACAAGCAAACACACACACACACACACACATATACACACACACATATACACACACACACACATACACACACACACACATACAGAAACACTGAACTCACCTGATCATTTTGTAAGTGTTCGGGTCTGTTATCTTGATTGTACGGGCGACATTCCAGGAGACATGAATCATGGGAACAATAGACTTGACCTTTTTGACCTCGTTCCACTCGAAGCGCTCCAGAGCCAGCTGATACTGGTACGCTGGGAAGACGGACACACACACACACACACACACACACACACAAAAACACACATTTACTCAGAAACGGAACACACACTGAACCCGCGAGTCACACTTTAATTTATTCGAATAGATTTTATGGGAAGTGAGGGTCACAAAAGCATGTCTTTCATTTTTTCCCTTTTTATGGAATTTGAGATTTATTTACCACTCTGTCAGCACTTTACGACCAACAGAAATGGTCCAAATGCGATTACATTAATGGACACTGAGTTTTTTTTCCTTCTTTTATACGGAAAAAAAAAACCCATTAACCATAAAGAAAATAGTTGCAAGGTTTTCCTATATGAGCTGCAACATATGAATTCTACATACTTCTGTAACAGACATTTCAACTCTAGCACCCCCTGGTGTGCATAGTCCATACTCACAGTTAAGTGGACCCACGTTCCAGGCGATGTTGTTGCACCAGCCCACAGCCTGCACCCAGTGGACAGTGCCGGCATTGATCCACACCAGGTCTCCTGGCCGCTGGATAAACCGGTACACAGGAATGTTGGCCTGGTACAGATCCTCCAGAACCGGCCACCATGAGCCAGTCAGATAGTCCACTCCATGCCTGAGGGAGAAGTAAAATTAGGAATTACATAGTTTACTAGATTCCCAACAACAAATATAATATCTAAAATTGGGATCATGATTTAACCCATTTGTTCATCATTCATTTTTATGGACATCAGAACTATAACACTATGAAATTACCAGGAAACTTGTTCAACAAATCAAAACATTCCTATTTAGGTGTAGCTCCCATTGAGGCTTTGCACACTCTTAGCATTCCCTCAAGCAGTCTCATGAGAAGCCAGCAGGGATGCTTTTCCAGCAGGTGTTAAGAAGATCCCACTTTCATTCAAACAGGTGTGTTAGAACGTTTGACTACCACATGCTTCAAGCTATGGTATATAATTAGGAATGGCTCAAAGCCTTTGAAAAACAAAAGATACATTTAGGCTGCTTCCTATAAAACACAGTTCTGAAGTGAAGAACAGCTGAGATGATTGTGCATAGGTGAACTAGAAACAACTCACTTCTCACAGAAATCGCTGATGGCCTCCCAGTAATGCTCATGCACAGCAAACCACTCACAGTCTCCAGGGCCGATGTTGATGTTCACAGAGCTGAAGTTATTGTTCTCCTGGTGGCCTGAGGAAAAAGACACATTGGATCATGTCAAAGAGACTATGACCATATTCAAAAGGTTTTGGGAACATCATTTTGGCGTGTGTAGAGACCTGGGGTTCTGCTGCCTGGAACCTTCATATACAGCTGGACAGTGTTCATGCCCAGTATGGTGTGACCCACATGGCTCAGCATGTTCTCGCTTGAAGAAACCCGCATGAACACCGGCAACTTCAGCAACTCCTGCAGCTGGGGCTTCCACCTGCACTCAGAAACACAACACTCTCTGAAAACTCAGTCAATACACAACACTCCCACAAAACTGTCTAAATCTATAGTGACCTATCGATGGATCTTAGGGACAATTTGGTTATCTACACTTATCATCTAAAGATGCTGCACTCAGAAGGAAGTGTGGGATTGCAGTGCTGTTGGGAAGGAAGATAAAGGTTACCAGGAACAATAAATGATGATAAATTTAGACTGATATGATCAATATTTATTGAGCTACACATACAGAAGTAGTGTCTCTCAGTATGGCGTCGGCCGCCATGTTTGCTAACACAACGTGCCAGACATCTCGGTACTGAGTTGTAGAGGTTCCTAATGGTGTCCTGTGATAATCCGATTCGATGCAGCTTGAATATTCTCACACAGTTCCTGCAGATGGTGCGGTACCGGTGTAGGTGGAGTGACACCAGGCCTTCTGGACATGTGACGTGTGACAACAAACCGTTAACTTTGGCACTGACCACGGTGCCCCCACACACGGATTTGTTGGTCATCTCCACCAAGACAAAAGCAGGAGTCGTCACTGAAGATGACCCGCTGCCATTCTGAGTCACTCCATGACAGTCTCGCACGACACCGTTGCAGTCTTTGGTGATGTTGACGTGGTGTTAAGGACAGTCATCGTAACAGTCTGCGTGCATGTAGTCCTGCATGGTGCAGCCGTCTGCCAATAGTGCTGGCATGTTTCACAATGTCAAACCTACCCACCAAGTTTCATTCCTGCACATTGATTCCTTCTGGGTGCAGCTTTTTTGAGGAAAAAAACAGCAACCGATCTGTAGGCAGTTATTAACATCTCCCTCAGGACAATCTGCTATAAGAATGAAAACAGGATCGAGGGTTGCAAGCTCCCACACGCCCATCTTGTCCAGAGCTAACCAACCTTCTCTTACTCCGAGGTACCATACGCAAGCCATTTCCATTCTGGCTGCCGCAAACGTTCAGGAAATTTCACGTTTTAGGATTCAGGATTAGAAAACCTATGATCAGATTCCCTTAATCTCCCTTAACCTTTGGGGTCCAACTGCCAGTCACTCTCTCTAGAGATAAGCAGCACCAGCAGCACCATTTCTAGGCCTCAGGATGCTCCTTTTTTATCAGCTGAGAGAAAGCATCTTTCACATGATTACATTTATGAATTCTTTGCCGTTAGGATCATCCACCTGTCCACCTCTCCTCATGGATGTAACGTGGTGACCTCAGGCCATGTATTCATGCTGAGGACTTCAATAACATACTATAAAAACAGTGGCAATCTCTAGCTCTGGGAAATACACCATCAATACCTAATTGGACCTGTAAAGTGCATTCAATCTTCCCAACTATGGAAAGAGAATAGGGTAAAATCATGCCCAACAACCTCAATGGCCACTTTGAGTACACAGACATGCCCTTCGATAAGGGTAAGGCTCCGACTGCCTTCCAAGCATTCAGAAATCCCCTCTGATTTGTATAGATGTATGTATCTATACATATGGGACATAAATAGAAGTATGGTAGATTCTGGCAATGACTATGACTACTCCTCAAGAACAACTTGTATGTTACGCTGTAGTTGTGCTAAATTTTGGGTGCCCAGTCTCTTTGAAGATATGGCTTTAGAAGATTAAATGAGCAGCATCAAACTGAACCACAGTGGACCTCAGTTAGAGAATGGCTATGGCCTCCTCTTACAGGAAGGTGCAACACTTCCTGGCTGTTGCCAAATAAATAAAAACAAAGACAGAGACCCTCTACAGACATTGTGTTCTGGTAGAGAATGACACAACATTGTGAACTGGTTCTGTTCCAGTTTGCGCACCTAATTTTGAACCATTCTGTGCATTCCCACCAAAAAATAAATAAATCAATTCAGAACCCGAACAGTTTATTCCTAGCTGGAACCAAAGAATAGTAGGTTCCTCAGCACAAACTGGGATGACATCTGTGGGTGTGTCAGTTGTTGAGGAAAGAGAAGGCAATAATGGCGCCACCCAGTGGTCTGCTGAAGAACCTCTTCCACATCTTCTTTTCTCCAGTAGGTGATCCGTACTTGCTTTCTGGATATAAACAAACATCTGGAATAACAGCACAAACGCTTGCAGGTAATCTACACGCTCCGCCATCTGAGCACCAAGGTTCTACGAAGCCTAAATGGAAGCAACTCAAGAACTAGTGTTCTTTTGGGCAGAAGGGCTGTCAGAGGGGCTCTGACCTGACTTGGGTAAAGACCTTATGTTTCTAATGTGCACACTTTGCTGCTTGACTTGCTATGCACCCACATTTCCATGGATTCCGTCACTCGCCTGCTCCCCTTTCCGATGTACTGATGGTATGTGGTAATGGACGGATTTTCCAAGCCTTGTCATTTCAGTTTTACTAGCCAAGTTCCCTTCAAATACTAAAACTAAAACAGTCACAAATGTACATTTGGGTGTGTGTATCTGTCTTACCTCTTTGGGTCAGAGAGGTCAATGTTGGTTCCAAATTTAATGATTTTCCCGATGACTTTCTGATCAGGGCTGAAAGAAATACATAATTCCCACAGTGAGCAACACAACACTGGAGGGCCAGTAAAACTTAAGATGATCAGACAATAGAGTAAGTAAAGCATCTTCTGACTTGGATGTGGAGATAGAAGGGGGGCTGGACAAAGTCGCTGACTTTGACTCGACTGATTTAGATTTCTTCTCTCCCTCATCTTCATCCTCACTGTCCTTCTCTTCCTGAAAGACAGGCAAAGGTAGAAAAGATTAGGAAACCTGTTGATTATAGAAAGACATGGACATTTTGGAGTTGGTAGGACAGTGTGCTGGAGAAAAAAATATTTTTCTTGGTATTAAATACAGCTTTTGTTTATACAACAGCAACAACAAGAGCCACAGAACTTCCTTTTGGTTACTGAGGTTAAGAGAATGGTTATATTTAGCAGAAGACGCAGCAGTATTTACAGAGCACACAGCTCAACAGAAAACCATAAAGAAAGCTCTCGTTGGTTCATGTACATACCTGTAAGCTCTCCTGGAAGCTGGAGGCCTGATACTGGGCATATTTGGCAATGGTGGTGTGGGATCGGCTGCTCTCACATGGCCAAGTCTGAGCTGAGCCAGCTTGGTTCCAATTTTCATCAGCTGGCTGCTGCACCTGAGTCCTAACTTCCACAGCATGTTCACCATTCGCCTCCACCAAAGACTTAGTAGAGAATAAACCCAGGTCTAAGAAAACAAGAGGCAAGAAATTTAAGGAAGTATTCTACTACAGTAAGTAAAGAAAGTTACCCTGTGTTCAGCAAGCAACAGAACAACTAGCCAATGGTATTAGGCAATATGTAGCTGCGATTTAGCAGCAGGTGACATTGTGACAGGGCAACAAGCAACAAATGTATTGCTTCTCAAATATATGCAAAAAAAATATGACATGGTGAGGCGACCGGCTCCAACAAACTCCTTGGACCAAACAGGACAGAATCTGACATCACCAGTCTCTGCTCTCTGAACTTGCTCTCTCTCACGGTTCTCAAGATATGCGTGATTGGTTGTATTTAAAAAGGGGCATATTGTGAAATACTCGGTTAGAGCTCCTGTGTCTTTAGGCCCCGCCTACCAATGAGTTCAGTGTGCTCTGATTGATCAGGGCGCCAACTCTGTTCTGAACGATTAACTTCCGGTGCAACATTTCTGCTACTGCACCACGGTGGCTGTCCTGACAGTGGCATTGGTTCTGCCGTATCAGTTTGATCCAAAAACTGATCCTGAAAGTCCGGTAGAACAAGCTGGTAGATCCACGTTTTCAGAGGGTGTTTCAGAGTGGTCAGCTTTTACTGGTTTAGCTTTCTGTGTGTTGTGTGAGGGCGTGCACAGCATGCCGGTAGGCGGGTAATAAGGATTGTGTTACGACATGATGTCACCTTGTAACAGAGAAAAGGGCTGGAATTCCAACAAGGCATTTCAGGCAGCTGGGGAAAGTGGTTACTGTGGGAAAGAGTTCCCCTTTCAAAATGCACTTTGTGGATAAACTGACAACGATACAATGCTGTTAGGCCTCTTTGTGGAAGCCATCCAACTGTGTCAACCTTCTATTTTTGGCAGCCTCTATGCGGGAGTGAGTGAGAGAGACGGGCAGAGAGGATGGTACTCACTGAGCCGGAGGGATCCTGCCAGGCCTCTGATAACAGTTACAGGATTTTTGGGATCTGTGCAGAACTGGAGCAACACTGGAGAAAATGCATCTCTCTTACTCTCGAGCTAAACACACACATAAACAGAGTCAAACCGGAGTAACACACTAAGACATAATAAACACCTATGTTTTCTGAAGGCGATTTTCCCCTGGACAGTGGTGTACGGCATGTTACAGTTACTAGTCCAGACCCAGAACTATATGTACCCTGGTCACAGGGCTGTGACTATCAGTGGGGTGCTCTGTAGGCTGTGTGAAGGTCACATGACTTCTCTCTTGACCCTGGCTTGCAGCAATGGAGCTTCAAGTTGTGACTGACCCTGACTGCTTTTGTTTCCTGTGGTTAGCTAGTACCTTTTTATAGCTTTCATCTGATTCAAGTGACGATGCATGTTGATGCATGTGATGCAGGTTCACTTGGCAGTGGAAACGATGACTAAATGTGAGTTCATGGGTTTGTACTTGTACTGTACCATATCACACTGCCCAGTAAAAAACTGTGCCAAAGCAGATTGATTGAACAGGTATATGAATTGCATGCTCACGTAGATGCTGGGTGTTGGAGGGTTGAGCTTCTCACGGGGTATGGGAGACTCAGCGTTTAATACAGGCTTTATGGACAGTGCAGGCAAGAGATAGGACTCACGGAATTTGCCCTTCACTGTTTCCCCTCTGTCAAAAGGATCAGGAAACCAATCAGCACACAGTGTAAGAACATACTGAAGCTGTGTCCCAATTCAGGGGCTGCATACTTCGAAGGACGTGGTCTACAAAGGCGAATCCTTCGAAGGCCGAGATGAGACTGTCTGCTCTACGGTGGATTTCCTGTTTACAGTCTACAAAGGTGAATCCTTTGAAGGCTCTGTAGAGTGAGAAGGGCTAAATAAGACGATCTGCTCTATGGTGGTTTTCCTGTTTGCGGCCTACAAAGGCGAATCCTTCAAAGGCTCTGTAGACTGAGAAGGCTGAAATGAGACAGTCTGCTCTACGGTGGACTTGCTGTTTTCGCCAGAGCAGCGCTGTTTGTGACGTAGCGTCACAAAACACTGCTCCTGTCACCTAACAACAATGGTAGCCCCAGTACGCAATGAACTTTGGGATATGTTGGCTGGCGAAGGATTTACCCGTTGGATCCTTCGTTGTCATGGAAAACAAGGACGCATTTTCTCGGCTGCATATGATGGAGCTTTCAAAATGAGACGGTCTAGTTGCGTCTCTATGATGTAACTGGTCTTCAAATGCACCCTCCGAAAGATGCAGCCCCCGAATCGGGACACAGCTTGGGTCTGCATGTTTGCCAGACACATTGGTAGAAACTATCTTGTACTTCCACCCTGCCTGTGTTTAGACTGTTGCCCAGGGGTGCCCATTTCTGGTCCTGGAGGTCTACCACTTTGCAGAT
Organism: Semaprochilodus insignis; assembly: GCA_034552555.1. Classification (NCBI taxonomy): domain Eukaryota; kingdom Metazoa; phylum Chordata; class Actinopteri; order Characiformes; family Prochilodontidae; genus Semaprochilodus; species Semaprochilodus insignis. Next base: position 28,369,442 of record CM067490.1, on the reverse strand, counting down.
TTCTGACTCTAATTGTCAGCTCTGTTGGACCTCCAGAGTGGTAGATCTCCAGGATTGGCCAAATTTGTGTTATCCTCTATCCTTCTGAGGAATAGAGAACAGAGTGGCTGACAAATAACATATGACCACAGGCAATTGCCTATAATTCTACACCTCTATAGTATACCTATAATGTAGATGTATCTTCCAAAGTGGCCAGTGAGTGAAAGTACATGGTAGGAGGTTCTAATAAAGTGGTCGACTAATATAAGTCAGGGAAATTACTGTAACAGGTGCAAGAATGCAGGGGTTCTATCACCATTCCAAGCAGTAGCACAGAAGCTTACTTGCAGGCCCTGATGATCTCTGCTGCTGTGTTCTGAATACTGATATCCTTTAGCGGAATCCTCTTCTGCTCAAACTCGGAGGCAAAGAAGGTTTGCCTCCCATTGCTCTCCACTTTAATCAGCTGGATCTTCAGCTCCTTTAGAGGTATGGCAGACATAGCCTGTAGCCTTAGCAACTCTGCTTTGCTGAGCAATGGAGATTTGCTAGAGCCACTTGCACTGGGGGAGGTGTTTGTGTTCATTGTTGTTTTTGTTGTGGCTTGTGTTAGACATGTGCTTCTATGGTTGTCTTTGTTCTCATTCTCCTCTGCAGGTTTCACTCTCTCTTCTTCCCCTCGTTCCTTCTCCCTCTCTTCCTCTGCCGCTTTGTTCTGTTGTTTGATGTTCCCTACAGTTACTGCCTGGTTCTTCCTGAGCTGCTTGGAATGGCCACTGGAGGTAGGAGAAAGAGGCAGAGAACCTGGAGAGCAGGGCCGTGCCTCGTTCTCTGTCTTTCGTTTCTGCTTTTTACGTGCTCTTTCTGTGCCGTCTCTTACGTTTGAACTTTCATGGCTGCTGCCAAGCTTTTGTTTCTGACTCTTCTCCCGATCTCCCTTCTTCTCCCTGACTCTTTCTGATGCCTTCTCAATTGTTTTGATGGTTTTAGCCTCTTTCTGTCCACTTTCTTCTTGGACAGAAACAGGACTAGAGCTTTGGGTCAAGAGCACCTCACAACTGTGGGCCAGCTTGGCCTGCAGGGTTGCAGGTGACATCACCTTTGCTTCTTTCTCTTCCTCCAGAGATGTACAGGCAGGCACCTTGCATGATTCTACGGCTTTGATTAGGTTGTCTCCACTTTCCTTATGGGATTTTCTGTCCTCCTTATTCTCCTCCTTAGCCTTTTTCTCATCCTCAGGCTTTGAAGTCAGACTTGAGGAACATTGGGAAGGGGTAGCAAGGATCTGGTTCATTTCAGACAGGCCAGTTTGGGATGGATCAGTTGGGGTCAAGACAATTTGAGACAAGCCAGCCTGAGACAGGTCAGGTTGAGACAGACTAGTTGGAAATGGTTCAGTTTCAGAAGGGCCTGGTGAGGACAGGTCAGGAATGGGAAGAGCAGTTTGGTACAAGCCAGTTGGGGCCAGATCACTTGCGTTCAGGTCAATTGGGGTGAAACCAGTAGGGGAAAGATCAGTTGGTGACCTAGCCATTGGCGATACAGCCTCTGGGGATGCTGAGGTTGGGCTTTGTTGCTCTGGAGGTCGTATCTCTGGACCCAATGAAAGAGAGGAAGAGTACTTGACCCCAGCCAGCGCGTTTGGAGGTGGCCGACCGAAAGGTCCGCCTCTATAGGTGTACCTATGGCTGCCTGTTCCAGAGGCATTATCGGTCTGGTGCAGGTGGGGTCTCTGGGTGACCTGAGAGCTTGTTGTGCTGCTGTCCTGCTGTTCTGCTTCCTGTCCTTCATCCTCCTCTTCCTCTACAAACTTACAAGGCTCGGCAAGACCATAGAGTTTGGCCAGGTCACTGTGGCGGTAGTCTGGCCAAGACACCCCTGTAAATGAGATTGTTGTTTTATTTGAACATGTAGCAATAATATATCCCAACCAGAAACAATTTTACATTGTGACTCACCAGGTTCTTCCCAGAGCTCTTCTGGGTCTCGAAGTGGAGAGGTGTGTGTGGGGCTAGGCTGGAGAACAGGCCTCCTCATCATTATATCCTCCTCTTCCTCACTGAGATCTGAGACAGGGGAGCCTTGCCAGCTCAGGACAGGGGGGCTGGCTGAGGGATCCAGCCGCAGGTGGTCATCTGTACAGGTGCCGTGGGCAGGCAGCAGGTCTGGAGCATGCCTTGCCTCAGGCTGCTGGGGAACTTTCTCCTCAACATCAGTGGATGGATCTGAAATCTGAACTTCCTGCTCACTGCTACCAGGCAGATTGGAGGTAAAATCTTTGAGGTCAGGCTGCCCCTCTTGAGGCCTATCAAAGCTGCTGGTGTTTGGACTGATAGGCTCAGAGGAGGGCAGGCTGCCATCACTTTCTGAGGTCATGTTATTGGCAGTATCTTTTGACAGACGTTGTGGAGAATGGCTCTGATTGGCTGGAGGGTTAAAGGAGGGTGGGATGGACCCTGAGGTGTGTGAACAGTCAGAATGGCAGCTGCTCTCATCCTCTCCTCCACTCTCTAGGTATTCATGGGCTGGAGATGGCGATGCATGCAAGATGGCTGGAGATGGAGTAGACTGAATAATGGCTGAATGAGGACTTTTACTTGGAGAGCCAAACGACGGAGACATTTCTCTTCTCGCTTTCTCTCCTTTCTTGATACCATCCCTCTCCACCCTCTTATGTTTTTTCTTCACATCTTTAGCTTTTCTCTCTTTCTTTTCCAGCCCCATCTCCGCCTTCCTAGGCATCCCCTTCCTCTCCCGATGCCCTCTTCCCTCTTCCTTCTCCTTCCTTTTTTTCTTTGCTTCCAGTTTTCTCTCCATCCTCTCTCTCTCATCCTCCTTCTTTTCTTTCCTTCTCTCACGCTCCCTGTGCCTCTTCTTGACTTGGCCGTGTTTCTGCACGTTCATATCCAGCCGGTTTACTGAGCTCTCCTGACTGTCGTGATTAGAGGAGCTGGAGTGGACATGGTTAGATGGATTCCGGTGTTTAGAAAGTTTGCTCTTCTTCCCCTCTGACCTGTGAGAACCAGATACAGGTTCAGGGCTTGGAGAGGAAATAGAGGCCTCTGCAGTCGGACTTCGTTGCTTGCTGTGGTCTTTCCCACAGGGGGCGCCATGGGGCTCGGGGTGTTTGGCATTGCCGTGGTGCCTCCCTTCCTCTTTCGATCCCTGCGACTGCTGCCGTCCCTCCATGCCCGTACCAGAGCGCCTAGTCTCCTGTGGAGAAACAAACACACCACAAGTCAGATCTAACAATGAAACGATACTGAAAGTCTGACCTCTTGTTAAGTCATTAGGTATTCTCAGAGAGGCACTCACGCTGCTCTGCCTCACAGGGTGATCCTGGGTTCTCCAGGCCATTGTGGGCGACCCACGGCTGGGATGTGTCACCGTAGTCCCTTTGCCAGATGCATCTGGGTGCCTGTGTGTGGTCACTGGGGGCTGGTGCTGGGGGCTGTAAGGCACTCTGGTGATGTTTGCTGGTGAGGGGGGAACAGGACGCCCCCAGTCCCCTTTGGTTCCACGGAGGCTCGGGTGATCTCGGGGGTGGTTGTGACCTGGTTTCTGAAAGGTCTGGCTGGGGCCACAGACAGCGGGGGAAGCGGGTTGGGTCCTGTGGGAGTGATCTCTGCTGCTGGACTGACTGGACTCCTGCTTAGACAAGGTAATAAAGGAAGGAGGTATTTAACTAGATGACAGGATCAATACAATTTTAGCACTTGAGTATGAACTACGGTTATAATCCATTGTAATAAACAAAAATGTTTGTTATGTTTAAAAACTAACTTTAAAAAAATGGGCCAGTTAGGTGGGATTTAGTGTCTGACCTGAAAGCGAGAAGGAGAATGCCTCTTATTTGACTGAGTCCAGGGGGCAGAATTCCTATATGGGGGGCTCCAGGTGTGAGGGGGGTGAGACAGGAGAGGACGGTTCATAGGATGCTTCATTCTAGGGTTGAAAGCCTGCAAAAGCACAAAAACAAAACACAATTGGGCAACCCAGCACTGGATTTGGCAGTCGTCATCCTGACCAGCAGATGGTGCTAAAACACTTTTGTTCAGTGATTGTAAGTCAGTACAACAGTGATTCCCAACATTTGTCCTGTAGATCCCCTTCCCTGCATATGTAGCGCTAGATCTGATCCAACTAGTCTTGAAAGTGGTTGTGTTAAAGCGGAGAAAGCACTGAAGGTGCAGGACAAAGCTACTGGTCAACAACAACCACAGAAACACACAGAATACAACCTTCTAATTTGGCACAGTTTCCTATGTGGTACTGAATTCTGATCCATGTATGTGGCAGCGTGACTCCATGTAAACAGCCAGATTGGAATTCTTTTTGGAACTTTTATGTCAGTCCAAGGAAACAGTCATCTTGATTTTGCACTGCCGAGACTTCATAAACGTTTGGGTTCAAGGGTCTGTACAATCAAAATTAGAAGAAAAAAAATTAGAAAATTACAATCAAAACAACTGCTCCAAACACGGTCATAGAACAATGAGGCTGCAGTGAGAAGAAACCAAGGACACGATCAAAAGAAGTAGCCATAGCCAAATAACATGGCCTTTTTTTTTTTTTTTACAGTGAACTGCAATGCATTCTGAGTGATGAACCCAGCCGTGCCATTGGAACTTTGTGACCGCTTCTGTGATATTGGTGAAAGATGAAACCGAAACCTCTTGAGATGAGATTTGCTTCCGTTGGCAGTCATGATACTGTATAGTACTTCTGGGTGAGCACGCTACATGAAGCATTGCTCTGTTGTTTCATGTGGCTCAGTTTAGGAGTGTGATCTGTTCAGACTGATGTCGGATATAGTTCACATTTTAAAGATATTGTGAACAGCCTAACAAGACAATCAGAGTAGGTGAGAAAATCGGATTTGGCCCACTTACCTGCCGTGTGAACGTAGCCTTGTTTGCTTCTTTAGTTCTGCACTGGAGCTACGAGGCTAATGTCACTATTCAGTGAGAGAAGCTAATATAACAGACATGTTAGCACTCTGTGCAACTGTAAGCTTCAGACCTTCACCTTCAACTGTATCTACTTGTTCAGTAATCTCTAGCAGAAGTAGTGTCTCTCAGTATGGCGTCAGGCCGCCATGTTTGCTAACCCAACATGCCAGACGTCTCAGCATGGAGTTGTAGAGGTTCCTAATGGTGTCCTGTGATAATCCATCCCATGCAGCTTGAATATTCTCACACAGTTCCTGCAGATGGTGCGGTAGGGGTGGAGGTGGAGTGATACCAGGCCTTCTGGACATGTGACATGTGACAACGAACCGTTCATCTCGGTGCTGACCACGGTGCCTCCACACACGGATTTGTTGGTCGTCTCCACCAAGACAAAAGTGGGCCTCGTCACTGAAGATGACCCGCTGCCATTCTGAGTCACTCCATGACAGTCTGGTACGACACCATTGCAGTCTTTGGTGACGTTGACGTGGTGTTAAGGACAGTCGTCGTAGCGGTCTGCATGCATGTAGTCCTGCGTGGTGCAGCCGTCTGCCAATGGTGTTGGCACCAACAGGATGACTCATGGATGACATCACTATTCTTTTGGTGATGAGTGTATATAACAATATTCTGTCCCCTGTATATACATCTCTTTTTATTTACCTCAGACTCACCGAATCGCATATATAGAAAAAGGATATAGCTGTATATATATAATAGCTATTGTTTAATATCTTATACAGTATTAATGTTATACAAAACTGTTTATTTGGAAGACCAGTGCAGTAACGGTGTATATACAGTAATGTGTGTATATTTATTGTGTGCATACATGTGTATATTAATGTGTATTTAAGTACTGCAAGGCGGCTACGTTTTCACTCACCTCAACACCTGTGTAAATGCGTTGTGACACTGAACATGATTTGATGTGATCTGACTTGGCTGCTCCTACTGTTTTAACTATGTGACAAACTTTCGTCTATGTTTACAGATAACAGAGAGTAATAAAGGAAGGTTGTCGGTTTGATACCTTGAACCCAAAAGTCATGACTTAAGTGCCCTTGAGCAAGACACCTAACCCCTAACTGCTCCCTGGGCACTGTGGACAGGGCTGCCCACTGCTCTGGGCAAGTGTGTTCACTGCCCCTTGTGTGTGTGTGTGGGTGGGTGGTTCACTGCACAGATGGGTTAACTGTGGAGGTCAAATTCCTTTGTGTGCTTGAACAATTGGTCAACGGTTCTTACTTCTACATTTAGAGTCGGAGACAATTTGGATATGTGGAATATCCGTTGCCTTGTGATCAGGAGTGAATGGTCACTGGTGCTGACCTGGTGTGAGCTGTTGCTTTTGCTCCTCTTGCTGGGGCAGTCCTCTCTGGACGGTGAGGGGTTACGATGGGGGGCTGAGTCGTTGTGGGGGT
>CM067490.1:28347060-28362584 GCA_034552555.1 Semaprochilodus insignis | reverse complement strand
GCTAGCTAGCTGGTTCTCCACTATAGCTAGCGTTACAGCCCACTTACAGGGGTTGGACAATGAAACTGAAACACCTGTCATTTTAGTGTGGGAGGTTTCATGGCTAAATTGGACCAGCCTGGTGGCCAATCTTCATTAATTGGACATTGCACCAGTAAGAGCAGAGTGTGAAGGTTCAATTAGCAGGTAAGAGCACAGTTTTACAGTTTTGCTCAAAATATTGCAATGCACACAACATTATGGGTGACATACCAGAGTTCAAAAGAGGACAAATTGTTGGTGCACGTCTTGCTGGCGCATCTGTGACCAAGACAGCAAGTCTTTGTGATGTATCAAGAGCCACGGTATCCAGGATAATGTCAGCATACCACCAAGAAGGACGTTTTCCTCCACCAGCATCACGTAGTGACCTGGCCACTATCCTGCAAGAAGCATGGCTTAAAATCCCTCTGACCACTGTGCAGGACTTGTATATGTCATTCCCAAGACGAACTGACGCTGTATTGGCCGCAAAAGGAGGAAGAGGCCCTACACCATACTAATGAATGATTGTGGTCTAAAACCAGGTGTTTCAGTTTCATTGTCCAACCCCTGTACATTCCTTAACATTTCCAACTCTAAGTGGTTTAGACATGGCCTGTTCGTCTCTTACTTCCACTCACTCTACCACCACGTAGAATTGTTTTTGCTTTTGTAATTTTGTTTTCTTGAATGTAATTTTTTTTGTTTGTAAATTTGTTTTTATATTTGTAATTTTGTTTTCTGAAATGTTCATTTGTTTTGCACTTCTCGGTCACCGTAGCTTTCTGCCCTTTTCCTTCCTCTCTCTGATCTAGTGATATCTGAATCAATGAACTGACTGAATGAATCAGTCTTTTGAATCGGTCAACCGGTTGAACTGAGTCACGAGTCCCTGCAGAGGCCAACGTGTCTGTAGCATCTTTGTTTCCATCTGTTTTACAGGTTGAAGGCTTTTAATATAGCTGGTATAAAAGTTTCAGCTTTCAGTTTAACAGCATGCACTTGTTCAGGTTTGCACATACAGACAGGCCAACAGACACTTTGCGCCAACATAGCTGCCCAGCTTACCAAAAACACTGGTGCGTACTCATCCACACTCGTACATAAGCACATTAGCTGTACACTAAAGTTTACTTTCATTCACCTACAGACTGAATCATCCATAAAGACGTTATGTGGTAATGCTGTGTGAGAATACAGCCTGTAAACTTCACAAGTGTAAACATTTACACATACAGCCTGAATTACTACAGACACGACCTCTTAGTTATGAATACGGATCGAAAGCTGAGAGACCATGGTCACAAATACCTCATTGGAGTCACAGGCAAAACGCATCGAGTACAGGACCAATCGTTTCGGCCCAGTGCGCATGCGTCTTCGCTGGCGTCCCGTGTAGTGAAACATGACTCCGCGTGTTCTGGAATCGACTCTGACTCTCGACTCCTGCCGCTGGAATCGATGGAATGCTTGACTCCGTTTCTCTCTTACTTTAGACTCGCCTCTGTTTTAATGCCTCTTTTCATCAACTACAATGAAAAAACATGTAGCTGATAGAGTCGACTCTGAGTATTTCCACTCTTACAGTCATTGGCCAAAACTCGACTCAAAGAATCGACTCTTTTGGGATCGACTCTTCATCACTGGTGTCATTTAAGTTTAGTTTCCTCCTAACTCAGTGTTGTAGTACTGTGGAGCTTCCACAATCGTCAGCTTCCAAAACCGCGCTGTACTACACAGGACGCCAGCGAAGGAGCATGCGCACTGAGCCGGATCGATTGGTCCTGTACTCGATGCATTTTGGCTGTGACTCCAATGACGTATTTTTGACAGTAATCTTACTCAATAGCTCCTAATGCAAAAGATCACAGACACAACTTCTCAATTAACATATCAGAAGTGTAATATCAACATGTGCTTTCTTAACACTGCACTACAGACGCTTTTCCACTGCACGCTGCCAGCTTGACTCTAGTTGCCACATGCTAACGCTAGCCAGCAGGAGAGCAACCAGAATGGTCGGAACTGTGATGCAGTTTTTCCCACGTTATCCTGTTTTTGGTTCCGTGTTGCTGCCTCTTCTGAACATAATCTGTCTGCTCCGTCACGGCAGCTTCATGCAACATCACTATGATGACCAGCCACACCGAAGTGGTACTACATCTGCAGTGGACAACAACAAAACTGTCGAGTGCCTTGCAGAATGCCATGCAGTGGAAATGCAGCATATGTACGTTTTGGGGATGTGTAACTGCACTCAGAACATTTTGTAGCATGGCAGAGGAATTTGCTGATTGAAAGAGAATTAGAGTTTAGAACCACTGACTATTTGCGCTGCGCTTAGAGGAATTTGACCTCTGCATTTAATCCATCTGTGAAGTGAAACACCCACATACACACACACTAGTGAACACCCTAGGGGGTAGTGAGCACACTACCCCAGAGTAGTGAACAGCACTATCCACAGTGCCCGGGGAGCAGTGCAGTTGGGGACAAGGTGCCTTGCTCAAGGGCAATTCAGTCATGTCTTGTCGGTTCAGGGGATCAGAACCGACAAGACATGGAGGACCAGAAGGTCGATATTCTGCCATGCTACAAAATGCTCTGAGTGCAGTTACACATTTCCACCACAAAATCAGCAAATCCCCAAAACTTACATATGCTGCATTTCCACTGCATCGTATGACTTGCCTCGACTCGGCTTTCTGTAGTAGGTGCTTTGTTATCCACTGCAGATGTAGTACCCCTTCGGTGTGGCTGGTCATCATAGTGACGCTGCATGAAGCTGCCGTGACGTGAAGCAAAGGGATTATGTTCAGAAGAGGCAGCAACACGGAACCAATAATTTTGGGAAAAACTGCATCACAGGTCAGATCACAAGACGATTCTGGTTGCTCAAGGTGATGCAAGAGGGTGCACTCACCTGCTGGCTAGCGGTAGCATATGTGTTTAGAGTGATAGTGGTGATAGTCGGCCACTAACTCCAGCAAACGACTGTCCACAAGGAGAGCTCAAAGACAACTCAGTGTAAACTTCGTCTCCTGAGGATGTGAGTGAATATTGATCATCAGATCTTCATCAATATGATGTTGATTTTGACATCCTTTGAGATCCGAACATCAAGCCGGACCTTCTTTACGTGTGATGTGGTCTTGCAGTATTCTCCGCCCTCAGTAATGACACTCCTTTCAGTCCCAACAGTCCTGCATAGCTCAGCTTCACTTGGTTCAGGTTCTTGTTACGGAGTCACTCAGCGAAACGGACACGGTCTGAAAGAAACAGCTGTACTAAACTGCATCAAACTTCCCATCTGTTTTCCTCAACTGTTTACAGCATGGACTTTTATTTAGAGCCAGAGAGTGCATCCCTCTCTCGGGCGGCCTAACACACAGCCAAACCCAGTGAACCTCAGAAGGAGTCTGATCAAAGCCTCAGCTTTGTCTGGGATGGATTTATATGACGTGGGAGACGGAAAACAAGAGAGAAAGTGAGTTTAGTGTCCATATAAAAGACGCTCTCTGTCTTCACTGTTTTCCTAATTTCGGAATCTTTCTTTAGTTCCATTCAGCTGGTTTGTTTAGACATGCATGAACTATAAACGCCAGACACAAAACCACTCCTATTTAAGTGGGCAATAAACAGGCCCGCGTACTGACAGCAGAACAAACACAGACAAGCTGTCATTTATTCAACAGTTGGCTCCGCCCACACGACCCCATTGGTGGTCACTGTACCTGTAACGTTCCACTGACCAATGATTACCAAGCAGCATCAGCAGTGTTTTACTCTGAGCTACAAGATTTTAGTGAAAGACATGAAACACTCATCATCAAAATAATAGCTGCACCCAGAGGGAGTCATCCTGTTAGTGCAGCACCACTGGCAGACGGCTGCACCACGCAGGACTACATGCACGCAGACCGTTACGACGACTGACCTTAACACCACGTCAGCGTCACCAAAGACTGCAATAGTGTCGTGCCAGACTGTCATGGAGTGACTAAGAATGGCAGCGGGTCATCTTCAGTGACGAGTCCCGCTTTTGTCTTGGTGGAGACGACCAACGAATCCGTGTGTGGAGGCAGCGTGGTCAGCACCAAGATGAACAGTTTGTTATCACACGTCACACGTCCAGAAGGTCTGGTGTCACTCCATCTCACCCCTACCGCACCATCTGCAGGAACTGTGTGAGAATATTCAAGCTGCATGGGATGGATTATCACTGTCACCTCCACCATGCTTCACATTTCGCTAGGTTCTACTTTTGTGGAACTTCTGTCCATTGGACATTTTCGTAGAAGCACTGGGGGACATCCAGGTGGTCTCGGGCAGCAGTGACTTCCTTTGTGGTGTCTTTCCATGAGCACTATTCCTGATCAGTGTTCTTCTAATAGTGGAGACATGAACAGGTTCCTGCAGTCAGTAGAGTCTATAGATCTTCTGCTGTTGGGTTCTCTTTCTTACCTCTTGCAGGACTGACCAATGTGCTCCTGGAGTGACCCTAACAGGACGTTCTCCATTTGTAGACAGTTGTGGATTGAGTCCACTGGCATGGAGTGAGGTACATGTAGGTCTTAGCAGCGCTGCTTTAGGCTCTTCCAACTTTGTGTATCCCTATAACGCTTCTTCTGAGGTCTTCTGAGACATGGTCCACATTAACCACACCATGGGTGTTGGGAACCATTGAAACAGGTGTGTGTAGTGTAACACAGGATTGTGTGTAGTGTAAATCTATAGATTGTGTGTAGTGTAAATCTCTGTAGATGTAAATCTATAAAGTAGATTATTTTACTGGCTGAGATTCTTGAGCAGAAGAAGAAGTGTTATTCTTCCGACTCAGGAGATCATCTGCGTGCTCCTCCAGTAGATGGTCTAAATGGAAATACTTATTACCTCATATTCAAATATTCTGGCGCAGCTTTAGCAAAGAGTGACTAAAAGAGGAGGATGAAAAAGTGCTAAATGTGCTGAAAAGCAGTAGCAGATCATCCTGTGACTAAAATAATAAGCAGACGGCGTCTGTGTGTATAAACCACATCAAAGATGGATTACCATAAACATAACTCCATAATGAATAAGAGACGTTCAGTGGAATTCACATAAAGAAAACGTGTAACCATCACATACAGCTCCACTCCTGGACCAGCAACATCAGACACTACATGCCTGAGAGGAGAGGAGCGTGAAGAGAGAGAGAGAGAGAGAGAGAGAGAGAGAGTAAGAAGGGGGGGAGAGATAGAGAGAAAGAGTGAAGAAAGAGAGAGAGAGTAAGAAGGGGAGAAGGAGAAAGAGAGAGAGAGAGAGAGATAATGAGAAGGGGGAATGAGAAAGAGAGAAAGAGAGAGAGGTAGAGAGAGAGCAGTAGAGAGAGAGGGGTTGAGAGAGAGTTAGAGAGAGTGAGCAGTAGAGAGAGAGAGGTTGAGAGAGAGATAGAGAGAGTGAGAAGGGGGAATAAGAAAAAGAGAGAGAGTGAAAAAGGGGAAGGGGAAAGAGACAGAGAGAAAGAGAGAGAGTGAAGAAAGAGAGAGACAGAGAGAGAGTAAGAAAGGGGGAAGGAGAAAGAGAAGGAAGAGAGAGAGGTAGAGGGAGAGAGTTCATGGTTTTATTGACCTAGAAAATGAACCTGAACCTGAGAATGAGTCCTGCAGCTTCTTGTCCTCATGTGACCCCTGTCTCTCTGACAGACCACTAGGGTGAACATATGGAGAACATGTGTGTGAGTGTGTGTTTGTGAGAGTGTGTTTGTATGAGTGTGAGTGTGTGTCTGTCTATGTGAGTGAGTGTATATTTGTGTGAGTGTTTGTGTGTGTGTGAGTGTGTCTGTGTGTTCATATGTGAGTCAGTGTGTGTTTGAATGTGAGTGAGTGTGTGAGTGAGTGTTTGAATGTGAGTGAGTGTGTTTGTGTGTGTGAATGTGTGTTCGTGTGAGTGTTTGTGTGAGTGTGTGTTTGAATGTGAGTGAGTGTGTGAGTGAGTGTGTGTTTGAATGCGAGTGTGTTTGTGTGTGTGAGTGTATGTTTGTGTGAGTGTTTGTGTGAGTGTGTGTGTGTTCGTATGTGAGCGAGGTGTGTGTGTGTGTTTGAATGTGAGTGAGCGTGTGTGTGTCAGCGTGTGCGTCTGGTCCTGCTACTGGTCCTGCCTCAGTTACGCTCCTCTCCTGCCCTGCTCCGCTGTGGAGGACCACGTGGACTCGTCCCGGGTCAAAGCTCTGCAGTCCTCCTCTAACAGCTACAGCAGCACATGCGAGTCTGCTCCCCGCTTTGACCTTCTTCCTCTTTCTTCTGCAGGAGCTCAGTTCTGGTTTCAGGAGTGGGAGGAACCTCATACTCACAGGTTTACAACAGCCCAGCGAAAGCATAGAAATGAGTGTAGTGTGACCACGTGTAGGGCATCCATGGAAACAAGAGCAGCATAACCACGGGAATGGGTGTGGTGTAACCACGGACCCCCTGAAGGTCTCTAGGTCAAAAATTCTGAGGGGTCCCTGAAAATAAACATATGACATCATGCTGTTTAGCTGCTTCACCCACCAGTCAGCGAGCTTCTGTTTAACTACAGCTGCAGCGCTGGGCTGGCTCAGGGTGGCGCTGTAGCAGACTGGTACAGCCAGGTGGTACTTCATAGCCTGGCATCTATGGTGGCCTGGACTCCTCAGAAACACTTCACTGTGTGCTGTAGCATATGTGTGAATCAGGAAACCAGTTACAACCAGTTTCCCAAGAGTTCGGGTGGAAAGAGGGGATTATTACTCATTCCTGAAACTGAAGACAGAGGAGAAGGAGAGGATGAGTAAGATCTCAGTGAAGGTGTGGAAGACCTACCAAACTAGAAGAGAGCATCTCCAGAAGAAGAAGAGGAAGAACCCAACAGTTTGTAGCCACTGAAGCCACTGCAGATGCTGCTGGGGTGAATGAGCTGCCAGCCAATGTGGGATCCCCCCACATACCAGGGGGTGATTTACACACAGGGTGTTAGTGAATGAGTGGGCGTGGCCACCACTACATGTAATTGTATTGATGAACATGATGTGATATTCACAAACAGACACACAGAAATAAAGAGACACACTCTCTGTTTTTCAAGAGATCCTTTATGTACACTTATGGCTTCACATGACATTTGCAGTTCTTCTGGGTTTAAATTAGAGTCCAGCGATTTTCACCAATGTTACATGTTCTTTGTAAAGCTGCGTTGTGACAACATCTGTTGTAAAAGGCGCTATATAAATAAATGTTGACTTGACATTATCTACAGTACTGCAGGCACTTGCTCCGTCGGGAACAGCTCTAGAACAGAGCAGCTCGGAGTGTGGTTTGCATGATAACGTTGTGTTTCGTATACAAACAAACGCCATGAAAACTCAGGTAGTAGAGCCTTAACGCAGGCCAGTTACTCCACATCAGACGCGCCTACACCGACACACCCTTCAGCACTTACAGCAACGCCATAAACAAATCAATCAGGTAAAGAAAAAAAAAAAAAACAGAAACGACTCCGACGTGGAGTCCACATCCACACAAACAGAATTATTTACACGTGAGAAATACGCACGGACACACTGATCAACGCCACGGGAACTCAGCAGGAAGTGCTAAACTACCACAGGAATAACTCACACACAGAATTCCATATTCAAAAACACCGTCAGGAATAAATAGATCAAAACAATTCCAGTTTTAAATGAAGAGCGGTTTCATAACATACATCATAAAATAGATCCTTTATAAATGTCCCGCGTTGCCAGAGGTTACATTATTAAACCTTCATCTTATTTCTTCACTGGTCTGTAAATCTCCCCATAAACAAAAACAGGAAGTAGAAAAGCCCAATCAGGAACCGCGGAACTTCAGAGGCACAGGGAGACAGAGAGAGAGAGGCAGTAAGTGAGTTAGAGAGCGAGTGAGTGAGACAGTGAGTGTCACAGTGAGTGAGTGAGTAAGAGAGAGAGAGTGAGTGAGTGAGAGTGAGTGAGTGAGTGAGTGAGTGAGTGAGTGAGTGAGAAACTGAGACAGTGAATAAAAGTGAGTAAGAGAAAGAGTGTTAGTGAGTGAGTGAGTGAGTGAGACAGTAAGTGAGATAGAGAGTGAGTGAGTAAGACTGAGTGTCACAGTGAGTGAGTAAGAGAGAGAGTGAGTGAGTAAGTGGGTGAGTAAGAGAGAGTGAGTGAGAGAGTAAGAGAGAGAGTGAGTGAGTGAGAGTGTGAGTGAGCGGGTAAGATAGTGAGTGAGTGAGTGAGTGAGTGAGCGAGAGAGAGCAGAAGAGTGAATGAGTGAGTGAGTGAGGGAACAAGAGAGTTACTGAGTGAGTGAGTGAGAGAGCCCCTGCATGTATAGAGAGAAGGATGAGTCCACTGATCACATAAGAGCTTCATAGCACACATGACACAGACTGCAGCTCTGCAAATGAGACTGAAAGGAACATGTCAGTGTTTCCAGCCTGAGGTCTCTCTGCTGCTGTACGCTCGGTTACCACAGATACCTCCTTTATCTGGAGCTACAAAATCCAGAAAAACTCCAGTGACTCAAAACACACTCCTAACAGAGGTCAACGAGCAGCTGCTCCAGCAGTAAACTTCAGCCTGCGTGTAGGAAAACACGCTTACAGTCATGTGCAGAAGTGTGAACACCCACCAAACTGCATGCAGAGTTCGGCCTAGCTCAAATTCAGCACTGATTTCTATTATCTTACACTGTCTTACTGTGCACTCTGCAAGAAGACGAGACCTGCCCAATTCATACTCCAACCACTAAGGGGCATACTCCATCACCAGGACCTGCACCGTCCCTCCTCCTCCCTCTTCATTCCCTACCAGTCTAGAGGAAATGTTGTGCTTTAGTAAATGTGCTTTAACACATGCAGAAGTGTGTTCTCTCTAGAGCAGGCTGTGTGGCTGCGGGTGTTTATTCCAATGAAGCAGGAGATCACATGATCAGTTGTTTGGAGGCTGATAGGTTGACTGGTCAAGAGGAATCAGGTGATCTCCTGCTCATTTGGGATGAAAACCTGCAGCCACTCTGGCCCTTTGCAGATAAGACTGGGCGCCCCTGTGTTTCAAAAGTTCCAGACTCCAATTTCCAGACTTCTCTAGATTCAAGTACAAACAGATGTTTATTATGTAAATACACTGTTTTAGAATCCAACTGCATTCTGCATTCAGACTGTATGCGCTATTGGGTTGCCAAATAATTGCTCTTAAAAAAGTTAAATAATAAAAAATTTCATTGAAACCGTGCAGTTTCCTTACTTTCCATCACTGTATAAGTCATAAGTGTTCAGACAAGCTTAATGATCAATTTATTATATATATATATATATGGAGTGAGAGAGAGATTTTAGAAAATAGAATAGGGGAAATAATCTGGAAACACACAAAAAAAATTCCATTTTCCATATTTCATACTTTGTTTCCGTACTTATCCAGACCTGGGAATTACTAAAATCAAATTCCATACTGTGTAGAAACCCTGTAACTTGTTTTCACCCACTTTTTCACTTGGCTGAATAGTAGTAGATGTTGCATAACTGCATAAGAAACAGTAATCATGCGTTTTTCTACATGTAGGAAGGTCATTACCACCAAAGGGCACCTTTAATTGAAGTCAGTGGGCAGTTGCTTCATTCATTGAGTAGGGAATATGTAGGGAACAACAGAAAACCGATTGACTTGACCTCTTATAACAGAATTGAATGGGCAGCTGCTGAAGATGAAATCAGTTCAATCTGTTTTCCTACACGTATAAAAGAACAGTAAAGCCACTGACTCAGAAGAAACACTCACAACAGACGTCAGTGGGCAGCTGCTGTAGCACCTCTGTTGGAAGAGCATGTTGAGTACAGGACCACTGTGGTAACCCAACATAGGCCTCAGATATCACACACAGAGACTATAACAGAGATGCAGTTCTTTAACAGGCAGGTAAACGAACAGTACAACAGCTCTTTGAAAAAGGCTGAGAAATGCAGGTCCTCCACAAAAGGAAGTTCTGGAAAAATAGACGGAAATTTAGAGTAAACACGGAGCGAAAGTAGCCGAAAAGCTCGAAGGCACACTACACAGTGTCGGAAAGTTATCAGGTAATACATTCAGGTGATTAAACTGCCCAGAGAAAAAGCCCAGACCGAATTTCAGCTGGACATTCCTGCTGTGAAGGTTCAAATTCCCCATTACAAAATAAACCCAACGGGCCATTGTCAAAGCAGAGCAAGCCAAGAAACAGAACCGGTCACATACACATACAGTATAAACCAATTACAGTTCATTATATACAACAAAATATACATATCTATACAAAAGACACAGTCCAAAGCATGAAATGTCAACATGTCTGCACGTCGCGGGGCATTCCAGTTCATTACGGCAACATTCGGCCTGCTGCGGACAGAACACGGACGTCATAAAAGGGAAATAAACACAAAAATGTCTGGCCTGTCCAAACGGTCCCAAAAACAGCACACACGGCAAACATGTCTGGCTTGTTTCCCCATGTGCATATATACAGTATATATACAGTACATTACTGCATTTCAACAAAGCCGAACCGGAATGGTTACAGTTTGTTTGGGTTCTTGGAAGTTAGCTTTACATGAATAGTCCAAAATGCTAATGTTGCTAACAGTGAATGAAATCCAATGACCACCAATTAGCATTACACCAGTGGTGTAACTGGTGGCTACTAGCTTACGTTCCTTGTCAGCCATGCTGAAAAAAGCTGATGAATTTCACTCGTATTAGGCTAGTTTAGTGCTAACAGCGCCCCCTTGTGGAGAACCATCAACCTGCTAAACATGAACGGGTGACAAGCCAGGCATGAAGTGCTTCTAATCTGATGGGGTTCTTTGAGTGATATCATTAGGGAACCACTTTGTTCCCTGAAGAACCATGTTATTCTGTAGAACCTTTGTTCTTCCCTAGAAGGCTCCCTGAAGAACCACGTTTGAAAAATAGTTTTGTGAGTGTGAAGAAACTTATGAAGGTTTAAAGAACCTTTTAAAGGGTTCTTCATGGAACCTCTGCATTGTGTGGAGGTTATTCAAACTTCATTTACACAAGTGGTTCTCTCAAGAACCATCCACTGAAAGGTTTTTAGGGAACCAAAAGTGGTTTTTGTATGACATTACAGACTCTATTGGACAGCTATGTTAGCATGCTTGGTTGAGATATTTCCCAAATCCAGCAGTGACAATTCCGAAAACTGGAGAAACCAATGAAAGAGGAGAGAATGGATGATGGTCTTTTGAGTGAATCTGCGATGAGGTCCAAAGAAGAAACGTCTCGGACAGACAGAGCAGAACTGAGGAATGTTAGATGATTCCGACCAAAACCAAGCAAATCCCACCAAAATTCCACATATGCTGTATACTAGTGCTGGGAGATACGCTGTATATACATACATACACATATTTATTGGTGCCACAGAGCACCGATTTTTAGTTCCAGCCATATTGAAAGATTTAAATGCAACGTATCCCAACACTCCAAAATATTTAATAGCTAAATAAATATTTCCTTTCCTGAAATGTGTTCCGGGTCTGGATACGATTTCTGAACAAGGCTCCCTTTGAAGACAGAAACAGAACAGAACTAAACCAAAACCATATCAGGTTTGTTTAACGCGGGGGTTCACTGGGTTCATTTCTGCCTTCCATCAGCCCTTCGGACCTAACGCCGGGATTTCTCGCTGCTGCTGCTGCTGCGTTTCCTGACAAAGCCGATTGTTACAGTGTTTATGTGACATGTGCACCGTGGATTACTAACATAATCCACACTTTTTATCATAACTCTGATTAATCAAATCAATAATAAACACTTCCAGAGTTATTCGGAATGCGTGCTCAGGAATTACGGCAGTGCATCCAACAATAAAGGCAGCACAAAGCTTCATTTGTCATTCCGAATGTTTTTGGAGTTGATTTTTGGTAGGTCGCCTTGGCCTTGCAGGTACGGCCAATCGGGAGCTTGTTGAAGTTCCAGATGACGTTATATGGCGCATGAGTAAATTTGGGTTATGAGGCTGATCAAGCTGGAAAACGGCCAACTGGTCGCTGCATATTTCGTCAGATTAGACTGATCAGCTACATCTGGGATACATGGAAAATGATGTACATCTGATTTCCCACCAAACTGTTCCTGTAATGAGCTAAAGGGGGGTTTTAATGGATCACAGGTGTAACGTTAAGCAAGACAGGGTTAACTATATCAATGCAAACTGATCATCAATATCAGGTATCGTGATATTGACCTTCATCGACATCGCCCAGCACTACTGTACTCTCAGCTACTCTCCATAAGCGCCATATGAGTTTCGCTCTTAGAGTGAAGAAGGCTTTTAATCAGAGTCTAGGCATGTGCATTTATCCAGACACCCAGCTATGCGTGGTGGTCTTGACCCCCTGTGCGACCCCCGTGTGCGCGTACCCCTGCTGGCTGGCCATGGGGTCGAAGTTGAAGTCCAGAGCGTCGCCGTCCATCAGTGTGTCGTGCAGGACCGTCTCCACGTCGCACTCCAGCCGCTCGATGGACATGTCGTCCAGGTCGCTGGGCAAGCGCTCCAGGTGACTGTGATGGTGGTGATGGTGGTGATGCTGGACTGGGGCGTTTCTGTGGTATCCGTTGCCATTGACGTTGCAGTAATTTGGCGGAGGCGCCGTTGCATCTACTGCTCCGCCCCCTCCTCCTCCTCCACCCAGGTGAGGTGCTTGTCCATGTGGCAGGTGAGGGTATGGCTTCAAGCTGCCATGGCGAATGGGATGCCCCAGGGGCAAAAGACCACAACCGTTCATTGAGGAGGGCAGCTGAGGGTGAACTGGCCTCGGGTGCGCATTTGGGTGGCCGTGTGCACGAGGGCCGGCCAATTTGCCCCCCTGCCCTAACTGCCCCTGGGCATTATATGGTGGCAGTACCCCGCTTTGTGACCCCACAGCCTCCATAGGGGGCAGGATATCCCCTCTAGGGTCAGCATCAGTGGTCAAAAGCTCCTTTAAAAGGCCTGTGGGGCAGTTAAACTGACCCATGAAGGGCCCGTAACCTCTAGGCTTGTTCTCTGATAGAGTCTGAATAGATATTGGCCACTTACGGAAGTCCGGCTGGCTTTGAGGCTGCGAACCCAGCCCGGGTGAGCTGTAGGGCGAATAACCAGAGCTTCCTGAGGCACTCTGGCTGTCCTGTCCACCCTGGCTGTTGTTTTTGGGCGACAGAAGGTTGAGGTTATCTAAAAGATTCTCCATCATTACGTTCTTGGACGACGTGTGGTGACCCAGAGAACCGGCCACTTCAGACAGGCTGGGCAGGGTGGACCCCAGTTTGGAGCCAGGAGTGCCAGGGTAGCCCATGTGGATTTCTCCTGCTTCAATAACGTCCTCTTCGGCCAAATACGGGGACCGCCGGCCGCTGAGCGTGCTGGCGTCAGAGCTGGCCCGTGTCCGGAAAGTGGTCCAGGCTTCGAAGTCATCGTTGCTGTGGGAGTTCGGGCTACCGAGCCACTTAGAGTACTGGGAGCCTGGACTGTTGGAGCCAGCGTCCAAACCAGCCTGTAGAGACATCTGCACAGAGAGAGCACTAATACAGATCAGCTGCTGTCTCAGGGAGAGTACGTTATGTTTAGTGGAGGACGTGAGTGAAGTTCTAATATGTGGAGGATGTTCTGAGGAGGATGTTCTGAGGTTATGAGGAGATGTGGAGGATGTTCTGCGGTGATGTGAAGGATGTCCTGTGGTGGTATGAGGATGTTGTGAGGAGATGTGGGGAATGTTACAAGGTGATGTGGAGGACGTTCTAATGAGATTTGGAAGACGTTCTAAGAACATATGGAAGATGTTCTGAGGTGACATGAGGATGTTCTGAGGAGATGTGGGGGATGTTTTAAGATGATGTGGAGGATGTTCTGAGGTGTAGTAGAGAATGTTCTGAAGAGGTGTAGAGAATGTTCTGAGGTGACATGAGGATGTTTTGAGGAGATGTGGAGAATGTTCTGAGGTAATGTAGGGGATGTTTTAAGATGATGTGGAGGATGTTCTGAGGTGTAGTAGAGAAGTAGAGAGGTGTAGAGAATGTTCTGTGGTGATATGAGGATGTTTTGAGGAGATGTGGAGAATGTTCTGAGGTGATCTGGAGGATGTTCTGAGGAGATGTGAGGATGTTATGAGGTGATGTGAGGATGTTCTGAGGAGATGTAGGGGATGTTTTAAGATGATGTGGAGGATGTTCTGAGGTGTAGTAGAGAATGTTCTGAAGAGGTGTAGAGAATGTTCTGTGGTGATATGAGGATGTTTTGAGGAGATGTGGAGGATGTTCATGTGGGGGATGTTATGAGGAGAAGTGGAGAATGTTCTGAGGTGATGTGAAGGATGTCCTGTGGTGGTATGAGGATGTTGTGAGGAGATGTGGGGAATGTTACAAGGTGATGTGGAGGATGTTCTGAGGTGTAGTAGAGAATGTTCTGAAGAGGTGTAGAGAATGTTCTGTGGTGATATGAGGATGTTTTGAGGAGATGTGGAGAATGTTCTGAGGTGATCTGGAGGATGTTCTGAGGAGATGTGAGGATGTTATGAGGTGATGTGAGGATGTTCTGAGGTGTAGTAGAGAATGTTCTGAAGCGGTGTAGAGAATGTTCTGTGGTGATATGAGGATGTTTTGAGGAGATGTGGAGAATGTTCTGAGGTAATGTAGGGGATGTTTTAAGATGATGTGGATGATGTTCTGAGGTGTAGTAGAGAAGTAGAGAGGTGTAGAGAATGTTCTGTGGTGATATGAGGATGTTATGAGGAGAAGTGGAGAATGTTCTGAGGTTATCTGGAGGATGTTCTGAGGAGATGTGAGGATGTTATGAGGTGATGTGAGGATGTTCTGAAGAGGTGTGGAGGAAGTTCTAAGGTGATGTGGGGATGTTCTACGGTGATGTGAGGATGTTCTGAGGTGATGTGAGGATGTTCTCAAGTGATCTGGAGGATGTTCTGAGGAGATGTGGGGGATGTTCTGAGGTAATGTAGGGGATGTTTTAAGATGATGTGGATGATGTTCTGAGGTGTAGTAGAGAAGTAGAGAGGTGTAGAGAATGTTCTGTGGTGATATGAGGACGTTTTGAGGAGATGTGGAGGATGTTCATGTGGGGGATGTTCTGAAGAGATGTTGAGGATGTTCTGAGGAGGTGTGGAGGATGTTCTGAGGAGATGTTGAGGATTGTTCTGAGGAGGTGTGGAGGATGTTCTGAGGAGATGTTGAGGATGTTCTAAGGGATTTTGGAGAATGTTCTGATATCAGTCATCTACCCATCTCACCTTCTTTTTAGCAGCACGGCCACGGCTTTTGGCGAATTTGCTGTTGTTGTCCATGGAGGCAGCTCTGCGGCGGGGGGATTTCCCGCTCTTCCCTCCATCAGGGTTCAGCATCCACCATGAACTCTTCCCCGTTCCCTCGTTCTGCACTCGCACAAACCGGCTGTGCAGAGACAGGTTATGGCGGATGGAGTTCTGCGGAGACAGAAAGGTAGCACAGGTTTTAGTGATGT
>CM067490.1:28301214-28314395 GCA_034552555.1 Semaprochilodus insignis | reverse complement strand
TATATATATATATATATATATATATATATATATATATATCTGTGTGATTACACATGTAAAACTGTAAAAATGTATAATTTCCTATTTACTTTTTTCCCTAGTTTTATAATTAATCTTATATTTGTATTTGTCTGTTTACTGTATATTCTGCTATAACGATGCAAATTTATAATAAAATTATAATAAAAGGATCTTATCTTATCTTGGTAACTCATCTGCCTCAAGCATTTGTACTCTGATTATTACTTTTATTACAACTTTGTTCTGGATATCAATGATTACTACTACTACTATGACTAATAATAACAATATTTTTGTTACTATAAGAAAACGATTCGCCATATTTATTATTGTTTATTATTGTGTATTACATTTAGCTTCTATTAGGATTTTATGATAAATTTAAATTTGTTTAAATCTTTATTATTATTATTATTCATTTTTAGTGATAGTGTTTGTGGAACATTAAACTTTATATAAAAATCTAAACTTCCTACAAAATATAAACTACATAAAATATAAAATTAAAAATAAGTTCTATGTTTTATACAAATTTATTTCTTTTTATTTATAAAAACTTATTTTTCAACAACTTTGTGAAGACTGTGAAGTAAATTACCATCATATATATATAATATATATATATAGTGTATATATACACACACACACACATACACACACGTATATATAATTTTTCTTCATGTGTAAATACCTCTAATCAGTGTATAATGTATACAGCAGTAATCAGTGGATATGTTCTTGTCTATTCTCTACTTGTGCTGCTTTTATTTAATTATGTTTTAGGGTTTAATCCTGTTTTTTATTTATATATTACACTTATTTATACTTAAAGTCTTAATGTAAGTGTACGTCTCCGAACCCATGATAAAGGGATACAGTGGTGACGACTGAGCAGGCGAGAGAGGTGGGTACAAATATGAAGTCTGTTTATTATAGTCCAGGTCGACACTGAGAGCAGTCAGAGTGCAGGCAGACATGGAGGGTGCAGGAGGATCCATGGCTGGAACTAGAAATGAGAACTCAAAGCCAGAAAACCAAAGGACATACAGGAAGACGCTCACTTAACAACACCAGACCAAGACTGGGGGCAAACAGAGGGACATATAACCACCGGGACTAACAAGGAACACCTGGGAAGGGGAGGGGCCGCAAACTAGGAACGGGTGGGGGGCATGACGAGAAGGCAGAGACAGGGTGGAGCTAGAAACCAAAATAAACAGAAAAACAAGATAAACAAAAACAGAAACAGACAAGCAGGGAAACAGGGCAGCAGCAGAGACTAGTCCATCCTAAACGTACTTTAGACACTTTATAGTAAGGAGTCCTGATGTAGAGCTGCTGTCGCTGTTTAACATTCCTAACAGCCACCCGGAACCTGCTTACCAAGAGTGTAGGAGTGAGTTTGACACGGGGTGGGGTGAGGGGCACACTTGCTATTATAAAACCAAGCCCACTCACCTCTAAGCTGAACCCCACTTCACCTGCCACTCCCTTCTTTGTAGCATTATTCTCCTAATAAAACGGTTTAGAATACTGTAATGCTAGGCTAGGCTAATGATCCATTATGATTGATGCGCGCGCTCGTGTCCTCATGTGTAAAATCTGTGGTATAGTTACACTAGCACTACAGTGTTTTAATGACCTCAGTTGCGTTGTGTCCTGTGATGGTGTTGTTTATTAATAAATAAATAAATAAATAAATGAATTCGTTGATTTGGTGGTGTTATGCTGAAATGAGATTAAATGAGTTGGAGCTTTATAATGGTGCATGTCCACCATTCACTTCCGCAGATTTCAACGTTATGCAAATGAATACGGCCACATGCTGCGTCTAGCCAATTGGGCAAGAGTAGGTTGGTATGTCATACGAGCATCACACACAGAACAAACCCCTTTCAAACATGGGGGAGAAGCTAATTACGGCTGTATGGGGCTTTCCAGAGTTGCCTCACTTTCCTTACAGACTTCAACAGACGGAATGTTGCATGGCAGAAAGCTGCAAGGTGGGTTGGTGCCTCGGCTGAGTGTGAACAAGAAGCTCTATTGTTAGATTTTATACAGTATTGGAGTTTAATTGTTAACAGTTTTGATGCTAGCTAATTAGCAAGACAGTTAACTGATATACGTGATATTCAACTTTGCTCAAACCCAAAAATCTCAGCTTTATGTGACTGTAATAAGTACTTCCAGACAGTGTGTTCCTTTATTTACATACAGGAACGTCGCAGATACACCCACATGGGGCGAGCAGAGAGCTCCGGCACACCGGAACGTGTCAACAGAAGTGGAAGTGGACGTGTACCAAAAGACTGAAACTAGACCAACTTCAGGGTTAGCCGGTGAGGCTGTGTCCCACACTCTAGAGCTTTACATACCGCACTACTGAGGGCACTTCTAATTGTAGTGCACTATTTTATGCACACTATTTTGTGCAGCAGTGTGCAGTTTGGGACACAGCCAGACACTAACGTTACTGATGTTTCAGAGTGTTTACTGACAGCTTGAGCACAGTTAATGTTAATGTTGGCCACCACACACCCTCTTAGTACGTTACCATTACTAATTAGCCGTCGTTGCTATTCGCTGTGCTCTCGTTACTGACCCCAATGCTGGTGAACACTAACGTCAAACCAGACACTCCAATGAGGCGGAAACTAAGGCCGGTGAAGCTGATGATTGAACAGGCACCTCAACACAAGCCTTAACGAAGGCTAAAAGAAGACACAGCGCCACCTGCTGCCAAAACATGCTAACTTGCCCTCCGTAACGCTCTGGCAATATAACAGTCACAGTTTTTTCTCCCCCTGTGGTATCATTTTGGGTGAAACACTGGTTCCTATGCCTATGCTACACTACCACGCAGAGTCAGTGACGTATCTAGAACCACTCCACCAAAAAAATTTTTTCATGTCTATGGCCTGGTTATGCTGGTTGGTAATGTACTGTGCAAGGCCTTCAGTCCAGCTCCTGAAGCCCTGACCAATGGGAGAGCTCACTTTGCCTTGACACTCCAGAGAGAACAATCCTGATTGGATCATTCTGGGTTTAATGGCTTTATGAAATAAAACTGAACTCAGAATCACAGACCTGAACTTTTTTAGAGTAGCCCCCGCCAAAGTCATTAGGTCTCCTTTGAATGCCTAGAAGGCCTTGAAGGTTCTCTGGGTTCTCCACTGCCGGAGCGTAAATCATCACCCGTTACTCCGTCTCTCTCAATCACAGCGACTTAGAAGACGAACTCGTTGTGAATGATCTCTTACTCACTCCATAAAACCCAGCTCTGATTCTCCGACTCTCCAAAAACGGCAGAAAGAGGGAAGAAAAAATGGAGTAAAAATCAGACAGAGAGAAAGACAGAGAGTAAGGGTTGTTTCCATGGAAACGGCGATTGACAGCCTGATATTTGCGCGTGTGTGAGAGTTTGACAGTCAGCTGGGTTTGATGCCAGGTTTGCCCTTTTATTCCTGCAGCTTTTTTTTTTCTTCCCTTTTTTTTGTTTTTAACCCACGCAAAAACACACACGCCCTTCGGTGCCTGCCCGCCCGTGTGTGTGTGTCTGTGTCGGTGTATGTGTGTGTGTGCGTAAGTTGCTCTGACAGCATGACTGTTATTCAGTGGAATCAGAGCAAATGACGGCGGCCACAGCACAAATAACCTGACAAACATTACGGTAATTTCAAAAGAACAAAAATCAATAATAATGTTCTACAGCCGCTGGAAACAATGCACAACGACGAGTGTTTAGACATTCTATGATATCTGGCTATGCAGCTCATGAAGGCTGAATGTATAACTCTAAGCTCTAAATGTAGGTATTGTGGTATAAACTGAGTCTGTTCTACAGTTTCTCATTAGGTTGAGTGTATAACTCTAAGCTCTAAATGTAGGTATTGTGGTATAAACTGAGTCTGTTCTACAGTTTCTCATTAGCCTGAGTGTATAACTCTAAGCTCTAAATGTAGGTATTGTGGTATAAACCGAGTCTGTTCTACAGTTCCTCATTAGGTTGAGTGTATAACTCTAAGCTCTAAATGTAGGTACTGTGGTATAAACCGAGTCTGTTCTACAGTTTCTCATTAGGTTGAGTGTATAACTCTAAGCTCTAAATGTAGGTACTGTGGTATAAACCGAGTCTGTTCTACAGTTTCTCGTTAGGTTGAGTGTATAACTCTAAGCTCTAAATGTAGGTATGGTCTAAACGTATGTCTGTTCTAAAGGCTGCAGTGTTGACCAGTGTGAGGGTCAATGTTTCTGTCACACTTGAAGCGTTTAAATCTCTGCACCTCTTTCTCACGGACAAAAACTCCAGTGGCATTTAGCAGAGTGACATTTCCAGCACAGTGTGTGTGTGTGTGTGTGTGTGCATTGCAGGGTGGGGAGGGGGCTTCTAAAGTTGAGGATTCACCCCGGTAATAACCCTCTCTCAGATTTTTCTCCCTCTGTCTGCTATGTGTTAATGCCCGAAGAACAGCATGACATTTCCATTCGGCAGGGACAAGCAAGAGTCCAATTAACCACACTCTACCACAGCCCTCACAGAGAGAGAGAGAGAGAGAGAGAGAGAGAGAGAGATGTGATGGTCTTAGAAGTTGAAGAGAACTAAGGTGAAACATATAAAGAACCTATTTGTCCAAATGTAATATGCCTCATATATAAAACATATAATATATATATATATAATGCATATTACATTTGGACACACACACTCTACAGCGTCACCGCTGGACTGAGAATCATCCACCAACCAAACAATATTTAGCCAACAGTGTCCTGTGGGCAGCGTCCTATGGGCAGCATCCTGTGACCACTGATGAAGGACTAGAGGATGACTAACACTGCACTGTGCAGCAGCAGCAGATGAGCTATTGTCTCTGACTTTACATCTACAAGGTGGACCAGCAAGGTAGGAGTGTCTAATAGAGTGGACAGTGAGTGGACCCAGTGTTCAAACACTCCAGCAGCACTGCTGTGTCTGATCCACTCACACCAGCACAACACACACTAACACACCACCACCACGTCAGTGTCACTGCAATGCTGAGAATGATCCACCACATAATACCTGCTCTGTGGTGGTCCTGTGGGGGTCCTGACCATTGAAGAAGAAGGTAATAAAGTATACAGAGAAACAGATGGACTACAGTCTGGAACTGTAGAACTACAGAGTGCTCCTATATGGACAGTGGAGCTGATAAGATGGACAGTAAGTGTAGATACAAGGAGGTGGACCTAATGAAATGGCTGGCTGGTGTATATATCAGATATCATTTTGGAGATACAACGTTTTGTTTTGTCCCAAATCATATTATATATACACATACGCTCATATGGATAAATAACATGCTCCAGATTATTGTCCCGACCAAAACTATCCAACAGCCGAATGATAAGCATGAGCCTGGCCTAAATGCCTCCCTCACTGTGTAAGCATGGCACCGCTGGCCCAGCACATTAGACCCAGGGCTTTATTTGGCACTGTGACTGATCAAACCAATAAATTACTACACCTCAGCTGATGGGACTATTTGGGTGCACACTGCTGTTGGCATATAAGTCCTGCATGTCCTACATTTGTCTCCTATTTTGACCTTTGACAATGACCATTTCCTGACCTATATGTAAATGACCTCTGTTGTGACTTCTTTGCATTGTGACTCATTTAGGAAAGCAGGGGCAATTCTTGTAGGGACAATTCTGTCCTCCCAAAATAATGGTAGGGACAATTCTGTCCTCCCAAGTATTTGTAGGGACTATGCTCTACATTTGTCTTCTATTTTGACCATTGACAATGACCACTTCCTGACCTATATGTAAACGACCTCTGTTGTGATTGACTTCTTTGCATTGTGACTCATTTAGGAAAGCAGTCCGGGCTGATGGAGCAAACTGTCAAGCTGGGGCTGAAATCCTAACTATGGGAAAAAAGAACACGTCTGTTGATCTTTGGAAGGCTGCAATGATCTGTTTGCTTACTGACAGCCAGAATACAGCATAATGTTTAATGGTCATTTCCACATTATTCACCACCATTTGACTGCAAATGACCTTCAAGAGGATTCAGCAGACTCTGCTCTGATCTACCGTGCAGTGACACCTGCACAAATATGACCTCCATGGTCTTTTCCTGCATCTTCACTAGAAAATTCAGTGTCAGAAGTATGCAAAGGAACATCTAAACAAGCCAGAGGCATTTTGGTAACTTTTCCCGAAGCCAAACTAGAACTTGTTAGCTGCAGTGAGTAAATAGAGACAATTCTAAAATATTGAAAATATTGATAGGGACAATTCTGTCCTCCCAAAACATTTGTAGGGACAACTGTATCCATAGAAATTACTGGTAGGGACAATTCTGTCCTCCCAAAATATTGGTGACAAGCTAGAGTTGATATAATAAACATAAGTGCAATAACTAATTTGATTTAGCTAGATGTGCACTCCCTAAAGGAAATACAGTTCTTGCACTGCAACAAAACCTGCATATAGCCTAATATGGCCATGACACCCACTACACTACAATGCACGGTTCTATGGTGTGTAATAACTTGCATTAAAGCAGAATTCAGCTGACACATGTGCTCATATGTGCACATACTGACTGCTTCACTTCAAATACAAGGGCATAGGTTTGGTAGGAACACCACAATCCACCCATTAACTCCACTCCCAACACCACAAAACCAACACACACAAAAACACCCCGGGCCTGTATACACAACACCAGGGAGTAGAGAGCGTGTGTCACCAGAAGAATGCAGTGGTGAAAAAGCATATGATTAAACTTCCATTTATTCAGGAGCCACAATTCTGTTCCAATAGGACATTAATGACCACATATTCAGACTTTTAATGCTTATATATCTGCTGAACATCCTACGACTAACTTTAGGTCAAGTCAAATTTACACACAGATGTTGTCACAAAGCAGCTTTGGAGAGATTCCGGGTCGAAGTCCCCAGTGTGCAAGCCAGAGGCAACAGTGGCAAGGAAAAACTCCCTCAGTGCAAGAGGAAGAACCCTCAAGAGGAACCAAGCCTAAAAGCGCACAGGATGGGCAGTAGCTCCACATCAGAGCGCACGGGATGGGCAGTAGCTCCACATCAGAGCGCACAGGATGGGCAGTAGCTCTGCATCAGAGCACACAGGATGGGCAGTAGCTTCACATCAGAGCGCACAGGATGGGCAGTAGCTCTGCATCAGAGCGCACAGGATGGGCAGTAGCTTCACATCAGAGCGCACAGGATGGGCAGTAGCTCTGCATCAGAGCACACAGGATGGGCAGTACCTCCACATCAGAGCGCACAGGATAGGCAATGGCTCCACATCAGAGCGCACAGGATGGGCAGTAGCGCCGCATCAGAGTGCACAGGATGGGCAGTATCTCCGCATCAGAGTGCACAGGATAGGCAGTAGCTCCACCTCAGAGCGCACAGGATGGGCAGTAGCTCCACACCAGAGCGCACAGGATGGGCAGTAGCTCCACATCAGAGTGCACAGGATGGGCAGTAGCTCCACATCAGAGTGCACAGGATGGGCAGTACCTCCACATCAGAGCGCACAGGATGGGCAGTAACTCTGCATCAGAGTGCACAGGATGGGCAGTAACTCTGCATCAGAGTGCACAGGATGGGCAGTAGCTCTGCATTAGACCACAGAGTTTGGGCCGTAGCTCAGATCTGACTGAAGGACTGAGAGCACTATATGGTGTTAGCAGTTAACAGGGAAACTAATTACCGAAAGCTGGACTACACAGGTAGGTTTTAAGCCTAGACTTGAAGATTGGGGCTGTGTCTGAGCTTTAATGCTGATGCCTATAATCCCAAACTATAATCCACAGTTAGGACCTCACCCGAAAACCTGAAGGTGCACACAGTCATCAGCTGTTTCCAGTGAAAGGCTGGTGATGTTCAGTAGCAGGTCTTTATTTTAACATGCCTATTGACCAGTCCATCATGCTGGGTGGTGAAGAAGCTCCTGATGGCTCTGTTTTGGTGACCTGATATCTACAGAGTACAGACCGAGTCGGCAGTGCAGGCAGTGGAGGAAAGAGGAGTTAGTCGTCTGATAGACTACATCTTCACCCATGCTTGAAGTATATGGACTGACAGCCCTGATAACTGAACGTTAGCACACTGATCAGCTGTCACCTCCTCCGTGTCTGCAGTAAGTATTTCCAGGTCATGACGTGATCCTTCAGATCCTCCCTTTCAGCCAACCAAATGCTAGCATGCCTAAATTAGTGGTACTGGAGACGTGGTCTCTCCGAAGCACATTGGAATTATCTGAAGCTAGCTTTAAACTTGAGACATCGTAAGTGGCGTGTGCTGGCCTTGTGTGTGGTTATTGCTAACCTACTGGCAGGGACAATTCTGTCCTACCATAATACTGATAGGGAAAATTTTATCCTTCCGTAATATTGGTGGAGACAGTTGTAACCCCCTAAAATATTGGGAGGGACAATTCTATCATCCCTAAATATTGGTAGGGACAATTCTGTCCTCCCAAAACATTTGTAGGGACATTTGTATCCACACAAATTACTGGTAGAGGCAATTCCGTCCTCCAAAAATAGTGGTGAGGACAATTGTATCCACCCAAAATATTGGTAGGGACAATTCTATCCTCCCAAAATAATGGGAGGGACAATTCTATTGGTCCAAAATATTGGTAGGGACAATTCTATCTTCCCAAAATTTTGTTAGGGACAATTCTGTCCTCCAAATATATTGGTGAGGACAATTGTATCCACCTCAAATATTGGGAGGGACAATTCTATCATCCCAAAATATTATGCAAACCCACGCCCAGGTTCAGTAAGCCTCAGCCAATCAGATTCCGGAAGTACACTTCTCTGTTTCATTTGGGTGTTTTTACGTTATGTGCGAGACTATAGACTGACATATCTCCAGTGCAAGCTGCTTCTGTCCTGGCGGTCCAAACAGACCCCCGGTTAAAGACAAACTCAGACTAAAGCATTCAATCTGGAAGAGCTCAGCACATTCCAATCACACCAACAGCGCAGAGGCCTCTCAGCCGTGATGTTTAAACGACCGCCTGCATCAGTCCAAATAGCCTTCCTGGCTCGCTTTCCGCATTACGGGGCAGATTTACTAACGTTTCGTGCTATTGTAAACTCCACTTTGGCAAAGAGTTCCAAACAGAAAAGTCCAAATAATGGGATATTTTCTCACATTTCAGGCGGATTCTGTCAAAATACCGTCTGTCAAAATAATGACATATCAAGTTGAAATGATCACATGCTTTCACGGGTCCAAACTGTAGGAAAGCAAGCCGAAAAAGAACACCCATGCGGACATGAGGGTGAGCGCCAACGCCGTTACAGACACTCTGGCGTGTTTTTCCATTACCTACATGTTTACAGCGGTGCTTTTTTTAATGATGCTAGAGTGTGTGATCTGGGGGTGGAAGTGTGTGGTTGGTGGGCTGACCACATGTGGGTCAGAGAGCGGTCACAGGCCATGCTCGGCATGTGACTCAGTAAGACCTGTGAGCTGAAAAAGAGAGAGGGAAGAAGAAAGGGAGAGAGAGGCCGACCTTCTGTGTCCTACAGCGCCTAAGTGTTAATGCGTGTGCAACCTAATGCACCGAAAGTGCATCAACTCCATCTCTGCTCTGCCTTACAGCTCCATTCAGAGCGTGAAAGGAATCTTACAGCTTTCCTACAGCTGGTACGGACTGTACAGTAGGAACACGGTTATTACGGCGTTTCTGAGGGCATGCCCAGATGACAAAATTAATACAGCAATTCGGTCACACGCAAACGTAACATCCTCTACATTAAACACACTTAATTTCTGCTAATCAAATAATAATCAAGTACACTCACCATCAAAATAAAGTCACACCCAGATAGAATCATCCGGCCTGGGTAGGTTTAACATCGTGAGACATGCTAATGATTCAAGTATCACACTCGGGCACACATGTGACGTAAGCAACGAC
Source organism: Semaprochilodus insignis (assembly GCA_034552555.1). Classification (NCBI taxonomy): domain Eukaryota; kingdom Metazoa; phylum Chordata; class Actinopteri; order Characiformes; family Prochilodontidae; genus Semaprochilodus; species Semaprochilodus insignis. The sequence continues at coordinate 28,304,414 of CM067490.1, read as the reverse complement.
GGGCCTTATCGCTGTACCTGACTGGCCCAACAGACTCAACTGCAGACATTCAGCGAGCAGTGATGTCCTCCATGACTCATCCTGTTAGTGCCAGCACCATTGGCAGATGGCTGCACCACGCTGGACTACATGCACCCAGACCGGTACGATGACCGTCCTTAACACCAGGTCAATGTCGTCAAAGACGAGGAGAGGCACCGTGTTCAGCGGCAAGATGAACAGATTGCTGTCACACGTCACACGTCCAGAAGGCCTGGTGTCACTCCACCTCCACCCCTACCGCACCATCTGCAGGATCGGTGTGAGGATATTCAAGCTGCATGGGATGGATTATCACAGGACACCATTAGGAACCTCTACAACTCCATGGCCGAGACGTCTGGCATGTTGGGTTAGCAAACACAGTGGCCCGACGCCATACTGAGAGACACTACTTCTGTATGTGTAGCTCAATAAATATTGATCATATCAGTCTAAATTTATCATCATTTATTGTTCCTGGTGACCTTTATCTTCCTTCCCAACAGCACTGCAGCTGTTCTTTTGAGGATGAGTGTACATAGTCATGCAGTCATGCAGACAAACACTGGCAGTAGAATGGGTTGTACTGAAGAGCTCAATCGCTATGCACAATGCTAAGCATCAGCTGGAGTGGTGTAAGGCTCCACCACTGGACTCTGGAGCAGTGGAATCGTGTTCTCAGGGGTGAATCATGTTTCGCTATCTGGCAGACTGGTGGATGGGGTTTTGGTGGATGAGTCCAGGAGAACGCTCCCTACCGGAATGCGGAGTGCAGACATTTATATATATATATATAAATATGTGTGTGCGTGTGCGTGTGCGTGTATAAAAACGATGATTAGAAACACCAATTCCATTACAGGATAAAGCACGGTGGCTCAGTTTAGATTTTCCCTTCAGTACTTTAATAAACACCACAGATATCCCACAATCCCCCACCTCAGCTGAGACCATCTGTTGAAGAAGCACTTACAGAAATCCAAACAGAACATGCATCTCTTACAGCAGATCACACGGAGAACGGGACAAAAACAAATCTCAGCAAAAACATGTGAAGATCTGAAAAGGTCAAACGTAGATGGTTCAGTAGCATCTAATTATGTTTACGTAGAAAATATCCAAACACTAATCGACTTAAATAAATACATTTAAATGTGTTTTTACGCATACTGGAAATCACAGTTTCCCCAACACCATGTGTTCAGTAGGTTCTGCACTCGCTTAAGTTAGAATGATATAAGAGTATAATAACTTACTACTAATTAAGCTCACCAGACCAAAGACGAGTCCCCTGTGACTGAACCGTACCTAATAGCATGTAATCCCTCCACGAGCTCCAATAACAGCTATGATTGGATTTGGCATGTACTGGACAAGTTCATGCATGTAGGTCACATCAATGTTCAGACACTCTTGCATCAAAGAATTGGTCAGTTGGTCCAGTTACAGCACTCGAAATTCCTCTGGCTTTCCAGACCGCCGTCATGGGTGAGTGCCTCAGCAAGGCTGCCTAGGGTGCACCTAAGTCGGATATAAATTTGTGAGATTCCAGGGTCCGTATTTCTGGTTTCCTGAAGGTTAGTAATGTGATGGAATGGGCACGTCGTGCTGTACTGACCTGTGGATTTGGCTCCGTTCTAACATTTCCCTGCCGATCTACGGAGCTCCAAACTGAACATTGTTTTCCCTGGTTTCCCGAAAACATAATAAAGAGTCATGTGTTGTTGGAGAAGCAGCATAATGCCTATAACACTGTACAGTTTAAAGCTGGTTTTATGAAGTTACAGCACTCCAAATTACTCTGGATCTCCAGGCTTCCACTTATCAGCATGACCGCCTAGGGTGCACCTAAGTCAGGTACAAAACTGTGAGATTCCACGACCCATATCTGTGGTTCTCTGAAGGCTAGCAATGCAATGGAATGGGTATGTCACACTCTGCTGACCTGTGGAGTTTGCCATTTCCCTTCCAACCTACTGAGCTTCAAACTGAATATGGTTATCTCCAGTTTCCTGAAGACGACAATAAAGAGTCATGTGGTTGGAGAGGAAGCATAACGCCCTATAATGCTGTATCGGCTGAGTCTGGCTTCGTTCTAAAGTTTCTCTGCTGCTCTACACAGCTTCAAATATCAGATCCTGAACGTCGTAGGTAGACATCGCCCTGTAATCCTGTACAGACTGAATATTTTTCCGGGTTATGGCACTCGAAATTTCTCTGGCTTTCCGGACCTCTGCCTCTTGGCAAGCCCACCTAGGGCACACCTAAGTCTGATACAAGTTTGTGAGATTCCCTGACGGCTAGCGATGCGATGGAAAGGGCACGTCACGCTCTACTGACCTGTGGAATTTGGCTTCATCACGGATTTTTAAAGTTGCTTGTGGCGAAGCGTTTCCCTGCCCTGTGGTTTTATTCATGACATCATCAGCGATTAGTCAACATCAACTGGACTTTCATCACGGAACCGTCAGCTTTCAGAAATCTGAAATCGCTCAACTCCTATTGTGTTGCGGTCGCAGGGACGAGCTGAAGGCGAGTGGAGCAGACCATCACGGCCGCAACATTGCTCACCAAAACACACGACTCCCAGTGTTTAATTATACCGTTCCGCAAAATAAAGAACAAAGTCAAGCAAAGAAGCCACACGTTCTATCAAACGCGTAGCGCCCTTTTGTGTTACGGATAGAGCCATAAAAGTGTTGCAATATCAGGATCAGTTTGGCATTTCCATTATTTTCCAGATGAGGGTGAATGAGGGTTTTGTTCCACTCAGTCTTTGAACTGCTTGCTCTGTTTGTTCCTGGCTAACTAGAGTTTGTTTAGTTGTTCAGCTGCCAAAGGAAAAGCTTGCTTAGGATCAACAACCCTGCTAGGAAAACCAGCATAGATCAGCATGGCTGGTCACCATCAAAACCAGCGTGTGATGTGTTCTGGACGCTGGTATGCTGACCATGCTAAACACGGCACCAGACCAACTCTAGGCCAGCTTGGAGTGCCTGCTAGTCTGTGCTAGTTTTTCAGCAAGAGAGGCATTCTAATACGCTCATCATCAAAAGAACAGCTGCCCCCAGAAGGAGGTGTGGGATTGCAGTGCTATTGGGAAGGAAGATAAAGGTTACCAGGAACAATAAATGATGATACATTTAGACTGATATGATCAATATTTATTGACCTACACA
>CM067490.1:28262784-28301152 GCA_034552555.1 Semaprochilodus insignis | reverse complement strand
ACAGTCTGGCACGACACCATTGCAGTCTTTGGTGACGCTGACGTGGTGTTAAGGACAGTCATCGTAACGGTGTGTGTGCATGTAGTCCTGCGTGGTGTAGCCGTCTGCCAATGGTGCTGGCACTAACAGGATGACTCACGGAGGACATCACTGCTCGGTGGATGTCCGCAATCATGGCTGTCGGGTCACTCAAGTAAAGCGATAAGGCTCGTCCTTTCTTTAAACTTGAATCATCAGCATGTCTCATGATGTCAAACCTACCCACCAAGTTTCATTCCTGTCGGTTGATTCCTTCTGCGTGCAGCTATTTGTGCAGCTGTTCTTTTATAATGAGTGTAGTTATCAAATGCTTAGCTGAAGACTGGTTAGCTGAAGACCGTTTAGCAGACTGAAGACCCATCTCTTTGTAAAGCACTTAAGTGAGTGAGCACTAATAGATGTATGTTGAAATACTTTGTTTTTGCACTTGTACTCACCACAACCTTTCTTCTCTCTAGGTATGGGCGCTGGGTTGGGGTTGCCAGGTAGTGCACTTATGCTTACATACGTCTGTGTATTCTTTTCTCTAGGTATAAGCACTGGCCCTTGTTCGGGCAGTGTCTGAGCTCATGGCGAGTTTTGACTCTAACCTTCCTGTACTAGCTAGGAAACATTATCCAACAGAACACTAAGCATGGATTGAAAGTCGCTCTGGATAAGAGCGTCTGCTAAATGCCTTAAATGTAAATGTAAAATGTTAGCTGTGGTGTGTAAAGTGAGTTGTTAGCAACAGATCCTCAACAATCTGTCATGATTTAGGTATGTAAGCAGTTTATACCATGCTAATCAACTTCATCAGCTGCTCATTAGCTACATTAGCAACATAGCTGCACTGCTAAATGTAAAAAGGCAAACTTCAGACACCGACGGCATTCGCAGTGAGGGAGGAAAACTGTGATCTTTTGCTGAACCGTTCATCCCACCGCAGCACATGACGAGCTCTTAGCGCCAGGCCTGTTTGCTATAAAGCAGAAAAAAAGACATTTCCACTCAGTTTGGGTGAATTTTGTGCTCCAGGTCTGAGTTGATTATGTGCGTCAGATGTTTCATCTTTCTTTGGCAGAAGCTGCTTTCAATCGATTCGCAAGGAGAAAAAAAAAAAAAAAAAAACAGGCCGGAGCTCGGCTCATTCGAAGCCCGGAGCCGACGCCAAGCCGGTTGTGTGGAAGAGTTTAACAGGATGAATGAGGGAAGAGGGAGAAAGGATGGATCCAAACATATGAAAAACATCATTAATGGACCTGAAGCTCGGGATAAATGGTGAAAGAAAGGAGATTTCCACACGTACAGTAGCGTGAAAAAAGCGGTGTTTATCTTTTGACCCGAGTCTCATGTTTCCCATAAGCTCACCGAAAGAGGCTGAACGGAGCCATTATCTGCAGCACAGCAATGCGAAGCATATGTTACGGTTTATGGAGCGGCGGTACGAATCCAGAACTAATGGAGAAACCTGGACACACGGCCAGATCTGTGTTTAAACAGCCCGGCTGTGTGACTTCCAGCTAGATCCCATGATTAGAAAAGCATGACTGCTCCAAATCCGGCAACTTCGTTATGAACGGGCTACTGGCTCACTTTATGATCTTCTTTCAGGCCAAACTTTGGAGGATAATCAAATTTACCTCCAGTTTTCCTTTTAAACCAAATGTAGCCGATCAGCTAAAACATGTTTGGCTTCCAAAGCTTCCTTTCATTGATTTGCACTGGAGCTCCCAGGCTAATAGCTAGCGATTAGCATTGGCTTAGCTGCATTCTTATTTCAGCGCCTCAAAACATGTTGGGATGTTCAGTAACCTCTAATGGGCTTTTAGCTTTTTGTCCAGGTTCATAGATAAGGGTTCTTTTGTAAAGACAACGGTTCTGTATTAAACACACATAGACCCATTTGCATGCTTTAAGGGTTCTTTCCATAGTGGCATGGTTCTTTAGAGTGATGCGTAATGGTTCTTTGCCTTAAATAAGGGTTCTTTTGTAAAGACAATGGTTCTATATAGAACACTCAAATGATTCTTTAATCATTTAAACCATTACATGATTCTTTAAGGGTTCTTTGCATGGTAAAGTGGTTCTTCAGATTGATGCATAATGGTTCTATATAGCACCCAAAAGGGTTCTGCTTCTGGTGTGGTGTCAAGCTTGAACCCTTTTTGGTGGAACCATCTTTTCAGGTTTTATATACAACACTTTCTCCATAATTCCTAAGAACAATTTCACCATTCAAATGGTTCTTTGGGGGTTCATGGTTCTATACTGAACTACTGGTTCTATACTGAACTACTAAAGAACACTTGAAGAACCATCATTGCATATTAGCATGTCTATTAGACATTACTTATCAACTTGGTGATGATTAGGGATGCGGATTGCTAATGCTAATGCTAACATACCAGGTAAAGTACATGCCATGTTCTGGTCAAATGAGATTTCTGTGGACCTCGAAAAAGCATTTCATTAGGCTGGAAGATGTTCCAAAACTACTGCTGAAGTTTGGACTAATCCACTGGAAGAAATTCAACACCACTACTACACTTCCCAGGAGCGGTCCTCTAAAAGAAACGACTCCAAGACTAAGGCGTGGAGTATTCTAGGAGATCATAAAGAACCCCAGGGGAACATCTAAAGATCTGCAGGCCTCTATTACGCTGGCTTATGTCAGCGTACCATTGAGTGTTCCATCAGCCAAACACTGAACAAGAACAGTACACATGGAATGACAGCATGGAGAAGTCTACTACTTTCCAGGAAGAACATTTCTACATGCTTAGAGTTTCCCAAAAACCACCTGGATGAGCTGGAAGACCACTGACAAAAATGTTATGTGGAAGGCAAAATGGATCTGAAATGAGAGAGGCTATGTTTGGCAAAACCTAACACTGTATCCCCACCTTGAAACATGGTGGTGGTCGTATCACAGTTTCACAGGGCCTTTTTGCTGCTACTGGATCAGACTAACATGCCGTCATTTGATGGTGCTGTGAATTCTGGATTCCACAGGAGAATGTTTGGGCATCAATCCGTGAACTAAACCACAACAGAAGGTGGGACCTGCGGAAAGACAGTGACTCTAAAAGCATCCAGCTAGTCTACAAAGAATGACTAAAGCCGAAGAAATGTTGCTGCTTGGAAGTCCAGAGCTTAATCCAGTAGGAATGTTGAGGCAGAATCTGAGGAGCGGTCCTTAGAAAAGCCAGAGTCCATGTCGACTCGTCAAGGAATTCCCAAAATGCTAAAAGGTTCCCAAACTTTCAGGCAGCGCATTACTCTTCCACATTAGCCACATTTTACAGCATTTATCTCACCAAACAAACGCCTGGATTTTTCGGTATCTTTTCCCCCCCCCACTCTTTCATGCCGTTTCCAGTTCGGAGATGACTTCAGAAAGGCATCTTGTGCAGGATGTTTTCGCAACACAAAGGCAAGCTCGGAGAACATTTTTTTCCGTGCCTCCAATGCCAGCATCTAAATGCACTATAACAACTCATATTGAGTTTGAAGTTTTTCGGCGTTCAGACTCCCAGAAATGAATCCAGATGCTTAGCTAACCAGCCAGCTGGCCGCAGCACGTTAGCCAACAGTCTAGCACGCTGCAGGTATGTGGAAAATAGGCTCCGTTTGGAATACATTCGGGGCTGTATTATGGTGAAAATGTTACTTGGGGGGCGTTTTCCTCTTCTTCCCATCTATCCTGAGCTATATCTGACCACAGGAGGGGGGCGTGTGTGCGGACTCCACAGCCTGAGGAGAGTGCTGAGTGTATGTGATTGTTCTAAGTGGTCGTAGAGCGGCATTTCATGGGTTTATCAGTGCTGTTTAATTAGCACGGGACAGCAGATAACCTGCAAATTCCTGACCGCTGACTAAACTGCCCAGTGAAACACGCTTATCGCTTAGGCAGCACCACAGCCAAGGCTCCGCTCCCAACTCAGGGAGAGCAGCAATCAAGGCCCAGTCGCTGTTGCGAAATTACAGTCATTTCAATGGAGTTTTCTGGGGCCGCCAATTTCCTGGCCTGAACTTTCGCAATGAGCTCAACGTTGGCTAATTCTGACAGGCAAAATCGTGTTGTCCACCAATACGTGCCACTGCGCTGACCTGGTGGTCCTTCACAGCACCGAACCTACAATACAGAGGAATGGGTACAGTGTATTTGAAAATCGGTGCACACTCTGAAAGCTGCTGCCAGTGAGCTAGCACTGCTGCAATCAGAGTTCACATCGTAGACCAGGCAACCTCACCAAAATACCCCAGCAAGGCTTAGTCCAGTGTTGCAGTGAAGCTGCTTTAGGCTGCAGTTTGTAGTGTTGGTATATAACAGCGCACCACCAATTCAATGCACAGGAGCGTTAGCTTGCTATTAGCCCGTCTGTAGCATTATTCGTATCTCGCTTTCTTGAGGAATCCAGTGACACTCGGACTGGGAGATGTACACAGGACACAAAGCATGTTAGCTTGCATTTCTTTGCAACACTACAATGTATTCTTCTGGCAGATCTGGCAACCCCACTAGCACAACAGCAAAGTCCTAGCAACCACCTGGGATAGCACAGCACACCATAGGAGCTATTTGGAATACTACAGCGAGACCCTGGCAACAGAGGGAAGGTTTGAACAAGAATCCGCTGCATAAGAAGTAGTTTTATGCACAGCTCTTATAGCATGTGCCTTAAATTGGAGCCTCAGCCAACTAGGCCTTCAGCACCTGGCAGGCTCCGCTGCTGCGCCTCAGGGCCTGTACCACCACCTCTGCCATGGCTGGGCTCAGTCCTCTTACCATCTGTTCCTCCCTCAGTCCACTCAGACACCAGTGTGGCACTAGCACTGGCGCAGCTACCCCACAGCCCAGCACAGAATAGCATGAACAACCCCCAAGCACATCTTTAGGCCTAACATCAGCAACTATGAACGCCAACCATGAACCTGTGCACATGGCTTTTATCCTGCTAGGTCGTGGGGGGTGCTGGAGCCTATCCCAGTGCTCACTGGGCGGAAGCCGGGAAACACCCTGGACAGGCCACCAGTCCATCACAGGGCAGACACACACATACCCCTAGGGCAGCAATTTAGCATCTCCAGCTCACCTGACTGCATCTCTTTGGACTGTGGGAGGAAACTGGAGCACCCGGATGGGGAGAACAAGCAAACTCCACACAGAAAGGACCCCGTACGCCCCAGCCGGGAATCAAACGCAGACCCTTCTTACTGTGAGACGAGAGCCCGACCCGCTGCATCACCGTGCCGGCCCAACACAAACCATGCGCTGTTAAACGCACACATCACTTTAGAGACTGAGGAAACATCCGGAGCCCTAACGACTCGATTGGTGGATTAATCAAACAGCAGCTGATAGACTAATCGATCGAGGAGGATGGAGCAGTGAGCCGGCTCGCTGATGGGCAGTTACGAAGCCCGGGGGGAACCGTAGGAGGCCCAGAGCCCAGAGCACTCGCAACAACACCAAAACACTCATCACACCCAGATCAGCAAGATGATTAAAAATGAACAGCGCTAAAAATAACCCCGTCTTTGTTTGGAGGAGAGAGAGAGAGAGAGAGAGAGAAAACTATTAGAGAAGAAATCCCTATTCCCTTCACTCCCTTCTCTCTCTCTCTCTCTCTCTCTCTCTCTCTCTCTCTCTCTCTCTTCCCCCGATTTCTCTGGTTCTCTCTCCTCTCTCGCTCACGTACGGCGTCTTTGGGGAATTAACTGATTCTCATTCTCCTTAAAGTTTGTGAATAAAATGTCAGCCAGTCTGTGATGTACGTGTCTGTGCTTGTGTGCGTGTGGCAGAGAGAGAGAGGGGAAGCGAGAGAGAGAGAGAGAGAGAGAGAGAAAGAGAGAGAGAGAGGGAATAAGAAACTGAAGAAATGGGGACAGCCATCATGAAACTAGACAATGGAGGTTAGAGATAATGAGATTTAAATGAATTGAGTAAAAGAACGGCAATTTTGTATCCGGGCTTGTACAAACAAACCCACGTTCGGATCAGCGCCGGCTCGCTTTCCTACCCTCTATCCTTCACGTTGTTATTGTGCTCTGCCAATTACCTACACATAACTAGGCCTTGTTTTCTGGGTTATGGAGGGTGTATTATTCACGCTGTTTAAGGGCCGTGATGACCGAGAAATGAGAGGGAATGAGAGAGAAAATAAGCGGAATATGAGCAGAGACAGGGATAAATTGGATAACGGTGGGAGACGGATGATTGGCTGATAAAGAGAGCGAGAATGGACGTTAGGAATGGGCCGCCGGGTTTCTTTTGGGCCTGTTATCATGTACATGTTTCCATTACGACTTTCACCTGATGTTTTAAAGGGCCCATATCTTACACTATACCACATACACTATATGGACAAAAGTATAGGGACACACCACTTAGACACCAGTGTTGTACAGTAACATGTTAGTGTACTGTAAGTAGCGTGTTGGTGTACAGTAACTTGGTAAGNTACAGTAACTTGGTAAGTGTAATGCGTTAGTGTACTGTAAGTAGTGTGTTGGTGTACAGTAAATCAGTAAGTGTAATGTGCTAGTGTACTGTAAGTAGCGTGTTGGTGTGGAGCGAGAGTGAGAGAAGGCCAGGAGAACATTACTTGCCTGACTGCACTGTGCCAACAGTAAAGTTTGGTGGAGGGGGGATAATGCTATTGGGTTGTTGTTCAGGGGTGGGCCTAGAGCCCCTCAGTTCCAGTGAAGGGAAATCTTTATGCTTCAGCAGACCAACACATTTTGGACAACTGTATGCTTCCAACTTGGGGGAACAATTAGGGGAAGGATCTTTTCTGTTCCAGCATGACTGTGTACTGGTGAACCAAGCAAGGTCCATAAAGGCATGGCTGAATGGTGTGAAAGAACTTGACCACACAGGACAGTTTTCAACCAAAAGAACCCTGGTTCTTGAACTGGTTCCGTTCAGGCTTCTTAGAACCGTGCTATCCAGGGAACCAACCTGCATTTACACCATTTTTTATTGGAACCAACTAACAGTCAACAGAGCGCTCCGCACAGCGGTCGTAAACAGTAGTACCAAGATGGCGGTGCGTATAGATGACCTGCGAGCGTTTGTGCTGTTATTCCAGGTGTTTGTTTACATCCAGAAAGCAAGCACAGATCAACTACTGGAGATAAGAAGACGTAGAAGAGGTTCTTCAGCAGACCACTGGGTGGCGCCATTGTTGCTTCCTCTTTCCTCGACAACTGATACTACTATTCTTTGGTTCCATTTGGGTTCAGAACTATTTGGGTTCTGAAATTGGTGGAAATGAGCCAAATGGTTCAAAATAAGGAGCATGAACTGGAACAGAACCCGTTCCAAGTTGGTGGAAAAGGGCTATCAGTGCGCTGAGCTGAATCCCATCCAACACCACTGGGATGAACTAGAATGGAGACTGCGAGCCAGGCCCTCTCATCCAACATCAGTTGTCCACTCTATGGCCAAAAGTATGTGGACAATCCGTTTCAGTTGCACCCATGCATACAATTAAGCACATAATTAATGCAGCCTGCGTAGACAAACACCAGCAGTAGAATGGGTCGTATTGAGGAGCTCCGCGGCACCATTATAAGATTTCATAGGAGGTCAGTTTGTGAAACTTCCTGTCCTGCTAGCGCTGCCCTGGACAACTGTAAGTGCTATTATAGTGAATTGGACACAAGGAGCAACAACAGCTCTCGAAGAGGTAGACCACAAATTCAGATTTTTTAGGCACATAAACCCACATGAACGGACCACCGGAGAACATGCAGGGTATGGGCCCTTTAAGAGTCTACTACAGTACACCGTGTGAGTGAGAAGTGCTGAAGTTCTTGGCTGGTATTCGGAAAGGGGTAATGCTACCCCTCCACCTTCCATCCCCCACCCCCCCACACCCTCTCATCAGTGTAATCTTAAGGCCGTAATTATGCCGCCCGCTCCGCAGCAGGCCCTGGCTTTGAAGGAGCGCCAGAGAAGCACCTTTGAAACCGAAAATTAAATCAGAGCTTGGCAAGAGGGGGAGGATCCACCAAAAGATCCCAGAGCAGGAGCACGGAAACGGAGGCTCGGCCACGCAATTACACACCAGGAACAGAAAGAGAGAGAGAAAGAGAGAGAGAGCAAGACAGAGAGAGAGAGAGAGAGAAAGAGGTAGAGAGAGAGAGAGAAAGAGGTAGAGAAAGAGAGAAAGACGTAGAGAAAGAGAGAGAGAGAAAGAGGTAGAGAGAGAGAGAGGTAGAGGGAGAGAGAAAGAGGTAGAGAGAGAGAGAGAAAGAAGTAAAGAGAGAGGTAGAGAGAGAGAGAGGTAGACAGAGAGAGACAGTATGTGTGAGAGAAACCAAACAACAGGAAGAGAAAAACACAAAACCCCAAAGTTGTCGTGTTCTTAAAGTTCAGCACAAGGTGGGTGTTTCTAATAAAGTGGCCAGTTAGTGGAAGTACAAGGTGGGTGTTTCCAATAAAGTGGCCAGTGAGTGGAAGTACAAGGTGGGTGTTTCCAATAAAGTGGCCAGTGAGTGGAAGTACAAGGTGGCTGTTTCCAATAAAGTGGCCAGTTAGTTGAAGCACAAGGTGTTGTTTGTTATAAAGTTGCCAGTGAGTGGAAGCACAAGGTGGCGTTTCTAATAAAGTGGCCAGACAGACAGTAGGAACTAAGGACGTGTATCACATCAACACCATGCTGGTTTTTGGTGTCAGTGTTGATGTGGTAAACGAGCTACACGGTTTTCTTTCAGTGTGACCTGAATGTCAGTTTCTGTCTAAAAACAGCTCCGACGTTTAGCGGTCTGTAGAAGTGAATAGCTGGTGTCATTGGCTGAGACGGCAGCGTCTTCTCATGTGTCTGGAGGAACGGCGTCAGAAATCATGAAGGCATTCGGCTTCATGACAAACCAGGAAAAGCGCCTGAGGAAACAGAGAGTAAGAGGCTGCGAGTCACACCACACACGCTTAAACCGCCCGACCTGCGCTGACTTCTGAACACACGACTGAAACGTACACCTGTCTGCTTTTCCTCATCGCCCTGAATCTCTCAGTCTGAAGCGTCTAACAGCGTTACACCGTGGAGCTGCTCCTAACTCACCGCCTGGGATATTTAAATATGAGGAGGTGTCAGTACGGATGGAGGGATGGGAAAGGTTTACTCCAGCAACACAAACGATCACAGGTATCACACATCACTGAGCAACTGCATACATTATAAACAGGACCCATTATAGAGCCTGTAAACAACAACAACAACAACAACAACAACAACGCTGTGCAGAGTAACTGTACATGCTGCACAGTAACAAGTTGCTGATTGGATGGCAGATCAATACGACCTCATTGTATTTATTTGTACCAGTTGTTTGATTCTCCCTCCTATACTTTCTTACGGTGGCCGAGAGGTCAAAACAAATTAACGCTTCAGAAAACAAAATTACAAAAATAAAGACAAAGTTACAAGACGTGAACTGCGAATTCTGACGGAAAGGGTAGGTCTAGGAAGGTAGGTCACAGGAAGTGCTTAATGCGGACCCTTGTCAATTAAACTGTTTGGCGGTGGTAGAGTGGGCGGAGTTTGGGATGGTTTAGTCAGCTGGCACGCCTTTGTTTTCCCATTACCTTTTCCTCCGTCTGCTCTAACTCTAAAGACCTTCCACAGGAAAAACAAAAGCGTGCCAGCTGGCTAAAACGCGTTCCACAAAATGGACAAAACATGTTTTAGCGTCATCACCATCCCAAACTCCACCCACTCTACCACCACCAAACAGTTTGATTGACAAGGGTCCGCAACAAGCACTTCCTGTGTGTTAGACCTCCCCTTTCCATCAGAATTCGCAGTTTGTAAAAGTGTTTCACGTCTTGTAAATTTGTTTTTATTTTTGTAATTTTGTTTTCTGAAATGTTCATTTATTTTGCATCTCTCTGCTTTTGCACTTCTTTGGTTTGTGTGATACTGAGATCTGTCTCATGACCCAGTATATTTTAATGTGCTAGAAATGTACTTTAATAACAGCAAGTACATTTCAAGCACATTATTGTTTTGTACATAATAGTACATATATATGTGTGTGTGTGTGTATGTACATACTGTATATATATATGTATATATATATATATATATACAGAGAGAGAGAGAGAAATACGTGTGTATATTAGCCAGAATGTTGTTTTTACGTGAACAAATGTCATTAAACATAAGAACATTTACTTTCCTGATGATTTACTGTAAACATGGAGCACAAATACACACAGAACATGTGCTTTTAAAGTAGAGCTGGCTGATACAGCAAACACACTGCATCACTTCAGTACATTTTACTGTATGTGATGATATTTAATTCTTTAAAAAATGAGATTTACATTTCAGTATAACCTGCAGTACACGGTGGGTATTTCTAATAAAATGGCCAGTTAGTGGAAGCACAAGGTGGGTGTTTCTAATAAAGTGGCCAGTTAGTGGAAGCACAAGGTGGGTGTTTCTAATAAAGTGGCCAGTTAGTGGAAGTACAAGGTGGGTGTTTCTAAAAAAGTGGCCAGGAAGACTTTAAGTAATGAGAATATGTATCATATCAACACAACAACAACATTAATAATAATAATGATAATAATAATAATAATAATAATAATGATAATAATATAAAGTCACATTCATGCAACAATTCATGACCTGATACGGGATTCACAAACTATGAAGCAGCGCTGTAACAACATGGTACCCAAAATAATTATCTGGGCCTTTAGAGCTCATACCTCACGCTTACCTGACTATGATCTACAATGACTGTAAACTGTTATGTGACTGTAAAACGGCTATTAGCCAAATGATAACCGTGTAGACATGCGCTCTTCTGGCATATGATCTGCAGGGCTCATTTCTAACATTTGTGTAGATTTATGTACCAACAAGCAGCCAAATGAAATTTTTTACTTTTTTAATTTTTACCCATGGAATGAAACAGGGCTGTGCCTTTAAGACTGGCATATGTAAATGAGATCACTGCTGATTGGCTGCCCCACGTTGGTCCTCAATCAAAAGGCAGTCAGGGGACTGAAACACTCTTTCTACCTTCAGCATCAGTGGGTGGAGGTACATCGTTGCGGGCTGGATGCGTAGACGTATTCAAATGTATACATTTCTGTGACATCACAAAAGCACTGACTGAGAAAGTACGTTTTTGTTGGTATGAGCCCTTTAAAATTGGGAACGTATCTTGGCTGGCACAAGAGTAAAAAGCAAATGTCAAGGAAAACATGAGAGCGCGGACAACCGGACCTGGACATTTCTTGGACAAATAGCAAGAACACGGTCCTTCATTTTCAGCGGAGTCTCTCACTCGAAGAGTGACAAACCAGCACTTCAGGAGAGCCGGCGAGAGAGGGAATAAGGGAAAAGCGAGCGAAAGGAGAAAAAAAGCGCTGTAATGAAGCAGGCGAGGAAGAAGGGAGAGTGTTAAAAGACAGAAAAATGAAGGGATGACAAGGGGAATGAGGGGAGTGACGAAGGGGGAGAAACTCCTTAACCTTTCAGAGCGAAATTGAGTATGTGTGTGTGTGTGTGTGTGTGTGTAATCCCCTCACAGACAGCTCTGTTGGCTGACTGATGCCGGAGCACTCCACATGAAGGCCTAATGGAGGGGTTGGATTATCCACCCACGCTGACACCCCTATAATCTGGGGTCAAGTGGTACAATCCATTTGATGCTGCAATCAAAATCTCTCTTTAACAACAATACGTTTACTGCGGGTCATTATCTCCGCAGAGAAAGGCTTTCCAGCAATACAGGACTGAGAGGGAAGCGCATTACAGTGCACAGAGAAAGATGCCGGTCTTCACTCACGGCGTCCCTTTCATTCCCTTTAACATTCCTTTTAAAGGGGAGCATCCATATTCCTACACAGCTCAATCACTCACATCACTGGTAGTGGTGGTGATGGGAAAGAGGGGTCACCATGACTACAACACACATATAGACATTTTATTATTTACTATCTAAACCACCAGTGAACCTACACGTGTCTTCTGACTTATATATGGAATGTTGATGATGGGAAAATCTGGAAAACCTGGAAATAGTAAGTTTTCTTCGGGGGACTATTTTTTGCCTCACAGCGCCCTGCAGCATGTATCCCTCCACCATGAATGGAGTTTAAGGCTGAAACCTTCTCCAAACTATCATAAACAACATCTCAGACATCAGGCAGCGTATTCATAACCATCTCATGTAGTAACTTTCTGTGAGGGAGCTTTTAGAGGGGGGCGTCTGGTTCCATTCACCACCACTGTGGACTATAAAATGGAGAGTTTCACACCCCACCACTCCGAACGGCTCTGTTTACGTCTCCAGTGTTTAATTATGCAGCGTATTTCCAAAGCAAAAAGCAAAAAATGAGCAAATCAGAAAAACACCCTTCACTGTCGTGCAAAGCGCAAAATGAAAAGCTGCTTACACCACAAAATGCAAGCCTGTGAAACTGTGCAGCCCCCCGAACTGCTTTCATCTGGCCTACAACAACAAATACATGAAAAGCTTCATGCCACAAAACGCTTTAGCAACCATTCTGGATGTAACAGGTCTTCATTTAAAGGAATAAGAGCTGGATTTAAAGGAAAACACTATGTATTATTATTATAATCAAGGTAATGTAAATCATACCACAGCGTTCGTGTTACTGTCGTGTGTGAAGTTCACTCCCAACAACTTAAAGCAGAGTCTAAAACTCTGAGATCGCACTGAAAATCCTGTGTTACATTTACAAATGCACAACAGAAAGTTTGAGAACCCTAAAAAAAACAAGAGTAAATAAAAAATAGATAAAAAAAAAAAAGAAATATTTGGAATTCTGCACTATATATAGATCACTATTCCAGACTCAGCTAATTTGAGAAACGGTATGTAGTCTTATTGAGTTCAATGACATATGGTGAAGCATTCGAGGGGCAGACCGGATACTAAGAAACTCTGAAATTCATGCAAAGATTCTTCTTTTCACTCAAACTGAATGCTACTTATGCTGATGACATCATATTTAACGGATCCAAAAAGGAAGCTTTATCACCAGGGGTCTCCCACCTTCAGACCCCACCGTACATCATCAATCAGCTCTCAGTGTGTATATATATATATATATATATATATATTTATATACCATATTCCCAAAAGTATTCACTCGTCTGCCGTGAATGCAAATGAACTTGAGGTACATCCCATTCTTAATCCATAGGGTTTAATATGATGTCGGCCCACCCTTTGCAGCTATAACAGCTTCAGCTCTTCCGGGAAGACTTTCCACAAGGTTTAGGAATGTGTTTATGGGAATTTCTGACCATTCTTCCAGAAGTGCATTTATGAGGTCAGACACTGATGTTGGACGAGAAGGCCTGGCTCACAGTCTCCGCTCTAATTCATCCCAAAGGTGCTCTGTCGGGTTGAGGTCAGGACTCTGATGTTGGACGAAAAGGCCTGTGTGTAGAAGCAGTCTGCGTGCCTAGGTGCTTGGTTTTATACATCTGTGGCCATAGAAGTGATTGGAACACCTGAATTCAATGGTTTGGATGGGTGGGTGAATACTTTTGGCAATATAGTATATATGTACACACAGTAGAGTCACATTATTATGACCAGCTAATATGCAGAGTAACCACTGTGTGTGCACAGACAGCAGCTACACGGGCTGGGAGTGACTCAGTAAGGTCCTGGCACGTTGTCACAGGTATCTGGAGCCATGCTGACTGCAGTGCATCCCACAGCTGCTGGAGGGAGCATGGGGGAGGACCTATAGAGGGAACATGACGATCAAGGTGGCCCCACAGATGCTCAATTGGGTTCAAGTCTAGAGAAAATGGCTCCAAAGCAGATGTGACTGCATTTGGGCGTGCCAAAGACCATAGTGTGAAGGAAGTAGCTGAATCTGCAGGTGTATGGAAGCGTATGGTCATGCCGATCTACCAGCAGTGGCTAAAATCCCAGTCTACAGGGAATTCTCCTAGGAATTGTGCCACCAAATCTGGTCCAACTGCGCAATTCTTTGATGCAAGAGTGTCTGAACATTAATGTGGTCTACATCCAGAAACTTGGCCAGTCCAAGCACTTCCTTGGACTGGACTTCTGAGGACTTCCTCTTGGTTGCCCTGTAGCTTAACACAGTTTTGATACACCAGCTCTGGAGGAAGCTCAGGCTGAACCCGACAGTGAACACGACATCACTGTTGTTGAATGGGGATGTGCCTACAGGAGCCTCTTTCTTTGGTCTGTTTAATGTTTAATGTTTAAACCTTGGGGTCTAACTAGCTAATAACCAACGTTTAACTGAGTCATTCTGATGTTTCTCGTGCCTGAACATGATGTATTATTATTATTGTCCTGATTGTTCTCTGTTGTGATATAAAGCATGTAAAATTACACAGCTGTTCCTAGTTCTGGAATTCCAGCCTTTTAAGTGTTAATCACAGCTTTAGGAGCATCTGCTCAGGTCCTTCCGCCTCTGGAGAAAAGCATCCCGGAATAATAGTTATGAGACAAATCGGCTCACGGCTGCTGACACCTACACACCTGAGACGAGCCCCGCCAACACTCTCTCTCACACACACACACAGACAGACAGTGAAGTGGGCCATGTGGTATTCATCGCTGGGGATGTTTGGGATGCAAACTGTCCTCCGCAGTCGGACGAGTAAACAAAGCATCCCTAAACACGTGTGTACAGTCCCGGCCGGAATCGTTTTCCCACTCAAACCTCGCAATCAGCTACAGTTTACCAAACGCCTCCCTCAGAGCAGAGCGGCTCCAGCGCTGCCTCCATGTGCTGCCGGAATTATCGTAAACACGAGTTCCCGTACGGACGCCCTTTCAAGTCATAATTACAAGCGGAAACTTCGTAAACAATTTAGAGGCCGAGGTTTCCGAGTTCTTTGCCGATCTTTGATGTCTGATGATGGAGGAAAGGCCGGTTTCAGCCGGCGCTGTAAATAATTCTGTACTTTTTCTAAATGTGATTTACTTCTGCAGTCCGTGATCAGGACACAGACTTTCACTTACACTACAAGGAGGACGGTACAGCAGTACTTAGCCAACATTAGCAGATACGCAAGCAATGCTGCGCTCGATTGGTTCCAGCTGGGAAATGCTCACAGTCCCACCTGTAAATCACGCTCAAGTGATCAACTTGGAATCCTAGATGATACACGAGTTTATGAGATGTGATGTATAACCTGACCTTTAACCTTTTACACAAGTGAGAACTACGCTAAACTTGCAGTGAAGGTGGAAAAATATATACCTGAAATATAAAATATACTGGCAAATAAAAAGCAGGATGTTTGTTCGCTGGATCTTCATGCGTTCTTTTAGCGTTTGCTGGGAGTATCTACAAACGTTTCCCAAACAACGTCCCAAGTGTCCAAACCACTTAAAATCCACAATGATCTTCTACAATGAGGAAAATGTCAGAGAAATACCAAAACAGACCAGACTAGCTAACAAGCTAGCGCTGAAGATTAATCTACATTTTCCAAAACATGCACAAAGACAAGGTAAATAACAAGCTAGCGCTAGCAGTGAATGTAGCCTCTGTTAGTCACTTGGTGGCTAATACCAGTCAAGGTAGCATATGTTTCCCATACATGAACAGTAACTTCCTGATGCCTCCAAGTCCAAAGCATTTAAATATTAAGACTTTGTTGTTGATATGAGGGGCAAAATGTTAAAAGATACCAAAACAGACCAGACTAGCTAACAAGCTAGCGCTGAAATGAGTCTAAATTTCCAAAACATGCACAAAAACAAGACAGTTGTAAATACAACACTGTTGTATGACAGACCACAATACATCAAGCTCGCTAAGAAGCTAATGCTAGCAGTGAATGTAGCCTCAATTAGTCACTGGGTAACATACGTTTCCCAAACATGCACAGTACCTTCCGGATGCTTCTACATCCAAAACACTTAAATATAAAGACTTTGTTCATGTAAGAGGGAATGTTAAAAGATACTAAAACAGACCAGACTAGCTAACAAGCTAGCGCTGAAGTTTTCCAAAACATGCACAAAAATATAATAGATACAACACTGTCATACTGACATACCAAAATACATCAGCCTTGCTAACAAGCTAGCGCTAGCAGTGAATGCAGCCTCAGTTACTGAGTCGATAGGTAGCTAATACCAGTCGGGGTAGCATACGTTTTCCAAACATGCACGAGCTTCTACCTCTGAAGCACTTAAATATAAAGACTTTGTTGTTGTCGTAATGAGAGGGCAAAATGTTGAAAGGCACCAAAACAGACCAGACTAGCTAACAAGTTAGCGCTGAAATGATTTTCCAAGACTAAAACTAAGAAACACAGCAGTGTATGACATGCCAGAATATATTAGGCTAGCTAACAGGCTAACGCTAGCAGTACATGTAGCCTCAGTTACTGAGTCACTTAGTAGTTAATACCGGTCAAGGTAGCATACACTTCCCGAACATCCACATTTCCTGATATCCACGAGGGAACACGAGTCCCACAGGCCTTTCTAGACCGCAAGGCTGTCTCTGCTATCACTATTTGTTTCTTTCCCCCTTTTTTTCTGCCCTTTCCTTAAAATGTTTTAATCTGAAACGCTTAACCCAGTTAACCGAGCTTTTATCTGCCTCCAATTAGCAACTGATTCATTAAATATTGAGCGAGGCTGTGAAGGATTAATTTTTAATGTGCGTTTGAGGCGGAGAGTTGTACAACAACTTCCCCTGGAGCGATGCAGAGAGACAGCCTGCGCTCACAAACGCTTACACCAGTTTACCGAGCGTTTAGAAAAAGAGAAACACAGGAGCTTTGCGCTTCCCGCTTCCTCAAGCACAGCCAGGCGTGACGCCCTCCCTGACCCCTCCACCCGTCGATATCTCTCCCTCTCTGATGCTGAGGCCTCCGCCCAGAACCCAGCAGGTATCCTTAAATCATTCTAATCACACATGAACTTCAGAAACACTGCAGAACCTACAGCGTCGGAATACTACTGCGCTGAACTCGCGTCCTTCAGCTACCGGCACTTCTAACGGTTCCCTGCATTTGCAAGCACAAATGGAGGCGCAGGTCACAGAAAGAATGCAAAGAAGGTTTAGGCCAGCCACTGTGTCCGGCCAAATGGCCGGCCTGACGGGCTGCGTGTAAACAAGCTGACCTTTTCAGGTAGCTGAAGAACATCTTGCCTGGCACGGCGGCTCGACAACTCTCGCTGAGAGTTTCCGCACCAAAACTGCGTGTCACGTCTTTCCCGTTCGGCTTTCTTTCCTTTAAACTGGCTGGAAACTCAATTTCAATATCCTGAAGAGGACTACAAATGGAGTGGACAGCTAGAAGAACTCAACTCATCTGACATCAATGTCTCAATCCGAGATAGCAAAATTGTTCTGGCCCAAATCTGGTCCACATTCTCCAAAGTAGGCAACTGTGCTGTATCTTTGCCAGAAGAGGACCAGATACGTTTTGGATCATGTGGGTCACTTGAGTGTTTATATATGCGGGCCACTTTTGATTCACATGCAGTTTACAGCTAAGCGTCACTGCCGTATCTGTGCCACAAATAGACCAGATCTGTTTTGGAACATGTAGGCCACGTGTTTACATATGTGGGCCACTTTTGGTTTGCTTGCAGTTTGCCGTTAAGCAGCACTGCCGTATCTGTGCCAGAAGACGACCAGCTATGTTTTGGATCATGTGGGCCACTTAAGTGTTTATATATGCGGGCCACTTTTGGCTCACATGCAGTTTACAGCTAAGCAGCACTCCCGTATCTGTGCCAGAAGTGGACCAGATGTTGTTTTGGAACATGTGGGCCAAATGCATGTTTTAAATATGTGGGCCGCCTTTGGCTAACATTGCCAGTGCCGACAGTGGGCCAGCAGTGCCATATCGTTGCCAGATGTGGCCCACATCCACATGCTATCTGGGAATTGGGCTGATCATAAATGACCAACGAGACGTGTAGCCGTACCACATCGTTCTGAGTTTGCTGTCAGACCAAAATGCATCGCTAGTTCGTGTAAATCAAAGTGACCAGATTTCTGAAATGAAAACCGGGAACCAAGTAAAATGGGTCATGGAAGTCACCAAGTCTAGCCACTTAGCCAGGGATGAGGCATCGATATGTTCACCACAAAGGATGCAGCCACAGTAGACGCTGTGTTTTAGCATCTTGGCAATGGCCAAATCCCACTGTGCACTTCAGAACCGCAGGTATGGCTCTTCTGAGTCACCGCACCTCGAGACGCTCTTCCACTGGAGCAGACTGGGGCTCTTATCCGGAGCAAATCACAGATATGTGCAAACAGTGGAAGCCAAACTGAAACGAAGTACCTGCGAGGTGTTTAAGAATTAATGACCTGACTCCTTGATCTGTATCTAAGCTGTCTTTTCGGGTCCTTCCTGTCCTCAAATGCACCATTTAAATGAATTAAACCAAACAAGCTCATGCGCAGATTCTGTAATCTCCATAGAAAAGCTCGGACCAACGAGTGGGATGCTCTGGAGCGCAACTGCCCGACACCAAGCGCGGGCTAGGAGGGTATAAAGCCCCCAGCATTGGGCTGTGGAGCAGTCGAGCTGTGTTCTCTGGAGTGATGGAGCTCCATCCAGAACTAATCATGCAACATCAGTACCTGACCTCACTAATACTCCATCAAATCCTCACAGCAGTGTTCAAATATCAGTACCTGACCTCGCTAATGTCCAATCAAATCCTCACAGCAATGTTCAAACATCAGTACCTGACCTCACTAATATGCCATCAAATCCTCACAGAAATGTTCCAACATCAGTACCTGACCTCACTAATAATCAGTCAGTCAAATCCTCACAGCAATGTTCAAACATCAGTACCTGACCCCACTAATGTCCAATCAAATCCTCACAGCAATATTTCAACATCAGTACCTGACCTCACTAATACTCAATCAAATCCTCACAGAAATGTTCAACATCAGTGCCTGACCTCAATAATAATCAGTCAGTCAAATCCTCACAGCAATGTTCCAACATCAGTACCTGACCTCACTAATACTCCATAAAATCCTCACAGCAGTGTTCAAACATCAGTACCTCACCTCATTAATACTCCATCAAATCCTCACAGCAGTGTTCAAACATCAGTACCTGACCTCACTAATACTCCATCAAATCCTCACAGCAATGTTCCAACATCAGTACCTGACCTCACTAATGTCCAATCAAATCCTCACAGCAATGTTTCAACATCAGTACCTGACCTCACTAATGTCCAATCAAATCCTCACAGCAATGTTTCAACATCAGTACCTGACCTCACTAATACTCCATTAAATCCTCACAGCAGTGTTCAAACATCAGTACCTGGGCTCACTAATACTCAATCAAATCCTCACAGCAATGTTCCAACATCAGTACCTGGCCTCACTAATGTCCAATCAAATCCTCACAGCAGTGTTCAAACATCAGTACCTGACCTCAATAATAATCAGTCAGTCAAATCCTCACAGCAATGTTCCATCAGTACCTGACCTCACTAATACTCCATTAAATCCTCACAGCAATGTTCCATCAGTACCTGACCTCACTAATACTGCATCAAATTCTCACAGCAGTGTTCAATCATCAGTACCTGACCTCACTAATACTCCATCAAATCCTCACAGCAATGTTCCAACATCAGTACCTGACCTCACTAATGTCCAATCATATCCTCACAGCAATGTTCCAACATCAGTACCTGACCTCAATAATAGACTAGAATCTAATGCCATAAAGCAGCAGAGTCTCTGTGGCACTTGTTTTGGAACTAGACCACTAACATGACCCCTAATTTTTCCCACACGGGAGGCGGAGCATGCTGGGATTTTGATGCCTGGGGGGCGACATACATTGTTTTGTCCATAAAGAACAATAAGCGACATAACGAAGGAGCAGTGGGGCGTGAAGTGACCCCGACTCTCTCAGGGCTGAAAGTGCCGAGCCGTTCTGACCGCGTGTTATGCATGAAACTGGCGAACGAGCCGAAATGAGCAGCTTACGGCTCGTTTACCTGGAAAACCACAAGACCTAAAACAGGTTCAACAGGAATCACGCTGTCTGGTGTCATAAAACATGCGGGTGGTTGGTGTTAAAGATCCCAAATCCTGGAGAACTGGGTTCTCCCCACCTTCCTGGGAGTTTGAGTTTATGTAGTATAATAACACTATTAAAAGAGACCATTTACGTTTTTCCGGTTTTCCCTCTTTCCTTTAGTGTGTTATGTAGTTTTGTGCATGTAAATGTTCTTCAAAGTTCAAAAGCCCAAAGCACACGCCAGAGGGGGAAACTTTCTCACATAGAAACTACTTTTCCCAGCTGCCTGAAACGACTCATTGGAATTCCAGCCCTTTTCCGGAAAACCGGAAAACTCGCCACGCCAATAAAAACTGACCACTCTGAAACCAGTCTGCTCCAGTCCAGCTTATAAAGGTGGATCTACCAGCTTGTTCTACCAGACATCCAGGATCGGACTCTGGATCAAACTGAACCAACACCATTGTAAGAACAGCCACAGTGGTGTGGGGGCGGAACTTGTAGCAGGATGCCACTCTGGTGATTGACCAGTCAGAACAGAGTGGGCGAGCTGACCAACCAGAGCACAATGGGCTCAACAGGAGGCGGGGCTTAAAGACACAGGAGTTCCAACAGAGCGTTTCAGACAGACGTACAGTATAAGGAAAACGTGTTTTGGGAAAACTGAAGCCTGTAAATCTGTTACAGCAGAACCTGAACACACAACTATCAACACTGAACATCAGTCCACTAAAGTTTCAAACACATGCCCAAACCATATTCCATTCGGCCTACAACAGTTTAGCTCCGCCCACTCACACTGAAGTTGTTCCAGCCTGAACTGCCAATCAGAGAGAAGCTTATTTACATATATCAGTGTAATAAATAAACTTGCAATATGACTCAACCTATCGAATTCATACTCTAAACAGTGGGGGGCGACATATCACCAGCAAATCCATAGTCCCTCCTCCTCCGTCTTCACTCCTTCCCAGTCTGGAAGAAACGTTCCGAGTACATCATCAAACTTCCTCGCTTTCCTCTCCAGGAGTGTCTCCAGAGGTGGAGAGCAGCACCAGTGTTAACTCTTCTTCTGCTTCTATTTATATCACTTGTTCTGTTTGCAGCTGAACGTGGTTTCTTGCAGAGAGCGGACGGCCTGCAGCGGCGGTGCCGGTCATCATTGTGTTTACTGCTCCTTTAATTGGCTACCGGTCCTTAAATGATCTAACCGTGAGCAGCACCTTCAACATGACTGATAAGAGGTCAGAATACACTGTCAGGGCAGCAGCACTACTTCTTCACCCTCTAATGTTGGACTGATTCCACTCCTACAGCGCTACAGTGACTCACTATCACCTCTTCATGTACAATGTGGTATTACGAGACAGGACGGGCCGGGGATAGCTGGTTAGCATGCTAACTTCAGCAGATATCTCTGCAGCACCACACATAGACCTCACCTTCAACACTGTTACTGCTTCCTATTCTGTTGATAACTTCACTTCATATTAGAACATTTTTGACCAAAAATTTTTACATATTGCTCCTTTAAAGGTGCCGCACCAGAAACAAACTGGTTAATTCTAAGGCATGAAGCGAGGTTGGAGAACAGCCATGTGAACACAGAGGCGGACCTCATCCATATCCACATGCTATCTGGGAAATGGGCTGATCATAAATGACCAACGAGACATGTAGCTGTACCGTATCGGTTTGAGTTTGCTGTCAGACCAAACAACTAAAATATGATACCGGAATGCCTAATATGGGCCCTTTAAGTTCTCATGAACATGCTGAGAAAAGCATTTACCCCAATAACTACATTTATCATAATAATCATTAAAGGTCATGTAACGTCATATCGCCCACCTCTCTGTGAATGGTACAACCAGCGTTCTCACACACAGGACCACATGCTAGACGCAAAACTACTGAATCCTCTGCTTTATTTCAGTGTAATAACACAGTTATTACCTAATAATAATATTCCTATGGGAATATAAACACACACGTTCCTGTTTACAGTACAGGTTCTAAAAAGCCTTCCTCATAGAACCCCATTCAGCACCCAAAAGAATCTTCCAATGGTTGAATCCCTACTGTAAATGAGACATGCAGGTTTGAGGAACCTTAAAGGGGGAGTCCACTAATATTTCATAATTCCTGCATAATTAAAGGTTAGGATGTAAACATTATTCGGAGTGGTTTGGTGTGAGACGGTCCGTTCTGGAGAAATTTACTGACTCAGAATTCAGTCACAGTGGTGGTGAATGGAACCAGACATCCACCTCTAAAAGCTCCCTCACAGAAAGTTCCTACATGAGATGGTTATGAATACGCTGCCTGATGTCTGAGACGCTGTTTATGATAGTTTTGGCCTTAAACTCTATCCATGGTGGAGGGATACATAATATGCAGGGCGCGCTGAGGCCAAAAATAGTCCCCCACAGAAAACCTATTATTTCCAGGTTTTCCAGATTTTCCCATTATCAACATTCCATCTAACACTCAGAAGATTCACTGGTGGTTCTAGATAGTTTTAGATAGTCACCACCACCACTGTAAAGAACATCTGAACCACCTCACACCAAACCCACGACTGAAAGAACCTCCACACAAGTTATACAGAGGGGTGTTTAAGGATCCGGGTGAGCTTTCACCAAGCTTCCAGATTTCCATGTCCTCCTGAAGTAGACCACAATCCCTGTGGCACAATCACGTACCTTCTGTTGAGGGAATTCCAGTAGATGGGCTCCATGTTGCCCGCCTCGACCCGTGCGCGCTCCAGCAGGAAAACCAGCAGAAATCCCAAAGCATGAGAGCCCATCTCCCTCCAGCAGGACACCGACCAGGAGAGGAGCGTCCACAGACCAAAAGACAGGGAGGGGGGATGAAGTTACGGAGGTCCTTCAAAGACGTGTGGAGATACGGCCTGACCTCCACATCTGAGCAGCAGACACACTAAACGCCAATGGGCTGAACTTCTCAAGCAGGCCAGCAGACTCCAGAACTCTTATTGCATAGTGGGTCACTGGACTCAGCAGTGCTGGTGTTTAGCTACATGTCTGTGGGCTTCTCCAAGAAGCTGCAATTGAGGCTCACGGCAAGAGAAGGGCTTCAGGAGCGCAAGAGGAGCCCAAGAACAGGCACTCAAGAGCGAGCCTGGAGGCTGGGGCTCACTGGGATCCCAAGAAGCAAAGCAGACAAAAGCATGGCACAAACGAGGCACGGGGTTTCATCAACCTGAGCCCAGAAGCTCCACTCAATCCACGTGCGACCACTGGCGCTCAGCAGCTCCACACCGGGGCTGTGTATCTGGGAGGGAAGTGCTCCGCTACCAGCAGCCTAACACAGCAGCCTGCTCTCCATCCTCTGTCCTGGGGAACGAAGCTGCCATCCACGGCTGCCATCCAAAGCCCTCCACGGCTGACCAAAGCAGGTTCTTCTTCCAGCCTCTTCCTGGAGGGAGACTCAAGTTTTGCCGCACTTTCGCTGCTCCTTCACATCTCCAGCACGGCCGGCCACTCCAGACTCATCCCGGGTTCATCCAGAACACATGCAGAGCGAGAAGGAGAGGAGGAGGAGAAGAAGAAGAAGAAGAAGCGCGCGCCCCTTTAGAATGAGGAGGCACGCGACGAGAGGAAACGCGCTGAGCACGAGCGAGGCGAGGAGGGAGCTCGTGTCAGAAGCTCGGCTCGGCTCTGCTCAGCTCTCACAGAGAGAGAGAGAGAGAGAGAGAGAGAGAGAGGGAGAGAGAGAGAGAGAGAGAGACTCCGCCTCGCGCTCGTGGCTGGAGCGAATCTCAAAATACATAAACAAGCAAATAAGAAAGAAAGAAAGAAAAATGAGAAAGAAAGAAAGGAAGAAAGAAAGAAAGAAAGAAAGAAAGAAAGAACCTATTTTTTTGCCCACCGTCCACTTTATTGCGCATGCACACTCACCCACCAACTCGCGCACACGCGTGATTTACCTCCGCGTTTATATCAGTTTGGATGTTGTTTATGTCACAAACAGACAGAAAGTGCAGCTAAAGTACCCGGATCTGACCATTTGCGCGCTCAGAGTTTACACGAACGCCGTAAAAGCTGCTGTGCTCGTTCGCGTTCCTCTCATTGCGCTCTGACGCGCTGCAGCGCCGGCGCCGCCTTGTGGATGCGCCGTAGAACTGCAGCTACTTTAAAGGAGGACTCCTCCGATTATTATCTAAACACGAGCATAATAAAACTGCTAAACTATCTACAAAGTCGGTCGGAGCGGTTTGGCGCGAAATACTGCCTGCTAGAACTGTTCACAGTGGTGGTGAATGGAACCAGGCGTCCACCTCTAAAAACTCCCTCACAGAAAGTTACTACATGAAGTGGTTATGAATACGCTGCCTGACGTCCGAGACGCTGTCTTGGCTTTAAGCTTGTTTCAAGGTGGAGGGATACATGCTGCAGGGCGCTGCGAGGCAAAAAAAATAGTTCCCCAAAGAAAACGTATTATTTCCAGGTTTTCCAGGTTTTCCCATCATCAGCATTCCATATAAACTCAGAAGACACGTGTAGGTTCCCTGGTGGTTTAGATAGTTAATAAAACTGCTGTAGATATGAATAAAACTGCTGTAGATATGAAGACCCCTGGTTCCCATCACCACTACTGTAAAGAACATCTGAACCATCTCACACCAAAGTGATCTGAGAAATGTATCCCTCCACCATAACTACCATAAAACAGGATCTCAGGCATCAGCGTATTTTAGAGGTGTTTGGTTTCTTTCACCACCACTGTGAACAGTTCTGACTCTAGAACAATGTTTCACACCAAACCACTCTGAATGGCAGTGCATTACATCATGCAGATACGGTTCCGCCGCTTCAGATCTCCCGGGCTTTTCAAACACAGCAGTCTCTGTCAGTGAGCAGCCGTTCTACGACCTTGCTGGTGAAAGAGGTCAGCGGAGAATGGCCAGACTGGTTCCAGCTGATAAAGGCTCAGATAATCACGCTGTACAAATGTCCGGCCTTGAGGGTTACAGCAGCAGAGCATGTTTGGTTCTCTGCTGAGTCACACAGATGGTGGGGTCAGAATTCAATGCCAACATTATGAATCCATGGATCCAATCTGCCTTGTGTGAGCAGTCCAGTTGGTGGAGATGGTGTGATGGGGTGGGGAAGGTTTTCTTGGCACATTTTGGGTCATTATTACCAAACAATCGTCTCTTAAATGACCACAGCCTGTCTTCCATCTTCTAACGGCTACCTCCAGCATAACATCTCAAACTGGTTTCATGAGCATGACAATATCCAGCCAACAGCATCCTGTGGGCAGCATCCTGTGACCACTGATGAAGGACTAGAGGATGACCAACACTGCACCGTGCAGCAGCAGATGAGCTATCGTCTGTACATCTACAAGGTGGACCAGCAAGGTAGGAGTGTCTATTAGAGTGGACAGTGAGTGGACACAGTGTTTAAACACTCCAGCAGCACTGCTGTGTCTGATCCACTCACACCAGCACAACACACACTAACACACCACCACCACGTCAGTGTCACTGCAGTGCTGAGAATGATCCACCACCCACATCATACCTGCTCTGTGGTGGTCCTGTGGGGGTCCTGACCATTGATGAACAAGGTACAGATGAACAGTAAAACAGATGGACTATAGTCTGGAACTGTAGAACTACAGAGTGTCCTATACGGTCAGTGGGGCTGATTAGCTGGACTGTAGTTAGGTGAAGAGTTCATGAAGTGACTTGTCAGTTTATATACAGCTGATTAGGCCCCCCACAACCCCACCAGGAGGACTATCCTCGTCCTAAATGAGAAGTTTATTTCATGCCTTTTGCCAAATTCCTCAATAACTGAGTGGTTGTATGTAAACAGTCATTCGGAGTGGTTTGTTGAGAAATGCTCAGTCAGATCTGTTCACAGTGGAGGTGAAGGTAACCAGACGTCCCCCTCTAAAAGCTCCCTCACAGTAAGTTACTACATGAGACGGTTATGAATACGCTGCCTGTCTGAGACGCCGATTATGATAGTTTGGAGAAGATTTCAGCCTTAAACTCCATCCATGGTGGATGGATACATGCTGCAGGGCGCTGTGTGGCAAAAAAAAATAGTCCCCCAAAGAAAACTTATTTCCAGGTTTTCCAGATTTTCCCATCAACAACATTCCATACAACACACAGAAGACATGTGTAGGTTCACTGCTGGGGCAGGTACTAAATAAAGTGTCTATATGTGTGTTGGAGACCCCTGGTTCCCATCACCACCACTGTAAAGAATCGCTACTAGGGCTGAACGATGTGGAGAAATTCCTTTGTCTTCAGGCTTGTTTCTCCTTTAAGAAGACCAGCACATGCATTTTTGGGGATACCCTCACAGGGGCCTAGTCCCATCTTACCTGGGATAAGCACCTGGGAGAACACAGGTGGTTATGAAAGTTCACTTAACCTCCTATGCAGGAAATGCCAGGAAATTACCACTAACGCAGGGCTTTCAGTTCTCCTCAGAGACTGATCATGAAGTCATTAGCAGATTCGGAGCTGGTGGTGGATTAGTTCATCTTTACCACACCTCGATTCCAATACCAAAGCAATGAACTGTTCAGTCTGAGGTTCTACGATTAACCACTCCACACCGAACCACTCTGAACAACTCGGTTTACACCTCAAACACTGAGCTTTGGAGAAGCTGAAACTGGTGGAACCCTCTTTGAAAGTGGTTATGACGGTGCCAGTTGTCTCTCAAGCAGCTAGACCTAGAACCGCAAGCTCTGCTTATTCACGTTCGGGTCAGCTTTCACTCCTGACCAGACGGCAGCACGAAACTCGTCTCATCGGACCCATCAGAGCAACAGACATGCGCCAAACACAATCAACACCAGCACGACTCGACATTTAAAATCTTTATTATCAGTTTAACATATTTTTGATCTTCTCAAAGAACACAAAAAAACTACTCCCCCTTATCACACCAGGTTCTCCTCCCTGTACACTCCGGTTCTCACACGTTTCCACACGTCTGCTGGCCCTTCCAGAGGGAGGTCTACATCCATCCTTTCATCACAACGCTAAAATTACTCTCGCAAACTTGATAATACGTCATCAGTTCGTATGTTTCAGAAACGGCTTCACGTTAAACATAGGAGTAATACATACAGAGCAAGGTGGAAGTAGGGTGCCACAGCATGGTAGGGTGGTGTTCAGCTCCAGAACCGGCCACACACTCTGAGAGGTGGTGAACACATACTGGAGATGAGAGCTGTACACAGAAGAGAACCTGGCTGTTGAGGCTAATGGGTGTGTATTAGCGAGTTAGGCTAACGTTGTCCGCTGTAGTTCTACTCTGTACAGGCAAGGCATGAAAAACAAACCAAAATGGGGGAGGAAAAGAAACACAACTGAGGTTACTGAAACTGAAGCAGGGACATCGATCATTTACATTATTTACACGGCATCCGGTGCCAAACACACACACACACACAAAGCCACACAAACTCTCTCTTAGGCCCCGTTTACACCTGGCTGGCTGCACTGGGCGGTATGACAAAATATGACAATATGGAGTAAAATTTGACAGTTTTGGTACGTATTTACTATTAAAACCCTCACAGATGCCTCTTCCAGTTGCTTCACAGGATTATTCTGGGACGTCCTTTCACCGCTTTCTAATATAAAACACTTTTAAACTAAAACAAAAATGGACAAAATAGTAAAAACTAAACTAAACAACTTTCTTTAATACTGCTTCCTCGTGCTAGCTTAGCGGGTGCGGCTAAATCTTCCACATACAAATTTCTAAAGGCTGGTTATGATCTTATTAGGGAGCATTCGGATTGGCCGAACTGGCTGTGCGAATCGGCAGACACATTCTAGCGCCCGCACGGGCCTGAATGCAACTCCAGCACCATTTAAGGTGGAACGGGGAATTCCAACAAGAAGTCAACTCCAGCTTAGTCCAGGACTGGAATTGGGGGAAATATCACACACCTTCACGTTTTAGCACAGGCCGGCCTGTTTAGCGTCCGTCATCTGATGCAGCTGACCCCTGAAATGGATGGCCACTACAGAGTAGCCTGCAGGAGGTGACCGGAGGTCTGCCGCGCCTTCATTTTCATGCGCCTGAAACGTTCCTGACTTTAGCCTGGCTGCGCTGTTTGTAGGGGATCTTAACTGCACTTATTTATGGCGCAGCCCCTCAGATTTGCATCCAGAGATTATCTAGATGTGTAATTATTCACAGGATTATTCTGGGACGTCCTTTCGCTATTGTCTAATATAAAACACTTTTAAACTAAAACACAAACAGACAACACAGTAAAAACTAAACAACTTTAATACTGCTTCCTCGTGCTAGCTTGGGCAGGCGCGGCTAAATCTTCCACTCACGAGTTTCTAAAGGCTGGTTATGATCTTATTAGGGAGCATTTTGATCAGCTGAATTGGCTGTTCCACCTAGTGCCTGCACAGGCCTGAATGCAACTCCAGCACCATTTAAGGTGGAACAGGGAATTCCAACAAGACTTAGTCCAGTTTCCCATGTTGGAATTCATCGTCTGATGCAGCTGACCCCTGAAATAGATGGCCACTATTTCACATGACACAGAGCAGCCAGCAGGAGGTGACCGAAGGTATCGTGCGCCTTCATTTTCATGCGCCTGAGACGTTCCTGACTTTAGCCTGGCTGCGCTGTTTGTATGGGATAGGATCTGCACTTATTTATGGCGCAGCCTCTCATCCTTGCATCCAAACAGAGATTATCTGTGTAAACCACAGAGGCATTTAAAAGAGATTTAAAATGCCATCACTCAAAGCCCCCCTCTGCTGTTCGGCATACGGAGAAACAAAGCCCCTCGTCTGCTACCACTAAACCGAGGCTTTCGGTTCAGCTCCGAGCTCCTCCGAGGAGTTTGATTGCGAAGCCATTAGCGGCTTCTGAACCGGCGGCGGATTGGTGGATCTTTACTTCACCCCGATGTTATTCACCGTCTCACTACAACACACCATGCTGTAATGCATGTGGTTCATGACCGCGATGACTAACGCAGGAGGCTGATTATTCTAAGAAGCCGTCTTCTTGTAAACAGGAACGTTTGGAAATCTGCGGCGCCATGGAAAATTGTGATTTTCAAAGCGACAACCTTAATCTGAACAGAAAAAGAAAACCTGAACACGACTGCTGCACCGGAGCTGGGTGATGTATCGCGCCCCACACAGAATCACACTTCACGCATTTGATTAGCGATTATAAATGCGTGTGCGTGTACACAATTATGTGAGGATACAAGCCGAACGCGTCTTACGGAATAACCAGGTGTAAACGGGTCTCGGAGTCTCACTCTGCCAGGAACAGGGCTGAAAAGACTGCAGTGGTCCTCAGCACCCACCCCTCCTCAACCAGGTCACATTTTCACTCTCTCTTTCTCTGGCAATAAACACCTGGTGCAGGTCTGAGGACCTGGACTGGCTGAGGGCTAGTTTGAGGTCTAATGAACTGGTCTAATGAACAAGAGAAGAAGAGGAAAGGGGCGGGGTGAAGGGGGGGGAAGGAGAAACGTATGAGAGAGGCTTCAGGTTCAGTCTCTCGCTCCGGCCGGGCGAACAGCAGCTGAATCCTGGCGTTAGTCTTTATATCAATCGGCCACCAGAGGGCAGAGCGGAGCTTCAGAGCAGAGGCCACGCCCACAAGAGAGCTGAAAAAAACAAGAACAGAAAGAAATACATATGTGAATACAAACAAACAAACAAACAAACAAACAAACATGCTAGGTCGACACTTCTTACTTCCCATCTACTGCTCTCAATATAGTCTTGCAGGGACATCTGGGGACGACCTACGAAATTGTGGGCTATTACGAGGAGGAACAAACAGAGAAATTCCTAAACCCATCCGGTAAAGGGTGTAATGCATGTTATGTGTAGAAACTAGGGATGCACTGAATGTTCGGCGACTGGAATTATTCATCCGAAAATGGCGGATAAATAAATAAATAAAAAACTAAAGAAATAAAGAAAGAAAGTGAAAAGAATGAATATTGACGTTTTTAATGATGCTGTTATCTTTTTCTAGTTCCCGGATGTAGACGGGAACCAGATGGAACTTTTACTCGCTAGCTTCTGAGCTAGTGCCATCTGCTCGAGGCTAATACCCACTTTAACAATTTATTTCTCTACTGAGAGTCACAGCGGAGCACGCCGACGCTTCCCAGCTCTTATTCAGCTTCAAGCATTCGAGCCGAACGGAGCTCCAGACAGAGTAAACACAGCCGCTACAGAGCCAGAACAGAGCCACTACAGTGAAACAGACGGACGGCAGCTTCTCAGCTTCTTCACTTAATCGCACATGCATTTCTCATGCTCCGTAAAGAAACACGGACCCGATTTTACAACATCGCGATACAAACGTCACCAGCGTGGAGGGAGGCGTTCTCTGTGAATACAGCACACACAATATATTTATTACTAATACTGTGCTGTGTTGGTGTGTCTGTTGGGAGGTTAAACATGTTCAGTGTTGAATAAATACTTTTAATCTGCAGTTTAGTCAGAAACACATTTAACCTATTTGACTTATGCAATGGTGAAAAAGTGGCAGTGTTATTGAAACACTGAAATATTTTGTTCGGTTTTGTCGGAAAACGCTCATTTCGGTGCATCCCTAGTAGAAGCAGGGTGAAATGTATGTTAGCGTAGCTTAAAAGTCCCCCAAAAAAAGTCTAATTAAGCGAATCACATCAGAGTGAAAAACAAACATCACCAGGGAAAACGGTTCTGTGAGCTAACGTTAGCACTTAGCTAGCTTTGCCTGTGTAATTGGTTGTACTGATGCTAAAAGGACTAGAGGGATATGGGGCTTAGACGGGGTGTACAGTTGTTAGCAATGGATTTCGCCACAATCCAGCAACAAGAGTTCAACAGGTTGTCCCCAGGCAGGTATTGTCATTACACAATCATGCCTAATCCCGCGAGGCTAAACCAGATTAAGCTAAAATGAGGCATGTAGTCAAACTCAAGTCCTGGCAGATTCTCTCCGTATTAGGGCCGCACGACAAACAAGCTTTCACAACACACACTGTTAGGAGCTGCAATGACAGGAAAGATCAAGTTACCTCTTACATGCTGCCAGAGTGACGTAACTAGAGGACCAATCTGTCAAATGTGATGATTATAAAGGCACGGTATGCAGCAGTAAAGACTACCGTCACAACAAACCTGCATCACTGTGATGAGCTTTTAAACACACACACACACACACACACACACACACACACACACACACAGCTGCTTTTTGCTGAACAGTGCATCGTGTTCGTGAATTTTGATTTTTGTTAATTTTTGCCCTCAGGACGCTGTTAGTTGGATAGTTTTGGTTGGTGGACGATTTTCAGTCCAGCAGTCCTGCTGTGTCTGATCCACTCACACCAGCACAACACACACTAACACACCACCACCACGTCAGTGTCACTGCAGTGCTGAGAATGATCCACCGCCCACATAATACCTGCTCTGTGGTGGTCCTGTGGGGGTCCTGACCATTGAAGAACAGGGTAATACAGTATACAGAGAAACAGATGGACTACAGTCTGGAACTGTACAACTACAGAGTGTATGGTCAGTGGAGCTGATGAAGTGGACAGTGAGTGTAGATAGGAGGTGGTGAGAGGAAGTCGGTGTCTTACCTGATCTTCCCGCTCGGATCCGGAGGGGCTTTTATAATCCACATAATCTGCGATGCTGCAAGCTGATCACGTCGTAGTGGAAGTCTTCCTCCTCCTCCTCCTCGGGGAACAAAACTGACGACCGCGGTCTCTGAGAAGTAGTCCACGAGAACGAATGTGGAATGGTTGGAAGTCCTTCCTGCGTCCGAATCCAAACATTCACATTTCCAGTCTAAAGGCTCTGGGCTTTACAACACCTCGACGAGCGCAGTTTTCCTCCACACACTAATTTTTTTTTTCTGAAAGGCAATTAGAAAATATTTCTTTCTCTAGTATAAAGGGTTTTTTTGTCAAACATTCAACCAACCATTTTTTTGGAATGGTGTAGGATTTTCCTTCATTTGACAAAGAGTACTCAAGTCCATGTCTCCAGATACGGAGCTATAGGAGGTGAGCATGAGATGACCTCAACCTCCTGAGGAGCATTCAGCTTAACTGGCTGTTTTTTTTTTCTTTATAATTTTTTTCCATCAGTTCCTCTTATTCCTGCTCCATAAAGTTTTTTTTTGTTGTTTTTTTTTTCTTTTTTCCATTTTGCAAAAATATAATCCAGGATCGAGAGTCAGAACAAAGAGCAAAATGCGCTTAAAGCATGGATTGTTTCCTCTAGATCAAGTACCATCAAGCCCCTCGGCCCTCATCTTCAAGAGTCTCTTCTCGTCTTTTATGAAGAACCAGGCCGAATCCAAAAGGTACAAAAAAAAAATCTTCGAAAGTAGCAAAAAATTCTAATAGAATTTCAACACATTTGAAAGGAAACAAGGAATTAATCCTTACTTTCTCTTGCAAAAAAATATACAGAATTGAAATTTGACAGAAAACAAAAATAAAACAAACAAAAAAAATTAGGAAACAATCCAAAATTTCTGTCTGAAAACAAAACCAATATCAGTAAGTCTAATGCTACACCCCGTAGGTCCTTGGCTCTGCTGTAGGCCAGGCTGTAGACCCTCCTCGAGTCCGGAGGTCCGGATGTGCCATGCCCCCACTGCTGGAAAAAAAAATTCTGGAAGAAACAGCAGAAGGAGGAGACACTCCGCATTTTCACAAACCACAACGCCTGTCCGTCTTTCTCCTTGCGCTCCTTCGTTCGGAGAGACGGGGGGGAGGAGTCTGTCCATTATACTGCCTCCGTTATACATTTTGCTTTGTTTTAGGAATACATTCATTTGTAATATACTTCCCAAAGAGGCAAAAAGGAATAAAACAACAACAATTCCACAAAAGAAAAACCAAAACAAATACAATAAGGTAGCAGCCTCGAAAGTGCTCCAAATCATAGAAGTTCAAATACTTTGTATGTAACGATAAAAAAATAAATCCGTTATCGTTTCTTCTTTTCTGTTTTTTTTTCTTCCCGACAGCAATGAAAAATATAACGCTCAACACACATACAGATCACAGCGTCTGACTGGACACCAGCCAATAAACCAGCACACACACACACACACACACACACTGCACTAAAGGCAAAAGTCCACATCTTGTCCTCGCCGAGGACGCTCCATGCTGAGGGTGAACTGGGTGACAAAAATAACAAAAACAGGGAGTAATAATGCAGTTACACAGTTTTATGGTGTTGAAAAACAGAAAAGCTACACTATAAATATCCAACACGCTCCCACGGGCCCAAACTGCCCCCCGAAAACAGAGGCAACAGGCCGATACAGCACCACAGACAGAACATGCAAAACACCGCCCCCGCAGGCCATGAGTGGAACTACAGGCACAGCCTCTGAATGCTGGCAAGCAATGTTTCACTGTCCAATCTGAACCTATTTACAAGTGAGCCATCTCTCTCTCACTCACACACAGACACACACACACACACTCACACTTTTAGTATACACGCTTGATGAAGTACAAACTTTCCACTGAACAAAATAAAAACATGGCATTTCTATTATACACCTCGGTAATAAACTTTGTGCAGACTTTTCTTCACATTACCACTCGCACTCCATCAACAATCATACCATCGAAAAAAGAACTAATCTAATCTATTTTCTTTTTTTTAAACAAGTGCAAATCTTCAAGTTTTCAAATTCATATTTTTTTTTATAGCTTTACCTTTCATTAAAAAAGAAAAAAAAAAAATACAACAGTGTTTGTCTTTCAACAGGATTTCTATTTCTGTAGCAGTGTGGGGGGGAGTGGAGGAGTAAACCCTCCACCACCCACCACCACCGCCGCCGCCGCCAGCCTTCCAGCCACATAGAGGCATTCCCAACCGTCCTGGCGCTCGCGTTTGTATACAAATACTCTACACATAATATATGCAACATTATATTCACACGTTTTTGCATTATATAAAAAAAAAAGAAAAAAAAAGGAAATTTCAGACAAAATTTCAAATATTGAAACTCTGGTAATAAAGTGCAATAGCTTAGTTAAGGTGCTTTCAGAAAGAGGTGTGGAACACACCATCCCCTCTGTTCCTCCTGCTATTCCCTCCTCCACGGAGGGAGAGAATATGACAGAGACACAGAGAGAAAGAAAGAGAGAGAGAGATAGAGAGAGAGGAAGAGAGGGAGAGTGTTAGACTTGTGTGGCTCGCCCCCTCTCCCTCGCTGAGCAGTGCACATTCATCTGCTAATTTGCTCCAGGTTAAGGCCTCAGGTAGACTCAAGTAGGGTTTGTTTTTCTGTTGCTGGATCAGTAATCCTCCACCGTCTCCATCTCGCCCAGCATCATCCGCTCGCCAGAGCCCAGGAACGAATAGCCTGGCAGAGAGAGACACGCTCAGGTTCAGCACCAACAGGCACTACAGGAACTACGACACCAGGAAATTACACTACAATTAAAAACTAAATTATAAAAGAGCCCTGTGAACTATGTACCCAAAACTGTCCAACATGCAAAAACGTGATATTCAGCTGCATAGGGACACAACAGAAAGAACAAAATAAAACAAGAAATGAATTGTGCAAATAAAAAACGTATTTAGGGACAAGAAGCTAAAATTAAAAAATAAAAAATAAAAACAACAAAATAAAAAAGAGACTAATTGTAAGGGACAAGATAGAATGAAAATGTAAAAAAAATAAAAAAAAAATAAAATTAATACTGATGAATTAAAACTAATAAAACGATCATCTATAATTATGATAATTGAAATGAGACACTCTCTTCATGTAACAAAGGTCTGAGACATTTTAGGTAAAATGATTGTCAGTCTTTTAACGGCTCGAACTTAAAAAATGGTGCTACTTTTGATGTTTTACTCTCTGGCAAAGGAGAAAAAGTCTAGCCATTCACTCAACAGCACAAACCAGTCAGACAGTTCAGAGAGTTAACTATGTCCTACGAAGTGCAGGTACAATAAACGGTATGTGGTAAAGAGCAGCTTTTGATCACTGTAGACCCCCATTACCTTACAGATGTAAACCAACTACACACTGATCTGAGCAATTTCAGTATCTTAATATTATTTATTTAGCTTTTTGTTATGAGGACTCTTATTTTGAAGAGCAGGTCGTGTGCTGTAAACAGTGTGAACCTAGCAGTAGACCGAGTAGCCTAGTACCAGTCTGATCCTGGGATCCAGTTTCTCTTTGTTTTCCAGTAAGGCAGAGTGATGGACCTGATCTATGAGTATCTGAGGGAACTTATTATACAAGCCCACATAACACTGATATAACTGTAACCTGAAACACATAACCACTGATCTGAAAAGCTTCAGTTCTGAGGTGCTGGGTTATGTTTAGAGAGACTTTTATTGTGTTAAGAAACATTAAGCCTTACAAATTCACCCAAGGTCGAATGTGACTCTAATGGGAAAGAAGGTCCACTCACCGAGGATGCTGGGATCGGAGTGGAGCATCATGCTGGGTTTCTTCTTCATCTTTGCTGCCTGACTGTCATACATGCTGCTACTTTTATTCACATGGGCTGACTGGAACATGGACTGTGAATAAATAAGCTCCTTTATTAGGACTTCCTATTTACTGCACAGTTTATCATGTACTGATAAAGCAATTTCCACAGAGAGGAGAACTTACCTGCAACGGGAAGTTCATATTCAGCCCAGCAACCTCTTTCGACAGCTGCGGAGACAAGGTTGGATTATGGTTCTTCAGCTACTAAAAGTTCAGTGATCTACAAAATGTGATGTGTCAGCAGGATTCATTACCAGACTGCTAAAGCAAACATGTAACCCTCACCTGCTGCTGCTGTCTCTGGTGGTTGGCTTTCTGCTTGGCACGACGCTCCAGAAACTGCTTGGCGAACTCTTTGGCTTCAACGGTGTCGCCCAGATACGAGCGGATGATGTCGTGCACCTCATAAGGCGACTCCACCTCTTTCAGGTACGCCACAATGGTGGCCACTGCAAACAAACAAACAGACAAATCAGTAAAATAACTGGAGGTCTGCATCCACCCGGTGGAACCCCGAATTAACATCTAGCACAGCAGGACTAAATTTCAATGTTGTTCTGGGAGCAGGAGGTTAACCAACACAGTGTGTGGAGGAGGGGGACAATATAGACAGGCGGGAAAACCCAGCAAACTGAAAAACCAATCACTGAATCACTTAGCATATTAAATGATAAATTATCGATAATTATCAAATATTAACACAAATGATTAATATCAGGAGAAAACAGCTATATAATCAACTAGAAAGGGAAAGTTTGTGATAATTACGTTGAAAAGTTCAAGTTTAAAAGCTGTGCTACCTTAAATGAACTGCCACCTCAGAGGTGCTGCAAATTTTTTGAGCTACTGTTTTAGAAAAAACATATGTCGGATCTTAATCAATTGAGTTGCTTGTGCTTTTTGGGCCGATGCAAAATTTTGTGGTTCTAGCTCAAAAACTGCGGGACGAGAAACATTCTATATTTTGAGTGCAGAATAATTATAAGATGAAGATGATTATGAAGACCAATACAGTTTACTTTTTCAAGCCCACTTAATAAGACAGTAATAAACTCATTCTAAACAGTTGAGAAGCAGCTAATTATATGACCAACACATGAACTACATTATTGTGCTATGAAAATGGTGGAGCCTTTAGACAGTCCTAGCCATGGACAGCAAAATTAAGCCCAGTAAAGGCTAGTCTGACTTACGGAAGTCAGTTTTCATTCCTGATTACTTCAGGTGAAGATCATATATTTGTGAATAGCGCTAAACATTGCATGTCAATTTGATTCTAATCTACAAGGTACTGCAGAACCAGTACTGAGAAAATCTGAAAGCAGGATAGAACTTAAACAGCTTTGGTAGACAGCGCACCATGTGGTATAATCCAGTGTTGTTTGGAATCTGCATTATTATTATTATTATTATTATTATTATTATTATTGTTGTGCTTGAACTGCATTTGTCAGAACTCTGGCCCATGGTTCGTGATGAAGCTTGAGCATTACCATCCAGAGAGGAGGAGCTGTTGGCAGAGGTGTTGAGAGCGTGCAGCATTTGTTCACACCATGTGGTGAAGCCGTCCTGAGGCTTCATCCCCTGCAACAGCTTCAGCAGCCGCTCCTCTTCCTCAGTCCGCTTCCGCCGGTTCAGCATGTACTGATCACTGGATACAGAGAGTAGAACTGGTCATAATTAGGACTTCTTTCTGATGTGGACTCATACAGACCTTTTCAGCGTGCAACACAGTGTTAAAAAACAGGCTCGTTACTAACAAGCTTTCAATTCTGACACCAACCACACACATCACATGGCCAAAAGTATGTGGACACCCCACCTAGTTACTGAGTTCTGATGTTGATTCCAGCACACAGCCTCCATAAACAAACAGGGGCTGCAGAATAGGTCGTACTGAAGAGCTCACTGACTTTAAATGTGGCACTGTCATACAAAGCCATTGGCCACAAGTCAGTTGGTGAAATGTATGCTCTGCTAGAGCTGCCCCGGACAACGGTAAGTGCTATAATTGGGAAATTGAAGCATCCAGGAGCAACAACAGCTCAGCCACAAAGTGGTGGACCATGCAAACTCGCAGGGCTTCCTGTGCTGAGGGCTGTGCTGAGGGCTGTGCTGAGGGCTGTGCTGAGGGCTGTGCTGAGGGCTGTGCTGAGGGCTGTGGCATGTAGAATCTGACGAATCACCCGCTACAGAACCCCAAACTGCCTCTGGAAGCAACATCAGCACTGTGCGTCAGGAGCTTCGTGAAATGGGTTTCCATGACTGAGCAGCTGCACACAAGCGGTTAGATCACTAGGTGCAATGCCAAGTTCTTGTGGAAAGCCTTCCCAGAAGAGTGGAGGCTGTTAGAGCTGTTGGATATCAGTGTTTTTGTACAAGTGTGTATAGGTTTACCATGTGGGGAACAGCTGCATCACCAGAACAGAACCTGAACTGTAGGCACTTACGACAGGACGGAGTCACTGGGAGAATGTTGCCTTCAGGGTTCTAAAGGTCATAGGTCAGACATCAGTTGGAGGAGAGATAACCAGATAAGGACACACCCTCTGTGTGCCCTAAGAGGGTGGTGAAACAGTGTATAAAACCTGTGTGACAAGGTTCTGTCTCTAGACTAGACTGACTGGACTGAGTTGGACTGGATCAGACTGTCTTTGGACAGGAGCTGTGAGAGAACTGCGATCGCCATGAAATAAACTACTCCAACATCTCCAGCCTCTGGTCTCCTGACTCTACCTTTCTGTGCAA
>CM067490.1:28236198-28247887 GCA_034552555.1 Semaprochilodus insignis | reverse complement strand
TAGTGTGTTGGTGTACAGTAACTCAGTAAGTGTAATGCGTTAGTGTACTGTAAGTAGTGTGTTGGTGAACAGTAACGTAAAAACAAAAGAAGCGTGAAGCGAGTTCAGCAATCAGGGTACAGAGGTCACTGTGTTTTGAGCTTGTTTTGACCTGTTGGACAGAGCTTGGTTCTAGCTAATGGAACGTGTTCTCCGTCAGAGTTCTGTGCTTATGATCATTTGAATAGACATCAGGGTCAGACTACTTAACGACCTCCTATTAAAGACTGGTGGACTGAGAGACACTAGAGTCTCTTCACCTAAACTGAGCTGATTAAGAGTCCTGTTCCAGAAATGATAATAGGACATTAGAGCCATAATAAATCATGCTGCTGTTACTCTCCATACTTAAGTACATTTGAAGGTAAATGCTTTAGTACTTTTACTCCAGTGGAGGTCTAAAGGGAGGAACTTCTACTGACACTGGGGGAGGATTTTACCTTCTTCTAGGTAAAACTCAGGTACATGGTTTGAGTACTTTGTCCACCGGTGACATTAACCTTGCAGCTCAAGTGCAAAACTAAAGAACAAAACTTTAGACACCAAATACGTGGTTTCAGTTGAGAACCACACATTTGGTATTTGATCAAAACAGTGAATCAAAAGAATCTAATGTATACAATTTTCCATTTGCCCTAGACATAGCACATCAGACAAGATGCCCTTCATGTCCAAATTGCTTATTTAGTTCTGAACTGGAGCTGTATGTGCTGCTAACACACTTTAGGGTTCAAATGTCACCGAAATAGCTGGAACCATTTTGGTAAACCCTAGAGTCTCAGTAGCTTTGTTCATTTTTTACAGACTACTTAAAAATCCATTTTTACATCAAGAATTAAAGCCATTCAGGTGACTATTAAGGTCAAATGCTGGTTAGCAACATTAGCTACGCAGCTCCAGCAAATCCGGACACCAAATACGTCCTGGCTAAAACGGGAAAGTGTGTAAATGAGATTTATTGTGTTTGAGGAGATTTGAATACCTTCACCAAGCTGGAAGCTGGGCTTTGAGGGGAGGGTAACTGGGGGTAAGGATGTCTCCTGTTCTGAGGCGGGAATGGGGGGAGGAGCAGAGGCAGCAGCAGGGGAAGAAGCCTTCACGTCTCCCCCTTCCGAAACACATGCCGTTTCAGGATCTTCTGCACAAACAGAGAGGTATGAGTGAGTGAGGCCACAAAGGACACAGGGTGTGAATGAACCCCAGGCTCAGTAAGTCCTACGGACTCTTATTCAGCTTTTAGGTTATTCAACAACAGAACAAAAGTTGAAGCTAATAAAAATGCCGAAATGCTTGATCAAGTTTGCTAACAGAGAACATATGCTTCATTTCACCTCTCTCAACACAGCTGTCCTTCTCCTGACCAGTCTCTTCTTCCTCCTCTAGAGCCTCGAACTCCAGCTCCTGGTCCTCAGGGATAGCATCTCTTGACGACTTCTGAAACCATTAACATGGAAGCACATCAGAACCTTATCGGTATCATAGTTATATTTAAGCCACAAACAGCAAACACACCATACAGGCAGGGCTTTTAAACGCTGCCCAGTGTACAGCCACACAATGCTCAGCGTCCAAATTCAAATGATGCACACAGAAACATTCATGTGGCTTGAATTATTAATTTTCAAGATTTTAGTTTTATACTTTTCATTATAACAGTAAAATGAAATATTCTGCCTTTGATTCAGGTGCCCCATTACCCTGCACCGGGATCAGGTGCCCCGTTACCCTGCATCCCGTTCAGGTGCCCCGTTACCCTGCACCCCGTTTAGCTGTCCCGTTACCCTGCACCCCGTTTAGCTGCCCTGTTACCATGGATTATAAGTTTGATACATGCTGATTGTCTTCCCTGGGGTGGATGGGACCTTCCAGCAAGACAACGCAACATGTCACACTGTTAGAAATGTCCGTTATCGGTTGGAAGAGCATGACCAAGACTTCCAAGTACTACCTTTTCCCCACTAATTCCCCAGACTTCCTCCCCCATGCTCCCTCCAGCAGCTGTGGGATGCACTGCAGTCAGCATGGCTCCAGATACCTGTGACAACCTACCAGGACCTTACTGAGTCACTCCCAGCCTGTCTAGCTGCTGTCCGTGCTGCACACAGCGGTTACTCTGGCTGTTGGTCATAATAATGTGACTTAACTGCGTATCTACTGACTGTACCGAACAAGCTCAGCCATCTGAGGCAGGAAAGAGAGGAGCAGGGAGGTTCCTTTACTCACCTTGACACACATGAAAGCCCCTGTGGAGTCAAAGGTGCCCATCTCTCCCTCCTCTTCATCAGTGCACCACTCGGGCAGCCCGTCTCGGTCCTCTTCTCCTCCCTCGCTTCCAGACCTCCGCCGGCTGACGACATCATCCCGGAAGTCAAAGTCAAATTTCCTTCTCCGACCGTCTGTGCTTCCGTGGTCTCGCCAGCCAGCAGATCGGGGACCCCCGTCTTACAGGACAGAATTAGAGGATTGAAATATCATGTTGAGCAAAAAGGAGGAAAAACAATACGAACCTCATAAACTTCCCCCAAAAAAACACTTTACTGGCAAAAGCCTCACGCACAACGTATTCGTACTTGCACACACTATTCATTAATGCATCCCAAAGGATCCCAAAGCTTTAAAACCAACAATAACAAGCTGACACTCTATAACATGTATGTACATTATCCTACATGCTCTTCAACTCTCGCTCTTAACACTGTGTGCACGTGTTTGTACCATCGCGTCGGGATCCAGCTATCCTCCAGCTGCCCCCCGGCTCTCCCCCGTCCTCCTCCTGCTCCTCACGGAGTGTGCGCCAGTTATCGCTGTCGGAGCGAGCGTAGTCCTTCCTGCCTGAGCCTCCGTCCTCAAACCCTCCACGTGCCCCGTCCCGCCGCAGGGGCTTCTCAAAGCGCCGCTCGCCCCTGAAACACAGCACACCATCATACACAGTGAGCTCGTATTCTGAAAACCCATCTTTAGATTATATATATAGCCATTACTGGAAACGTGGCATCTCTGACAATTACAGTACACATCTGGGCTACAGTCTGAGGAATGTGTCTGTAAAAGTCAATTACAACTAAACAGTTCTACTTAACGCATACCATGTTAATTTAAGACACTTGGGCCCGATCCCATTTCTTATTTTAACCACTACCCCTTGTTTTTGAGTGTAACCCTCCATCTTGAAACTGAGTTACAAGGGGTAGTGGTTGAAATCTTCCCTCTATGAAATGGGACAACCCTTCAAGAACTGGATACGTCATCAGCAGTTTTTATGTGAACAGACGAAAAGCACAGACTTCAGTTTTACACATCAATCCATCTAACGAGTCACCGAATAAACAAGAGCACAAACAAAAAACTACATTTCTTCGTTAACAGGCTGCT
This sequence comes from Semaprochilodus insignis, assembly GCA_034552555.1. NCBI lineage: Eukaryota > Metazoa > Chordata > Actinopteri > Characiformes > Prochilodontidae > Semaprochilodus > Semaprochilodus insignis. The sequence goes on along the minus strand of CM067490.1, from coordinate 28,244,476 downwards.
AGCGGTGCTCTGTAGGCGACCCTGCCAGTCTGCAGCGACAGCAGAGGAGGGTAAAGTTCAGCTCCTCACTGCTTAAATACGCTTAGGGCATCATATGCCTTCAATTATTTATTATCGCCACGGAGAATTCTTCAGTGATATGAAACTGAACTTTTTAATCGCCAGCTTCATGGTCGAATTTTCACATTCCACCTTAAATGGGACAGGAACCTCAGGTACCAGAACGGAACTGCCGCACCATTTAAGGTGGAACGGGAAATTCGGCTAGGTAGCGCTGAGACATCAGCGTATTACTAGCGATTTTTACGTGTGTTATGAAGAAAACGATCATAAAACGCTTTTACAATGGTTATCTTACAGTACAGCGGCTTTATAACAGAGATAATACTCATATTAATGGGTCTCTTTGGTCGCTTGTGCAGCCATTTTGCCAATGACTCGCAGGGCATTCTGGGAATTTTGCTCATAATACTCCGTGTGGAGTGTGCCTCTGAAGAAAGTTTGAAGGGCCATGTAGCCCTAACACTTCACCTACCCCTCCATCTCAACAACAATCGGGACAACCCTACCCCTAGACATGAACACGCAAAAACGAGGGGTAGGGCAAAGCGTTATGGGGCAAGGAGTGAAATGGGATTGGGCCTAAATTATAGAGAGTGCGGTTAGACTACAGGAATAAACGTTTCTGGGGGAAAATATCTGATTACGTTTTTTCTGAATCACTCTGTGATTCTAATTTAAATGTGATCTGAACTCCAAACTATTTTCTGAGATTGATGCTTGAACCCTGAAGGTGCCAGACTGAGAGTTCACAAGTTTTATGTTATAAGGTTGAACTTCCTCATCTGTAACTTGCTAAGGCTACACTGAATATATTGTCACGGTCCCAAAAAACAGCTCTCAAAATAGCAACTTATAGGAGAAGGAAGAAAAAAAGTTTCTAGCTTTTAAATGTGTTACTACTTAAATCTTAGTCATTTCTGAGCACTTCTTTTCATCAAATGCTTCACACAGCATAAACACTACTAGTCAAAAGTTTAGACACGGCTCCTTATAGCAGGTTCTCCTTCTGTTTATCTTGATGCTTTACTGGAGAATAAAAGTGAAACACCAAACTACAAAATTGCACTCATGGAATTATACAGTCCACCTTAAAACCCTCCAGAATGGAGCTTTACAGGAGGATGAACCAGCTTTCTTAACCTGCAGTAGAGGCTGATAGAACAAGTATATGTGGTATATCAGGATATGTACTGTTGCAGACTCTCGTCAGTTGGAGCTGTTCAGTGTAAGACTGTAGAGTCTTTAAGATCACCAACTACATCCACTTAGAGGGGTGTGCCCAAAGTATTTACACTTGGGGTTAATGAACATCTTTTCTGAACAACAACATGGAAAGCATAATAAAAATTTACAAAAAAAACCCTGCTCTGTTTAATCATAAAATAAGAAATTACTTTCTGCACAGATGAAAATTTAGACGATGGCCGAGCTGTGGCAGAAAAGTAAATAGAAAATGTACATACACATTCACTCATTATCAAAACAATAGCTCCACTCACAATGAATCAACTGAGAGGAATGAAACTTGGTGGGTAGTTTTGACATCGTAAGACATGCCAATGATCAAGTTTCACGCTCAACCACACGTGACGTAAGCAATGGACAGGCCTTATCTCTGTACCTGTCTGACCCAACAGACACAACTGCAAGCATTCACCAGGTAGTGATGTCCTCCATGAGTCATCCTGTTAGTGCCAGCTCCATTGGCAGACGGCTGCACCACGCAGGACTACATGCACACAGACCGTTACGACGACTGCCCTTAACACCACGTCAACGTCACCAAAGACTGCAATGGTGTCGTGCCAGACTGTCTGACTCAGACTCAGAATGGCGGCGGGTCATCTTCAGTGATGAGTCCCGCTTTTGTCTTGGTGGAGACGAGCAGCGAATCCGTGTGTGGAGGCACCGTGGTCAGTGCCAAGATGAACGGTTTGTTGTCACGCGTCCAGAAGGCCTGGAGTCGCGCCTGTCTGGCATGTTGGGTTAGCTAACACGGCGGCCCGACACCATACTGAGAGACTACTTCTGTATGTGTAGCTCAATAAATATTGATCATATCAGTCTAAATTTATCATCATTTATTGTTCCTGGTAACCTTTATCTTCCTTCCCAACAGCACTGCAATCCCACACCTCCTTCTAGGTGCAGCTATTACCTTGATGATGAGTGTACAAAGCCCAGAAAACACTTCAAATGATCACCAAACTGAATAATGTTTAAAGCTGGAAAATTTACATGTCAGAGGATTTAGGATTTTTTTTTTGAGGACCTAACGGAATAAAAATGAAGGACGTGTCTTCTGAGTGAATTATCTACTTCTTATCTACTATTGTCATCACATCTTCATCACTATGTTGATTGTGAGATCACTGGAGGGCTAAACATCAAACCAGACCTTCTTTTTGAGTCCTTGCATGACGTTAATACATAAACACGCATGTCGTGCTTGGACACCTCTGACGTTTAAATGCACACAAAAGCATAATAAATCCTCCCCTCACAAACCTGTCATCCCAGCTTTGGCTGCGGTGCATCTCTCGGCTGCGGCCAAAGCCCAGCTCCTCGTCCACGCCTCTTTGGTAGAACCCTCCTTCACCTCTTCCTCTCCCTACAAGCACAAACATGAAATCATGTGTAAACACATTCTTACATCGGTGTGCTCAGGTATGTCTGTGGGAGAAAAACACTCGCCTCGCCCTCCTCTGGTGCTCCCGCGGCCTCGGGGCACGCCGGCTGGAGGAGCTCCGCCTCCTTTACCCATGAGCCTCAGCACAGCCACACTGTTCACAGACATGGAGAAGTTCCTCTGTGGACAGAAAAGGGGTCACAGGCCACATGGCTGGGTGCAACAAGGATCAACACAAAGCAGCAGAGCAGTGGTCACCAGCCCTTCTGCAGTGGATTAAAACAGACTAATTATGCCCTCCCACACTACAGTACCTTAGACCTTCAATGTTCTGCTCAACCATTCGGTAGAGCATATTGAGTGACTTTATGAAGAATGTGCTGAACTTAACCTGATTGTGGCATCTCTACCAATCAGCAGAGGCGTGTTAAAAGCATCCACTAGAGAGTCTTTCAATAGATACGCCTTCACTGCTCTCAACCACAGTGGAAGCAAGCAACGGTCTTATTGTTTCTTTATGCTAATGGTGTCTATGCTACTTTCTTTGTTATTATTTCTCCAAACAAACGAAAACGTAATCACATTTTTCACCAATATTTTTGTCCTTGGTTTCTGTTAGACAATAAAGTCCCACATTACACGATCAGACCCCACACACTTTCAGATTATCCACACAAACTAGAGCCCTGACTAATGTTTCCAATTCCCAAAACTTTGCAGGATTTCTCACAAACTAAGATGACTTTTGATTAGAGATGCACCAATCCATCTTTTCCAGTTCTGATACCAACACCGATACATAAACTTTGCCTATCTGTCGACTTTCACCGTGTTACAACGACATCATATATATATATATATATACACATACACACACACACACACATATACATACACATATATATATATATATATATATATATACACATACACATATATATACACATACATATATATATATATATATAGTTTTCGGTACTTCAGCAGCACAAGTATGTTTTATTCCCAAGTCGGGTGGTGTGAGGTTCCTTATTGTTTGAGGAAATCGTTTTGTTTTGCTCCGTTGAGCATGCCAGTTTTTCCTCCTGGCAGCCTTTGTGTCTGTGATCACAACGAGCGATCCAGCTAACTCAATTAATATTGGAACCGATATCCGATCCTAATATAATATTTACAGCANACACACACACACACACACACACACGTATACATATATATATATTTATATACACACACACACACAAAGACACACACACACACATACATACACATATATATATATATATATATATATATATATATATATATATATATATATATATATATATATAGTTTTCGGTACTTCAGCAGCACAAGTATGTTTTATTCCCAAGTCGGGTGGTGTGAGGTTCCTTATTGTTTGAGGAAATCGTTTTGTTTTGCTCCGTTGAGCATGCCAGTTTTTCCTCCTGGCAGCCTTTGTGTCTGTGATCACAACGAGCGATCCAGCTAACTCAATTAATATTGGAACCGATATCCGATCCTAATATAATATTTACAGCACACACTATACAGACTTTCATTCTGTCGTCACAATTCAACAAATTTGTCCTCCTTATGCCAGATTAGTTCTCGATTTATCAGCTACGCTTACAACTTCTTCCACACACACAGACAAGTTACGTTCAGCTGGGTTCCCATTAGTTGACAGACTTTCGGGCAAGTTGCCAATCGGCACCCATCCCTCACTACAGGACACTGAGCAGTAAATAACGAATAAGCTTAATATTTATGATTTACGATCAGGGCGGACCTGACCGGACAGGAAGAAGTCTCCAATGTCACAAACTCACCTGCTCCTCCTCCGTCAGCGGCACCAAGGCCAGGGGCTGCTGAGGCTCCTCCTGCAGGATAGCAGCAAACTCCTTATCCTGCATATCCTCTGGGACCTAAACACACAAGCCCGGAGTCAGTGGACAGGACTCAGAGCACTGCCTGTGGAACAGCACTGCCCTGCTCTACCCAGCAAGGCATGCCTGAAGCGTGGATCATCTCGCTCACGCCGGCTTGCAGCCTCTCACCTTATTATCTTTAATATAAAGTGCTAACATCTCCTCGCGGCCATAGCGGTAGTCGGCCAGCTTGGACTTTGGCATTGCTGGGGAAGGAGGAGGGGACGTGACGCTCCCTCCTCTGGATAGTGCACGGAGCCTGGAGAGAGGACACAAAATCAGAGTTGGCCTCAATAACGGCTGTTTGCCAGGAGCTCTTAAACCCAGAATGCCAACACGATCATTCAGTCTGTTTATTTATGGTTAGCAACGGTGTTAGCTCAGTTTAGCCATGTTTTATCTTCCCAAAAAACATAAATAAATAAAAATCCAGGTAACAGGTAAAATATTTCATCATTATCATGAGAAACTGAGATAAAAGACATTCGTCTCTGAGTACATCAGCAATATTATAGTTAGGGATGCACCAAAATAAATATAATTTATTTTTGTCCAAAGCCAAAACTGAACAAAATGAAACATTTGGCCAAAACCATTAACGTGGGTATTAGCCTAGAGCAAATGGAGCTAGCTCTGAAGCTAACAAGTACAAGTTCCAGTCATGTTGCGCTCTGTTTCCCGTCTACATCCGGAAACTAGACAAAGGTAATGACATCATTAAAAACGCTCGGTATAAATTATTCGGTCGAAAGTGGTTTTTTTTTTTTGCCATTTTCGGCCAAATAATTTCAGCTGCTGAACATTCGGTGCATCCCTAATTATAGCTGTATAAAACACTGATCTATTGCAAGCTTCATATTGAAAAGAGATTTATATGATATTTTTTGCTATACTAACATTTAAATATCTCCTTCAAAATAGTTTTCCTGATTTTCTATGTGAAAATGTTGCCACATCCTCTACAGAGAACTTAAATATGGCATTTTCTATTTCTTGCTGGTTTTAAAATAAAAAAAAATGCAGCCTAACTTTATACCTATTGCACAAATACTATGCCAAAGCACTTAAAATTAAGCAAATACAAACAATAACAGTGCATTAATTTGTGGGGTTCACTGTAGAAAAAGCATTTAATTATTTCATGTACAAAATAAACCCAGCAAAACACTGTGCCCAAACTTTTGTCGCCAAGTATGTTTGGACAGAGTGACTAATATAAGAATGTTATGTACACAGCGACGACCCTCCTCCTCCTCCTCCTCACCCTCACGCTCTTCACCCCCTCTCTGAGGAATTGGGAAATCAATCACTTCTCTCTACATCAAATTGCTGAACATCAGGAAACATCTGTTTCCTCATTCAGACACTTACGATAGGGAAGTCAAGCACACGCACAACAACAAATCTACTCCAGGAGTGAGGAGAGGGATGCACAGCTGAGAAAGCTGCAGAGAAACAAAGGCGAGGATTACCATTCTGGACCGAAGTTTAGCGTCTCAGCAGTCATATTCTCCACGTCCTACAGGCTCAAAAGTTTCTGCGGACAAGGAAAACAGGTTTGGGTTCAAACTAAGACCTAACACCTCAGTTACTGACAGCATACTGACATTAAAATAAATCAGTGCCAAGAAACGACAGAGCACAACGTCGCTGTCTAATTAAAAACATGCATCATTTCAGTTGATTTCCACTTTTATGCATCATTTAAACACAGCAGTTGTTGTTTACACTGTGTGAGAATTTCCATGAAGAATGGACCAACAGAAATGGCCCAAAACCGCCTGGAAGAAAGTCTGGTTCCATTGACTTCCAGTAAAGTTAAATGAGGTTTTTTTGCCTCTCCTGGAAAGTTGGCATTTTGGAGATACTTGTTTCTCATTGGACAGCGATGATATAGGACACAAAGAAAAGCAGGAAGTGGACTCGCGTGTTACAAATACAGCAAACTTCCCAAAAGCAGCTAAATAAACCCTTTAAGGACCCACAGTTTATAATTCCATGTTATTTACATCCTACTGAGGTCCATTTAGCACATCTGTGTACCCAGGAGCAGTCACTTTAACCTGAACTTCACTTTACCCTTTTCAAGTTGGTTCCTGTGCATTTAAAAAGCCCATATGCTACATTTCTCTTGTATTTTGTTTCCCCTCTACATTTGTGAATTTAAGGACCATATTACTACATGACTATTTCAAACCACTTTTTAGCCCTTAAGGCCGTTACACACCCAACACCGGACCAAAAAAACGACCCGTATCTAAACTATACACACTGAATGTTTTTGGAGTTTTGCCAATTGTTCACAATGCAAAAAACAAACAAACAAACAAACAAACAAAAGATGGACAGAACATCTATCAGAAGGCCACAAAAGGGGCAACCGGTCACACCGCACAGGAGGCTTCCCACTCTAGAAAAACGAAAAGAGAACGGAGACTTTCTAAACCTCATTTCAGGAGCTGAAACTTTCACTCCCAGCTGGGATCTCAGCAGAGATTCAGCGGATGCTGGAAACGCAGCTCCACTAAACAAGGCTCAGAACAAACGGGCTGAACGTCTGTAAGTGTAAATAAGATCTGACTCTTTGTTCCCAGCAGAACCGACAAACAGGGCTACTGTCCATTCTCCCATCAGAAGCTGAAATTCCTCAAATTTGTACCTCAGTTTGAGCTGCTTCCGGAGATTCCGATTCTTTCAGCGTTCAGTTTGTTTGCTTGTCATCACGCCAACAGCAGAGATGGCTGTGACTGGTCAGTGAGTTTTGTCAGCAGCAAAAGTTTGGAAAATCGGACAGAGGGCGAATAATGTCGCACCTAAGTCTTCCGTTTGGTTTGCAAGACATCACCTGATACCCACATGTATAAATCAGCTTTGGTGAGTTTCTGTTATAGCGCCTTTAAAAGTGACATATGCAAACAAGCTGTATTCTGATTGGCTGCAGCTCACTCAAAAAGAAGGGCAGGCTGAAACTACTACTTAGTACTTCAGCCTGAGTGGGCGGAGCTACACTAAGTACACAGTACCTAACAGTAAGTTACAAGTTCTATTCTGATTGGCTGCACCTCATTCAAAAGCAGGGTGGCCCGAGTGTGAATGGGCAGGGCTAGAGCTCTGTGGGCTGAATAGACAGATGCATGCAAACAGCTTAACATTTGTGACATCACAAAAACAACAAGCTGAGTCTTCATTTATGGACTGTACGGAATGGGGAATTCAAGTTCACACTGATGTTGAGAACTCTACAGTAAGCCTTTATTTTTTTTTCTTACCTCGTCCAAAGACTAGGACTGACCAGGACCAGGATGATTGGGTGCAGCAGATGCAGTGGTGCTGTATCAGTGTGCTGAGGTGGGCTTGGTTAGAGCTCTATGCGAGTGGATTAATAGCTGCCAGGTTGAGGGGTGGGGGGGGGATAGCGGAAGGAGGTGGAGGAATACTGAGACTAGTGAAAGCACCACCCAACGACTTCAGTAAGATCTTGCTTTTAAAAACAGAAATATTAATATTTCAGAAATCACACTGTACTGTGCAAGTAAACTGTGGCAGCATTGATATGAGCAAGTGTTCCAGGGCAGTTTCGCTGTACTATTGCTGGGCTGTTCTCTTGCTGTTCTCCCCGCAGTTCTTGTTCGCTCTCTCTCTCTCTCGTTTCTCA
>CM067490.1:28182626-28226230 GCA_034552555.1 Semaprochilodus insignis | reverse complement strand
ACTAGCAGGTGATACCAAACATTTAAATGCTAGTGCTGTTCTGATTTGATTGGTTCTAATAAAGACTTATTCATTTACAGATTCATTAACAATAACAAAGAAATAAAGTTCAGTTCCATCTAACACTATACAGCAGTAATAAGTACTTATAGAACAGTGTATTACTGGTGTAATAACCTATATTTATAAACCCTTTATAAAGTCCTGTGAGAGATTTGCTCACTGAACTGTTTGAATGTTGTCAGTTTATATTACAGATTATTTGCTTGTTACTGTGTGTTGCGTGTCACTGGGTAAATTCTGTAATCATTTCTATTGATAATTAATATAAATTAATAAGTTTAAGATATTAGCAGGGCTGTTAGCATCATCATACCCGAGTGAATGGACTGATATAATGAGTTTTAGAGATGTTTGGGTTTGCTGAAGTTATTGTCTGTAAATTCTTCTGTCCAACATGATTTACCCTCTTTTGTTCTTCTCTCCGCTCTAATAAAGATGGATTGACTGAACCACTCGTTCAGCAGCTCTCTGCATTATACTGCTGTTTTACTGACTGCAGTTCAGTTTGAATATCATCACAAAGATCAACAAACTTCCCTCTGCTGTACTAACAGGGCTTCCACTTGCACCTTGTGCTTTCACTAACTGGCCACTGTATTAGAAACACTCACCTTGTACTTCCACTAACTGGCCACTTTATTAGAAACACCAACCTTGTGTTTCCACTAACTGGCCACTGTATTAGAAACACCAACCTTGTGCTTCCACTAACTGGCCACTTTATTAGAAACACCAACCCTGTACTTCCACTAACAGACCGCTTTATTAGAAATACCCACCTTGTGCTTCCACTAACTGGCCACTTTATTAGAAATACCCACCTTGTCCTTCTACTAACTGGCCACTTTATTAGAAACACCAACCCTGTACTTCCACTAACTGGCCGCTTTATTATAAACACCCACCTTGTGCTTCCACTAACTGGCCACTTTATTAGAAACACCTACCTCATACTTCCACCAACTGGCCACTTTATAAGTAACACCTACCTCACACTTCCACTAAGTAGCCATTTTATTAGAAACAGAGAATGTGCTGTAGGAGAATAACACCGTCACAATAGCAGAACCCATATACAACACATTTTCCATCAACCTGAAGAACCATAGCACCATGCAAAGAACATATACAGATAGAACCATTGCCTTTACTAAAGAACCAATTGAGAACCATCTTTAAACGTGTAGTGTGGTCTGTGTTGGTGCGAGAGTATCATTGTATTCCATGTGTTTACATGCCTGTGTCACTGCTAGGTTGGCCCAACACCCAAACATTTTCAGCCAACATTGGCTAAGTGGACAGAAACTAACCAGCAGATGTACAGATGGGTTGCAGTCTGAACACAAGCAAGGTGGTGGTAATGAAGCAGGTTAGCTCCAGGTCACTTTACGTCGGCCTATTTGAACAGTGTCGTGTAAAAGCAGTAGAGCGCCACACGGTCCTGATATGTTAATACTACGCTGTAATGTGAGCCGGTCAGTAAAGACGTGTTTCAAGGGACTGAATGAACTCTCATTGTCCCCGATCACAGTCCATCTTACTATGGGCCTTTACTGAGGAGCTTATCTCTCTGCTTTGCCACCGTCTCTCGCTCCATCACACAGTCATCCTCTAAGACTCCTTTGTTCTTTCATCTCAGAGGAAATTCAACTGAACCAGCTCGTTTACATTTTACAGCACTGTAAACCATCCACATAGATAGAGGAGAGGGATGGGGGGAGGAGGCACTGAAGCTGGACGAGTGCAGGACATGTGCATTATTGACTATAAACATGATGTACAGTGTTTGACGTAGATGGTAGGGTGTATTTTGCTGTACATTAAAGCACTTGAAAGCAATTAAAGCTAAAAGCATGGATGGCAAAAGCACATAAAGGGTTTGAATGAAATTCCAAGCCGAATGGATTATATAATAATGCTGTATTTCTATGAAGTCAATACTGTGACATGTTCTTAAAGTCAAGTAAGTGAAATGGTATAACAGTGGCTGTCAGTCTGTTATACACACTGAACTACATCAGCCCTGTAAAGTAAGGTCACCATAGTTTGATTTTCAGTAGAGAGGACACCTGGGGCAGGAGGGCTGCATGGGCCACACAGACACCTGCAGCGGGTGGAAAGCTGGGACTTGTGAGGGGTGGGGTGTGATACAGTGACAATTTGTATGGCATGGGGGTTTGGGGGTGTAAATAGTGCCTGCCAAAGAGTTTGACTCTCTATCAGCATTAGTGTAGGGTAGTGCAGGGTACTGTAGCATAGTGTAGCATAGCATGGGTAATTATAGTGTAGTGTAGTATAGCATAAGAAGTACAGTGTGGGGTCGGGTGTGTAGGGTAGGGCAGTGTATTGTAGCATATTGTAGTGTAGTGTAGGGAAGTGCAATGTAGCATAGGACAGTGTAGTGTACTGTAGGGTAAGGCAGGGTAGTGTACCATAGTGTAGCATAGCGTAGGGAAGTGTAGTGTAATGAGTGTAACCTAATGTCGTGCATCGGAAGGTAGTGTAGTGTAACATGGCCTAGTGTAGCGTAGCGTAGGGTGTGGTAGTGTAGCATGGCCTAGTGTAGTGTGCCATAGGGTAGTGTAGTGTAGCATGGCCTAGTGTAGTGTAGCGTAGGTAGCGTAGTGTAGCATGGCCTAGTGTAGTGTAACATAGTGGTGTAGAGTAGTTTACTGTAGAATAGCGTAGTGAAGTGCAGGGTAGAGTAGTGTAGTGTAGAATAGCGTAGTGAAGTGCAGGGTAGAGTAGTGTAGTGTAGAATAGTGTAGTGTAGTGCAGGGTAGAGTAGCGTAGTGTAGAATAGTGTAGTGTAGTGCAGGGTAGAGTAGTGTAGTGTAGAATAGCGTAGTGAAGTGCAGGGTAGAGTAGTGTAGTTTAGAATAGCGTAGTGTAGTGCAGGGTAGAGTAGTGAAGTGTAGAATAGTGTAGTGAAGTGCAGGGTAGAGCAGTGTAGTGTAGAATAGTGTAGTGTAGTGCAGGGTAGAGTAGTGTAGTGTAGTGTACCCTGAAGTGCAGGGTAGAGTAGTGTAGTGTAGAATAGTGTAGTGAAGTGAAGGGTAGAGTAGTGTAGTGTAGAATAGCGTAGTGTAGTGCAGGGTAGAGTAGTGTAGTGTAGAATAGTGTAGTGAAGTGCAGGGTAGAGTAGTGTAGTGTAGAATAGTGTAGTGTAGTGCAGGGTAGAGTAGTATAGTGTAGAATAGCGTAGTGAAGTGCAGGGTAGAGTAGTGTAGTGTAGAATAGTGTAGTGAAGTGCAGGGTAGGGTATGTAGTGTCCATCTGTCCATTGTTAATGTAGGCCAGCATTTAGGCCTGGTTCAAGTCCAGTTCTTGAGGACACCCCAAACTAGTCCACTTCTTTCTAGTGCTGAACACAGATCAGCCACATAGTCAAATTCCACCTGTACATCCTGTCTCAGGTGTGTTGAGAGTTGGAATAGAGCAAAAATGTGGACTGGCAGAGAGCTGTTGAGGGCTGGATTGGGAAATTCTGGTCCGGAGCGAAAGCTGTAAAAAAGATGATTCTCCAAGGGTCATCTTCAGTAAAGGTCATGGCTCTGTTTAGAACCATGACTCGTATATAAAACCAAGCTTTCCAAATTTCCATTTTCAAAAAAGTTCTCTATAGAAGAACCTTTATATTATGTGGCAGCTCTTTAAACATTAAAAGATACTTCACACCTGCACATCTCATTTATAAAAACAGTTCTCTAAAGAACCGTACATTAAAGAGCTGTTAGGGAGCCAGTCTTTGAGTCTCCAGGCCAGTCCTGGAAGGTTGGAGCAGCAGGAGCATTTTAGGAGATGAGAGGTGCCAATTGCCTGTTTTGCATATCAGTTCTCTGCCATTCAAAGCAAATAGCCCAGGCTTCCTTCTCGCTTACTCATTCTGTCCAAGCACCCTCGCAGCGAAAGCCACGGCCAGAGCCCCGCCGAAATGAACCTCACCCTGAGCTTGGCGGTGCTCCTCTCTGTGATGGTAGTGACCACAGCGACTGTGGTGGAAGACTTCAACCATGTGGAGAGGTGCAAAGACTCACTGTACATGGGCACTCCACCGAGGGGCATCATCGAAACCCACCTGAAGAAGATATGCCAGCGCTACGCCGACAAACCGCGGTATGTCACCCTGTATGACCCCCGCAAGCGCATCCCCGTTTACTCCGCGTACACGTTCAAGAAAACCGAGGGTGACCGGAGGGTGGACTACCCCTGGATGTACGAGCCTCAGGTATGAACATTTAGACATCATTTGAATAGAGCTAGAACTGTGGAAAAACTGTAGCTAATGCTGTCTTTTTTGCTAAAATGATAGAGTTATGCTTAGTAATAATAGTATTATTACACCATTATAACCATTTACATTGTTACTAGTGCTATAGCACTTTAAATCACATGTTAAAAGATTATTTTCATTTGTTTCAATATTAAAGGTGGACAAAAATGTAAATGTAGTCTAATGTAGCTACACAGGTAATTAAATAGTTATACTTACTAATTACATGATTATAATTACTTACATTGACATTAAAGTACTGATTTTTAAAGTACTGAGATGAAAAATGAAAGATGAAAAAATGTACATGTAACTAAATGAAGGTATACAAGTAACAACATAGCTCAAGTCGGACTTTTTTGATGTGACACAATTTAGTCAAACTACACATGTTATTACATAGTTATACTTAGTAACTATATGATTATAAGCAAATACATTGACATTTAGTTATAAACAGGTTTGAGACTTTTCCCTTTTCTTCTCATGTATAAAAAACAAAAATAAATATAACTGACCATAACCACACAAGTAATTACATAGTTATGCTCAATAATTACATAGTTATAATCATTCGCATTTCCGTTACATTCTGTATCAACAGGTTTAAGCCTGAGAAGTTGCCAAAAATGTAAATGTAATTAGATGTAACTAATAATTACATCTTTATGCTAAGTAATTACAGTACAAATACATTATAATTAACCACATTTACAATTTTTTATTGACAGGTTCAATTTTGTATTTTTGCATTTCTTTCAATGTGAAATATCATGGAAATGTACATATGTACATTATGCCAAAACACCAAAATCTAATTTCATGTAACTACACAAGTAATTCCATAGTTATGCATACTAATTACATGATAATAACTAGTTATACTACTATTACAAAAAGTAGTTACATATGTTAAGCTTTTTCCATTGTTCAATGTGCTTGACAAAAATTGTATATTTAATCTACACAAGTAATTACATAGTTGTTCCTAGTAATTACATGATTATAAACAATTACATTGATGTTCAGTTATAAACAGGTTTGTTTTTTCCCTTTTCTTCACTTGTATAAAAAAACAAACAAAAAAAATTAAATATTAAAATATATTTAAAAAAAAATATGATAGGTAATTGAGGATAACTACACAAGTAATTACACAGTTATAATAATTCACATGTGACATTCTGTATCAACAGGTTCGAGTCTGATTTGCTCCATTTCTTACATTGTGAAAGATCACCAGAAATGTAAATGTAAATAGATGTAACTAATAATTACATTACATAGTAATTACATTATTATAATTACATTATTAACTAGTATTACATATTATAATAACAGGTTTGATTTTGTCTTATTGCATTTCTTTCAATGTGAAAGACTGCCAAAAATAAATATGTAATTAATGTCAAACTGCTAAAAATCTAAGTTCATGTAACAACACAAGTAATTACATAGTTATAATTACTAATTACATGATAATAAGTACTTATATTGATATTAACATATTTACAGGCTTTTTCCATTTCTTATGAGGTTAAAAATTGACCACAATGTCTCTACAACTCATTGATTTCCAGCTTGCAGAAACAGATGGCAATGGAAACATGCTTCCATTCCCAACGGGCTACCTGCACATGAAGTTCGAAGACAGCCAGGCGGTCCTCGAAGACTACTCTGACGTGGTTTTGTACGAGAGAGGTCACCTGAACCCCGATCAGCACCAGTCCGACCCTCATGACCGCGCTGCCACGTACAGTTTGACCAACGTGGTGCCCGAAATCCGGGAGTTCAACATCGGGCCCTGGCGAGAGCACGAGGAGCGCATCAGAGTCCGCCTCAACAACTACTGCCGTGGTACCGCGTACATAGTGACTGGTGTGACCACCGCAGGTCACATGATCCGCCGAAACAACCAGGACCGCGTGGCCATCCCAGAAGATGTTTGGTCAGCCTACTGCTGCACTGAATACGACCGGAATGCGCCGCATGACGTCCGAATCCGCTTCCCCACCCAGGGCGCCCTGGCCAAAAACGCCAAGGAGGGCAACGCAGTCCACGAGATGCCCGTGCAGGACCTGGAGAACTTCCTGAAGACCAGAATGGACGTGGACCAGAACCTGCAGATGTTCTACGACAACTGCATCTCTCCTTCGCCACTGCCACTCTACCTGCACCACACCATATGACCGGACGCGTCCTCCCCTTACAACGTTGCAGTGCTTCTGGCCTCCGTGGCCCTGTTCTCTCTTTCTGTGGCCGCTCTCGCCCTCTTCTTATATTCCTCACTTCGTTACATGTGAAACATTAGAGCTGCTCATCTCTGAGCTTACAAAGATTCTATTCACTAACGATTCTTTAGGAAGCGATTCAGAGTGATCACTAATTTCAATATGATTTGATTCACTTTGTTAATGATTCTTTAGGAAGCGATTCAGAGTGATCACTAATTTCATTATGATTTGATTCACTTGTTAAGGATTCTTTAGGAAGCGATTCAGAGTGATCACTAATTTCATTATGATTTGATTCACTTTGTTAATGATTCTTTAGGAAGCGATTCAGAGTGATCACTAATTTCATTATGATTTGATTCATTTGTTAAGGATTCTTTAGGAAGCGATTTAATGTTTTATGAAATCTTGCGTTTTGTTACAATTTGATTCTATTTAAGTGATTATTTTGAAATAGATTGAATGATTCAAGTAAATCTCTAGATTAATCACAATTTGATTCAGTTTGAAATTTCAAATTCTTCTATGATTTGAATCAGTTTGATTGTAATTCTTTTGCAAACGATTTAATTAAAAATATAATCAATTCATGATCAAACTGTCTCAGAATTGATTCAATGTTTGATTCAATGTGTCAGGAAATTTCTAATTTAATCACAGTTTCACTTAACCCTGAATATGATTCCTTAAGAAAGGATTNCTAATTTAATGAAACCTCAGAACTGATTCAATGTTTGATTCAATGTGTCACAAAATGTCTAGTTTCATCACAATGATTCAGTTTGAATATGAATAATGAGTTTCGAATATTGATTCTTTAGGAAAGGATTCGATGCTTCATGTAATCTTATGTTTCCTCACAATTTGACTCGATTTGAATGTTTATTTTAAAAAAAAGATTCAGCGCTTCATAAAAATCTGCAGTTTCATCATAATTGTATTAAATTTGAGATTTCAAATTCCTTCATGATTTGATTCAGTTTGATTATGACTCTTTTGCAAGCAGTTCAAGACACCTCAGGTTGATTTGATTCAATTAATGATTCACTGTATCAACTCTAATTTAATGACCATCTCATTGACTTCAATATGATTCTGTAAGAAATGATTCATTATGTCACGGAATGTCTAGTTTCATCACAATTTCATCACAAAATTCAGTTTGACGTTGACTGTTTAGGAAAGGATTCAATGCTTCATGAAGTCTTCAGTTTCATCATAATTTGATTCAAACTGTGTATGAATATGTTGAGAAAGATTCAGTGATTCATGAAGTTTGATGATGATTCTTTCAACAATGATTCAATGTATGACAACATCTCTAATTTCATCACCGTCTGATATAATCTGAACATGATTCCTAAAGAATTATTCAGTATGTGACACAATCTCCAGCTTCATTACAATTAGTTCCAATCTATCATGAAATTTAAATTCTTTGCTGGTTTGATTCTGTTTGGAAAATGATTCAAAGCATTATGAAATCTTTATCATGACATTTGTAATTTCATCACAACTTTGACTCAGTTTGATTTTAATTTTAGGAAATTATTCAGTACATCCTGAAATAAGAAATTTATCCATGATTCAAAATGATTTCATAATTTTGCCTGAAAATGTAAAAAATGAAATTTAACTTGAATCCAATTTTAAAATGGATGTATTTAAATTTCTTGGGATTGCTTCAGACTGATATGTTATGATATTTTCCCACCCTGTATGTGTATTTATGCGAAGAAAACCTCCTATCATATTAATATATATACATTAAAGGTGATATTTCTGCGTTCTGACTTTACTGGGTTTGTTGGGTTTGTTAGGAATATGTGTTAATGTTATACGTCTCAGTAACATGATATATAACCCTGTTCTGTTGTGTGTTGTGTGTACTTTTAATTGGTTTGTTTAAATGATGTAGAATCAAATGATATAATGGTGATAATAATGCATGACTGTACAAGCAGGGCGTGATGGGTTTGTTTGTTATGTGTAGATCTGAAAGGTTTAAAGGTGATCTGTTATTTACTGGTGTATAAGATGAATGACAGTTTAAACTTGTGTCTAAAGGTTAAAGGACGTTCGCTGTTGTGCTACGTTTCAGGCCGTATCTCCTTATACGGGGGACGTTTACTCTGCCTTTTTATCTCTAATGAATTCTGCATAATGTGAAGATGAATGGCTGCCATTTGCCTACACTTACAACGGCCTCTCGGTGATGTGCTGTACCTCAGGCCAGTCTGTTAACCGGAGTCAGAGTGAGAGAATAAAGGAAAGAATCTCTGTGTCGCGTCTCACTGTCATTATTGGTGATGCATTCCATTTAGTGCAAACCCTCATCATTCACATTCACTGCATTCATATATAACACTCACTGGCCACTTTATCAGAAACACCTCCTTTACTGTTAGAGACTGAACCAACAACAGTACTGTAACTAAACAGTATAACACTATAAGGTAGGTGTTTCTAATAAAGTGGCCAGTTAGCGGAAATACAAGGCTGCTGTTTCTAATAAAGTGGCCAGTTAGTAAAAGCACAGGGGGTGTGTTTCTAATAAAGTGGCCAGTTAATGAAAGCACAAGGTGGGTGTTTCTAATATAGTGGCCAGTGACTGGAAGCACAAGGTAAGTGTTTCTAATAAAGTGGCCAGTTAGCGAAAGCACAAGGTAGGTGTTTCTAATAAAGTGGCCAGTTAGTGAAAGCACAAGGTGGGTGTTTCTAATATAGTGGCCAGTGACTGGAAGCATAAGGTAGGTGTTTCTAATAAAGTGGCCAGTTAGCAAAAGCACAAGGTAGGTGTTTCTGATAAAGTGGCCAGTTAGTGCAAGCACAAGGTGGGTGTTTCTAATATAGTGGCCAGTGACTGGAAGCACTAGGTAGGTGTTTCTAATAAAGTGGCCAGTTAGTGAAAGCACAGGGGGTGTGTTTCTAATAAGTGTCCAGTTAGTGAAAGCACAGGGACTGTGTTTCTAATAAAGTGGCCAGTTAGTGGAAGTACAAGGCTGCTGTTTCTAATAAAGTGGCCAGTTAGTGAAAGCACAAGGTGGGTGTTTCTAATATAGTGGCCAGTCAGTGGAAGCACTGGGTATGTGTTTCTAATAAAGTGGCTGCTTATTGAAAGCACAAGATTGGCATTTCAAATAAAGTGGCCAGTTAATTAATGCAAGATGTAGCTGTTTCTAATAAAGTGGACATTTTCTGCAAGCACAAGGTAGGTGTTTCCAATAAAGTGGCCATGAGTGGAAGTTTCTAATCTATGTTTTTAGGTATGTATTCCTCCCCTTATATGGTAATGACCAAGTTCTAGATAAAGTATCCACACAAGCACAGTGAGTAGTCTCCATCACATAATGAGACTGAATAGGGCAATTCCTCATTTTCATAACTACATATAACACATTAATATCATAGTAATTACCGAGTAATAACTAATAAGACTGCTAAATGAATAATAATCCTGTAGTTTAAGGATAGTAAGTCCTGCAGAGGGACAGGAGGAGATGGGAGGAGAGTGGTGACGCTGGAGAGTTAAAGGGAAAGGTTAAGGTTGCTCTTTCTTTCTGGCAGCGTGGCAGAGGGAGTGAGAGAGAGAGTGAAGATAAAGGGACAGTAGCAGGATGAAGGGCTGGCTGTACCTGCTGCTGAGCTTGCCGCTGGCCCGTGCTGGGGTGGTGCAGGACTTTAACCATGTTGAGCGGTGTAAAGACTCGCTATACATGGGCACCCCACCCAGGGGCTACCTGAACCGGGCCTACAAGAAAATTTGCCAGCGGCTGCAGGACAAGCCGCGCTACGTGACCCTGTACAACCCCAACAGGCGCATGCCAGTCTACTCAGCTTATACCTTCAAAAAATCAGATGGGGAGAAGAGCGTGGACCAGCCGTGGATGTACGAACCTCAGGTGAGACCGAGCAAGTTAATGTTAATGTAAATATTTCAGTTAAAATGTCATGCTGAATGGAGCAATAGGAACACTCTCCCATTCAAAGTAAGTTTTTTCCTTCTCCTGTAAAGTTATCATTCTGGAGATATGAGTTTTTGTTCTGACAGTCATGATGTACGTATTTGCTGGGTTTAACACACTGAATATACACAAAATGCAACAAATACAAATTGTAACGTTTGCCATAAAATGTTGCTTAGAGAAGAATAGAATAGAATAGAGCAGAATAGAGTAGAACACTATACAATACAATACAATACAACACAACAATATAACAGAATAGAATTAAATAGAAATTAATAAAATATAATAGAACAGAATATAGCACAATACAAAGCAATACAACAAAATATAATAGAATAGAATAAAGCACAATAGAACAGAATAAAATAGAATCAAATAAAAATGAATGCAATAGAATAGAACAGAATAGAATTGAACATAGTATAACGCAATGCAACACAACAGAATAGAATATTATAGAATATAGCAAAAGATTAGAACAACAGATTAGAATTGAATAGAGTACAATGCAACACAACAGAATAGAACAAAACAGAATAGAATACGATGCAACACAATAGAAAAGTATAGAATTGAATAGAGTGAAATACAATGCAATACACTACAAAACACAATAGAATAGAATAGAATATAGCAACAGAGTATAAAAGAATAGTACAGAGTAACACACAATACAGTGCAGTATAATAGAGTGGAATAGAACAGAGTCGAATAGAATAGTGCATAATAGAGCAGAATATAATACAATACAATACAGTAGGGAGAAAGAATAGAATAGAATAGAACATCACAATAGAATATAATAGAATAGAATGACACAGTAGAATAGAATAGAATAGAATAGAACGACACAGTAGAATAGAATAGAATAGAATAGAATAGAATAGAATAGAATAGAAGTTTGGCTTTATTAAGCTGTAAATGAGTAGGAATTTCAAGGCCGAACGAGAGACACTGAACTCTCAAAAGTGATAAAATCAGCAGCGTTTCCATCTCCTCCATCTCCCCCTGCTCCTCCCACTCCTCCCGTTCCTCCCGCTCCCCCTGAGCCTGTCCGCTGTTATTGCTATTGAACTAGCGCTATACGTTTAAACATCCAATATTGCTGGCATCAATAATGCTAATAACCAATGAAAGATTGCAGAGGGGAATTAGAGAGAGAGATGGCAGGGGAGGAAGAGAAGGAGAGAGAGAGAGAGAAAGAGAGAGAGAGAGAGAGAGAGAGAGAGAGAGAGAGAGAGGGAGGAAGAGACAGCTCATTCATCCTGTCCAAGCTTGTTAGCTTTGCAGCGGCAGCATTTTCATCCTCATTTGTGTTTGGGCTAGATTAGATTAGCTCCGTGCCGCATGAAAGGCACCTTTGAGAAATGTCATAGTAAAGCATCCGATCTCACTCACTCCGACAGCCCTGCGTGTAGGGAGGACTAAACCTGTCATTACCTGTGAGTTATGGTTCAGGTGGGGAGCCCTCAGGGCCCTCGGAGAGGCTTAATGAGTTCAGTGAAATGAAAAAGTGCATGTCTGTCATTTGTTTCAGAGAGTCATCACACGTGTTGCTCTTCTATTCTACAAGCGTCTCAGTAATACTCATATTTCATTCAGGCTGGAAACCAAGCGTTAATGTTTGCTCTCTCTGTGGTACGTATGTAGGTAGATACAGCTGAGCGAGCTCTCTCATTGGTTAGGACTTCAGGGGCTGGACTGGAGTCCCTCCATATTACATCAACTACCTACATCATTAGGAAGTGATAATTAGGAGCCAACCGATCACAGTCTGATTTACAGTGGGACACATCTCTCTAGTTCTTCTGGAGGTTCAAGATACGTCAATGCCTGTGAAAATTAGCTGTAGTGTAAGCAGGTTCCCGCTGCCATTCTGAGTCACTCCATGACAGTCTGGCACGACACCATTTCAGTCTTTGGTGATGTTGACGTGGTGTTAAGGGCAGTCGTCGTAACGGTTTACATGCATGTAGTACTGCATGGTGCTGCCGTCTGCCACTGGTGCTGGCACTAACAGGGTGACTCATGGAGGGCATCACTGCTCGCTGTGGGGTCAGTCAGGTACAGCAATAAGGCCTGTTCTTACTTATGTCACGTGTGTGGCTGAACATAAAATGTGTATCATTCACATGCCATCACTGCAAACTCCAGAATGTTTGGTCCGAATCTTGCTTGTTGGGTCTGGCTCTTGTATACAGCTTTGTGATTGGATGTGCAGTTGCTGCAGTCTCAAGTCATCTCATTGAGGAGTGATACCTCTTTTATGTTGCACTATAGCAACTTGCTGGCGAAAAAATCTTTCTCAGTGCCCTAACAGCCACCTGGAACACCCTAACAGTCACATAGTAGCTCCTTTCCAATCAGCTGTTTAGCAGCACCCTACCAATCAGCTAACAACCACTTAACAACCTAAGCAGCCACATAGCAACACCCTAGCAATAGCAATGTTGCTTAAGCTTCACAGTATCCCTGTAGGAAAGAGAAGAGTGGAGGCTGTTACTGCAGCAAAGCAGGATGAGTTCCCTATTAACACCCTTCAGTCAGAAGAGGTTCTGGATGATCAGGCGTCTACAGGTATATATCAGCCCTCTCTCTCTCTTTACAGTTGGCCTCAGCTCTGGGCAGCAGCAACATGGAGCCATTTTCTCCAACTGGAAACACGCACATGCTGATGGACTCTCAGGCCACCCTGGAGGACTTTGCGGACGTGGTCCAGTATGAGAGAGGTCACCTGAACCCTGACCAGCACCAGGCTGACCCCGTGGACAAAGCGGCCACTTATGCTCTCACCAACATTGTCCCCCAGGTCAGAGAGTTTAACGTGGGGCCATGGGGGCAGCATGAAGACCGCATCCGGCAGCGGCTAAACAACTACTGCCGTGGGACAGCCTACATCGTGACCGGCACCACCACGGCTGGCAACATGATTCGCAGGTAGGAGTAAATAGAGTATATAGAGCGTGGTGTCCTTCTCCCCATTCATGGTGGGACTCCCTGCTGCCTCAGTCCTAACACTGCACTCTCTCAGGCACTCTCTTCTTTCTCTGCCACCTACCCCTCTGCAGACTCCAGCAAGTGTGCTGCTTGTGAATGCTGGACACCTTGGCTACCTTGGCACCTGCTTGAAGTGTTGCTGGAGGGTCATGGTTAACATTGCCAAGTCGCCCTACTGCTTGCCGACAGGTTCACGTGGCCAGCTGCTGTCCAGGCATCCTCCAGTCCGACCCGCTTAATGAATCTTGCCACACTGCTTCTTCGGTAGTTCTCCCCATGCGTCTTCACCATGCTGCTTCACACTCCTCGGCTAGTTACGTTTTCTTCGCTGCTTTGCCTTTGAGTTGACCTAGGTATTCGGCCTCCCCATTCCACTGGGGGAGGGGCATATGTCACTTCTGACACCACTTTAACAATGGCGTAGAAGAAGACGCGGGAAGCATAACATTTTGTGTTATAATCTTTTTTATTAAAACACAGATACGGTCTGGAAGAAGGCAGGTCACTTCCAGGCCCACATATCCTTTACGTGGTAGATAACAACCCACCCAAAATACCATACAACCCAGCACAGAGTGACATACACAACACATACGCAGTTCTCCACCTATTTACAATGTAAAGTCTCTTGAACTGCAGCCACAATGCTTCCAGTGAGCCTGCGCTGAGCTTCGTTGATCTGCATAGCCACGCCTCCTACTCATTCACTGGCGTGTGAACCAGCACTCAGGGGTTATTCCTTTGTAGTTAAGAACTGATTTAATATTAGTTCTACATCAAATTAGATACTACAGCTTAGCTAGCTAGCTAACAACTTTAGCTACAGGGAGGTAGCCCAACTAGCCGTTACGAGACACATACCCACAAACTGGAAAATTGGCAGGCTTACCCTGCGTTCACACTAGCAGGCGGCAGAGCGACAAGCAACCAGTCATTTCCTATGGGAGTAGCGATTTGGAGCTGCGATTTAGAGTGACCAGAGCGACAAATCGGGTTGAGATTTTCTAAACTTCACGCAAATGAGTTATGATGAAGTGAAGTGACATTCTAAACGACTGGCTCCAACAAATTCTTTGGACCAATCATAGACACGGGGGTCCGAGGTCTCCCCAGCTTCTGCTCTCTGAACTTTTAGTCCTACCAGCATTTGGGCTGTATTCAAAATAGCATACTGCATACTACTTGTATACTAAATCCACCTAAAAGTAGTATGTAGTATACAGTATGAGACCAAACTGAAGAACTATAGTGTACTGGAGATACCCGGATGGTGTTCTACTCCAGTCAGAGGTTCTAGTGTACAGGGGGAGCTATCTTCATGGTGTAATGGAGATACCTGGATGGTGTTCTACTCCAGTCAGAGGTTCTAGGGTACAGGGGGAGCTATCTTCATGGTCTAATGGAGATACCCGGATGGTGTTCTACTCCAGTCAGATGTTCTAGTGTACAGGGGGAGCTATCTTCATGGTGTAATGGAGATACCCGGATGGTGTTCTACTCCAGTCAGAGGTTCTAGGGTACAGGGGGAGCTATCTTCATGGTCTAATGGAGATACCCGGATGGTGTTCTACTCCAGTCAGATGTTCTAGTGTACAGGGGGAGCTATCTTCATGGTGTAATGGAGATACCCGGATGGTGTTCTACTCCAGTCAGAGGTTCTAGGGTACAGGGGGAGCTATCTTCATGGTCTAATGGAGATACCCGGATGGTGTTCTACTCCAGTCAGATGTTCTAGTGTACAGGGGGAGCTATCTTCATGGTGTAATGGAGATACCCGGATGGTGTTCTACTCCAGTCAGAGGTTCTAGGGTACAGGGGGAGCTATCTTCATGGTCTAATGGAGATACCCGGATGGTGTTCTACTCCAGTCAGATGTTCTAGTGTACAGGGGGAGCTATCTTCATGGTGTAATGGAGATACCCGGATGGTGTTCTACTCCAGTCAGAGGTTCTAGGGTACAGGGGGAGCTATCTTCATGGTCTAATGGAGATACCCGGATGGTGTTCTACTCCAGTCAGATGTTCTAGTGTACAGGGGGAGCTATCTTCATGGTGTAATGGAGATACCCGGATGGTGTTCTACTCCAGTCAGAGGTTCTAGGGTACAGGGGGAGCTATCTTCATGGTCTAATGGAGATACCCGGATGGTGTTCTACTCCAGTCAGATGTTCTAGTGTACAGGGGGAGCTATCTTCATGGTGTACAGGAGATACCCGGATGGTGTTCTACTCCAGTCAGAGGTTCTAGGGTACAGGGGGAGCTATCTTCATGGTGTACTGGAGATACCCGGATGGTGTTCTACTCCAGTTAGATGTTCTAGTGTACAGGGGGAGCTATCTTCATGGTGTACTGGAGATACCCGGATGGTGTTCTACTCCAGTCAGATGTTCTAGCGTACAGGTGGAGCTATCTTCATGGTGTACTGCATCCTATCATGCACTGCGGCCTCACCAGCTCTCAGCCTGCTTCAGCCAGAGAAAATGGCGGCGGGTAACACTGGGGAGCAAAACGCAGCCAACTCCAAGTATAAATGTGGGTGTAGTGATTGTAGTGGGGGATGTTTTCATCAGAATGAGCCTCAGAAAGTTCAAATATACAGGTCTGAAAATTAATAAAAGGTGAACTCGCTTTAGAGGATCAGTTTTAGAGTGAAATAGCCGAGGGTAGCTAACAGCTAGGCTAAATGTACTTCAGGTGAACTGAGCAGCGTTAGCAGCAGCTAGCTCTGAACAGTGGGTACAGTAATAACAGCTCTGAGGTAAATGTGAGGTAGCTGGTCATGTGACTGTATTAGTATACTACACTGTAGGTCAGACCTTGTTACTATACTGTGTACTACACACAGGGGGCGGTATACAGTATGCAGTACATACAGCTGTAGTATGCAGTGTGCAGTATAGTAGTGTACCTTTTCAAATACAGCCATGGTTCCAGTTCTCAGCAGTGTGGTGGTAAACATGGAGGAGAAGCTCATAACCGCTGTTTCTTCTTTTTCCCAGTTTATATGATGCGTCTTTGTGCATATACAGCTGTAGAAAATGAAGTGTGGAAGAAAGTAGTGGATATTGTTGGTGTCTTTGGTGAGTTAATTCACTCGATAGTTAGCTCGGTTAGCCAGCATGCTAACATGCCAATAAAGCTAGCCATGACTGCAGGCAGTTAGGTTTCCATGCAAAAGCTAGTTAGCTTTCCTGGATCTTGTACGTGCCCACACGTGACAACATGAGGGCCGTTGAACACACCCACACCCAATAACAAACGTGGGGTGTTATTGTTATGTTTGTGACCCTCTCTATCTGCAGGAACAACAATGACCGGGTGGGCATTCCCGAGTACATGTGGACGGCGTACTGCTGCACAGATTTCGACCGTAACGCCCCCTACCTGGAACGCTACCGCTTCCCCGCCTTTGGGGCCTATGGCTTGAACGACCGGGTTAACAACGCCGTGGTGGAGGTGCCTCTCAAAACCCTGGAGAAGTTCCTCAAGGGACGCATGGACGTGGACAAGAACTTCCAGATATTCTACAACGACTGCGTCCCAGATGAAATGTAGCTTTAATTATCTTCCATCATCTCTATAGCCTATTATATTACATGTATACTTAATGAATTGCCCATTTCTGCCATAATTTACACACTGTAGGACCATTATATATTAAATAGAGGGATAACTTAATGCTATAGCTTTAACTCTACAGGTGCTTTAACTGCATACCAGGTAAATTCTGTGGTATTAATTTGTTTGGTTTAAGATATTGTACACCTGGCTGCAAACGAATAATTGTAAAAATAACAGGAAAATAAACTAATAAACAACCCAACCAAAAACCATGTGTTCATGTGGCATTTATACATGAGATTTGCCCTACTGTAATATTTATAAGGCCCTTCATATGAACACTATACTATTATGAACCGTGTACTACTGTTATATGAACTAGCCTATATACTATATTATTGCAGTGCTTTATATTAACTCAATTCAATTCACTTTTTTTTTCAAATGCTAAATAATCTAAAATGAATACTGACGTAAATCTGTGAAGAAAGTGATCTATGGTCATGTTTTAGTCTTTAAGAATTAAGAATTTGAATTTCAGAGTCAGTGGTGGTGAATGGAACCAGACGTCCCCCTCTAACAGCTCCCTCACAGAAAGCTTCATGAGATGCTTTATGCGTTATGATGTCTGAGATGTTGTTTATGATAGTTTGGAGAGATTTCAGCCTTAAACTCTATTCATGGTGGAGGGATACATGCTGCAGGGTGCTGTGAGGCAAAAAATAGTCCCCCAAAGAAAACTTATTATTTCCAGGTTTTCCAGATTTTCCCATCATCGACATTCCATATAACACTCATAAGACACGTGTAGGTTCACTGGTGGTTTGGATAATCAATAAAACGTCTATATGTGCGTTGTAGACATGGAGACCCCTGGTTTCTCCTTCTCAGATACCATTTGGAAGCTGAACAAGCTTCCTATGGTGAAAGATGCTGAATGTACTGAGATCCTTTCTGGAGTGTTTTTATCTGTTACGCTTCCTCTTCTTAAACATTGCTCTCCATCTGCAGTTAGCTAAAACTCATGTGGACAAGCGTTATGTCTGCATTCCACCAATAGAACCTTATCCCATCAGAGATACATGGTGGTGGTAGTATCGTGGTTTGGGCCTGTTTTGCTACACGTTAATTGACATGTTAAACTAAAGTTAATGTTCTGGTCAAAGTCCTGACCTTAATCCAGTAGAAACACTGTGGAAGGACCTGAAGTGAGCAGCTCATGGGAGGAAACCCACCAACATCTCAGAGTTGGAACTGTTCCGTAAGGAATAACAGGCATCACACCAGATACTGAAAATCAGGTTTAGTATATTGTTATGCAGAAATATAGAAAACTGTAAAGGGTTCACAAACTTTCGAGCACCACTTCAGCTAACTAGCTAGGAAAGCTAACCGCAAACGTGAATTTGAGTGGTTTTATAGGCTTCTATCAGTCATGCTCGATATTCCATTATGCCAGGCTTCCTTAAGCTGCCATACAACTGCAGCTTGTTTGCGAGATGTACCTGAGGTTTAGTAACACTGATGAGCATGATTTGCATCGTGTTTGTGAATTTGCTGCACATTTTTTGATTGTATTGTGTACTGGGACACATCAGCCACCATACTTTACACGTGTCAGTGCCACTTCTCGGTTGAGACCCAAAAACATCGCTCTGTGGTCAGAAACCGGCCCCTGATGAAGGACTAGAGCATGGTGAACACAAACTGTGCATCAACAGACGGAGCCTCAGCCTCTAACTGCACACCAGCAAGGTGGCGTTCCTGATAAAGCAGCTGGGATGCGTATATTTGCAACATGCACAGTGTAATCTCATATTTCTCTTAGGCACACGAGTGAACAAGGGCGCCCTGGGGTGACTCACGGCCATGTCCCCAGCCTCGGTGTCATGGCTGAGTGGATGGCCTGATGCTGTAAACGAGGCCTATGGCAGCAGTCTGAAATGAAGCGATGGAGATGGAGGCAATGGGCTGCACTATAGCTGTAAATAGTCCCAGGGAGGAGCTGTGTGGGCCATACTGTGGAAGATGAGTATATGATGTGCTCAAGGATATGGGCCTGGAATCAGGGAACAGATCCAACATCAGGATAATAATGATGCGTCACAAATTGCTCACAGCATGAAGACTGGACTCTGGAGTGATGGAGAAAGGCGTTCTGAGGAGTCCTATTCCAGAGTAATGGGAGCGTCAGGGTAACAAGGGAAGTGCATGAAACGACGCAGCTGACCACCTGAATGACCAGGTTATCCCATCAATTGATTTGTTCTTCCTCCAAATTGATTTGAGCACCAATAACAGTTGTGATTGGATTTGGCATGTACTGGACAAGTTTCTGGATGTAGGCCTTATCAGTGTTCAGACACTCTTACATCAAAGAATTGTGCAGTTGGTCCAGATTTGGTGGATGCCTTCCCTGGCACAATTCCGAGGAGAATTCCCTGTAGACTGGGATTTTAGCCACTGCTGGGACACTTTAGGGCACTTCAGTCGTATCCTGTCAGTTCAGGGAATTGACCCAGCCTAATCCCAAGGCTGGTTGTAACAATGGAACACGACGAGGAGACAGGATGCGAGTGCAAGTGTTTAATGACAAACTAACAGGAGAAAAAACAAAAACCAAAGACTAAGAAACGAAACACTACAGATGAACAGGGTCACAGAAACAACTAACAGACATAACAGCAAGCTAGAACAAAGGGAACCACAGGGAGTATAAATCAGCAAGGACTAACGAGGAACACCTGGGAAGGGGCAGAGCTACAAACTAGGGACAGGTGAGGGAGGAGACAGGAGGAGCAATAACCAAAACAAACAGAAGCACATGGCACGGGACAACAAAAGAAACATGGAAGTGACAAGACAGAAATGGAAAACCAGGGAAAACGTACATAGACAGGGGACAGACTAGACAGGACGTGACACTGGCTGCCTAACCTCCAGCCTAAAATGTCAACATTTTCAGATATAACGTGATTCCGGCGGACGTGATTCCGATGGTGCCCATTTGGACGAGGGTGTTGGGTGTCACTGTATTAAACGCCACAAAAAACCATAGTAGGTCACATGTGCCTTTAGTTTACACTGAAGAGGCAGTTATTTTATCTTTAAGATAAACAGACCAATGCAAATCATCATCTGTATTGCCCAAAGAGGCTGAGCTAGTGCATTGTGCTAAGCTATGTATACTGTATACTGTGCCAAGCTGAACTTAACTTTTAGCACTGACTACAGGATTTTCATAGCTGATATTAATACACCTAAACATGGTAGCAAAAGCTGGCTAACTCATCTACGTTGGCTAAAAACTATGCTAACAGACATAGTTAGCTTCACTCTGCTAACTGCTCACTGCAACATTCTGAACATGTGGCAAAAACAAGACCTACACTTCTATCAGACATGTCTTCTTCGACTCCTTCATGGGCTTAACACCACTGATGGAACAGAGCATCCCAGGAAAACTTCAGCAGAGGAGCAAGAGGCAAGTTCTTTCATAATGAACTTTACACACGTGAATTTACAGTTAGCCCTGGGCTAACATCCTCCTACACCTCAGAAGAGGTGAGCAGGTCAAAGTTCACAGACTTTAAATTGTATATACCGTGTTTACACGTGTGTCTAATGTTTGTATTGTATTGTTCCGTTTTATACCATGAAATGTTTGTTGTGCTGCTACATTTGTACTTGTTGACTCTGGATTAGTTGATGTGTTGAAGCCCGACAAGGGCCCAGTGTACACCCAACACTTTATTAGAAACGCCTACCTTGTGCTTCCACTCACTGGCCACTTCATTACTTTACACCTACATTGTATTTCCACTCACTGGCCACTTTATTAGAAACCCCCACCTTGTGCTTCCACTCACTGCCCACTTCATTAGAAACACCTAACTGGTGCTTCCCATCTCTGGACACTTTATTAGAAACACCTACATTGTGTTTCCACTAACTGGCCACTTTATTAGAAACACCTACCTGGTGCTTCCACTCACTGGCCACTTTGTTAGAAACACCTACCTTGTGCTTCCACTCACTGCCCACTTTATTAGAAACACCTACCCTGTACTTCCACAAACTGGCCACTTTATTAGAAACACCTACCCTGTACTTCCACAAACTGGCCACTTTATTAGAAACACCCACCTTATGCTTCCACTCTCTGGCCTACACATCATTGGTCAGGTACAGGCTGATTGCAGGACCGCTGTTTTCGAGGTAATATATCACTGCTAGGTTGTAAGTGGACCACCACCCAGCCAAGAGCAGCTCTGAGTAGGAAACTGACTGTTTTTGAAGTGTCTGCCCATGTACAGTAATACCACTGTATGCTGACAGAGAGCGGACCAGGCGACACCGATGTCCGGACGGTGAGGCTGTATAATGTGCTTGTGGATAAGTAAGCTTTACATTCTCTCTTTACATTCCACTTCTAAGGGCTTTTTCTGGTTCAGTGAAGCGCTGTGAGAGGAAAACAGGCCTCCAGGCCACAAACTATCAGAAAAGAACTTCTGCCATCTAGAGGATCAAGCAGTTATTACAACCGAAATACAAACCAGCCATGTACGGAGCAAAGAGGACAGTCCACATTCCTCACGGATTAATGACTGAGGTGTAAACTATATAGAGAAACCGTGCAGACGTGAAAATCATACTCAGCTGAACGTTTAAAAAGTAAATGTTTATTAGAAACACCCACCTTGTGCTTCCACTAACTGGCCACTTTATTAGAAACACCTACCCTGCACTTCCACTGACTTGCCACTTTATTAGAAACACCCACCTTGTGCTTCCACTAACTGGCCACTTTATTAGAAACATCTACCCTGTGCTCCCTCTAACTGGCCACTTTATTAGGAATACTCACTTTGTATTAGCCCTACAGCTAACAGTATTTTGCTGTGTTCGGGTGCTCATCAAAGGGTTGTATATACTAGATGGTTTACTGGTAAATACGACTCCACTCTGTTTGGGTCTTTGTTTGCAGATGCACCAACAACACGGAATAAGAAAGCAGATCCAGAGAATAATGACCCTGCACACATTGTATTAGCCCTATTCAGCTAACTGTATTAGCCCTTCAGCTAACTGTATTAGCTCTATACAGCTAACTGTATTAGCCCTATACAGCTAACTGTATTAGCACTACAGCTAACTGTAATAGCCCTTCAGCTAACTGTATTAGCACTACAGCTGACTGTATTAGCCCTACATTAGAGCATGTAATAAGTGTGAATGAGGTGTGTATACACTCCTAGACAGCAGCAGCAGTTCTAGTGATCTACATTAACACAAATTAAATACAGAGTGAACACTAACCCAGTCACGCAGGTCAGTTCACCGTCAGTATGTAGCTGTATGTTGTTAATAATAGCCCATGTCTTGCACAGTTTTGTTTTATGTCCATGACGCTGGCTGGGCAGCACGTCACTCCACTCCAACAGACAAAATACATTCAACAAATCTCAATATTCCAGGGCCGGGACATGACCAAGGGTATTTATATGCCTTGAGTTTTCCTTCCGTATAGACACTGGGTTTTTCCACAAGCTGTACGGAGATGTCCAGCCACTGGAACTTTGGCCATTTAGTTGGATCTTTGGACAGTAAGTCCAGGTCAGGAAACCTCACCCCACTGGTAGGGGTTAGCTTGTTAGCATACAACAGCCTGTATTCTGCTGCCAGGAAAATGACCGGAGAAGTCCGGTCACTGCTGATGATGAATTTTGGGCTGTACGTAGTAAAATGATGTTGCTTCTCTAGGAAATGAGGCTGGTTGTGCGAATGTTGTGTTATTGTGGAACTGTTTTTCATTTTATTCCTGAAGGGTTTATAGACACTCATCATCAAAAGAATAGCTGCACCCAGAAGGAACCAACCGACAGAAATGAAACCTGGTGGGTAGGTTTGACATTGTGACACATGCTAATGATTCAAATTTCACGCTCATTGTGACGTCAGCAAGGACGGCTGACCCAACAGATTCGATTGCGGACATTCAGTGAGCAGTGATTTCCTCCATGAGCCATCCTGTTAGTGCAGCACCATTTGCAGGACTACATGCATGTAAACGGTTACGACGACTGTCCTTAACACCACGTCAACGTCACCAAAGACTGCAATGGTGTCGTGCCAGACTGTCATGGAGTGACTCAGAATGGCAGCGGGTCGTCTTCAGTGACGAGGCTGGTTTTGTCTTGGTGGAGACGACCAACAAATCCGTGTGTGGAGGCACCGTGGTCAGCACCAAGATGAACGGTTTGTTACA
The DNA here is from genome assembly GCA_034552555.1 of Semaprochilodus insignis. Taxonomy (NCBI): domain Eukaryota; kingdom Metazoa; phylum Chordata; class Actinopteri; order Characiformes; family Prochilodontidae; genus Semaprochilodus; species Semaprochilodus insignis. The sequence goes on along the minus strand of CM067490.1, from coordinate 28,202,867 downwards.
CGTCCAGAAGGCCTGGTGTCACTCCACCTCCACCCCTACCGCACCATCTGCAGGAACCGTGTGAGGATATTCAAGCTGCATGGGATGGATTATCACAGGACACCGTTAGGAACCTCTACAACTCCATGCCGAGACGTCTGGCATGTTGGGTTATCATTTATTGTTCCTGGTAACTTTTAACTTCCTTCCCAATAGCACTGCAATCCCACACCTCCTTCTGGGTGCAGCTGTTAGTTTGATAATGAGTGTATTGAACTATATGGAGCACCACCCTCACAGCTCAATTACTAAAATATGCTCACCGGACAGAAAATGAGGCCCCTTGTGTGTTTAAGGTGGTAGTAACTTCAGGCTCCTGCAGATGGAGCTGCACGAGGATGATGGGGCTATAAATACCTGCAGGGTGTGAGTGACGGGATCCATAGATTGGGAAGAGGTGGTACAGTGCAGGGAATGTCTCGTTCCATGTGTGGAAAATGGCTCCAAAGCAGATGTTAATGATTGGCTAAAAGGAGTGACTGCATTTGGGCGTGCCAAAGGCCATAGTGTGAAGGAAGTAGCTGAATCTGCAGGTGTGTGGAAGCGTACGGTCATACGGGTCTACCAGCAGTGGCTAAAATCCCAGTCTACAGGGAATTCTCCTCGGAATTGTACCAGGGAAGGCATCCACCAAATCTGGCCCACCTGTGCAATGTTCAGTGTGTGAACATTGATGTGGCCTACATCCAGAAACTTGTCCAGTCCATGCCAAATCCAGTCACAGCTGTTATTGGTGGAGGTGTTACAGGCTGTGAGGGACGTTTCAGTCACAGGGGACTCTTATTTGCTGACACTGATTTTAAAACTGGCTGAGACCCGAGTCCATCATGACTCCACGAGCGGTCGGTTGTGCTGAGTGAGGAGGCAGAGAGGTCTGTTTAATAATGTCTTTTAATGTTCTCCAGTTCATATACACAACATACAGTGTGTAATAGCCTTTATATGAAATAGAAATATTAACGCCGATTTCCGAACCCCGTCCTCCGTATCCTCTCTCGCATCCAGCACTTTCGCCGAAACTGAACAAAATGAAACCCAACAGGTGCAAGTCTCTTATTTTATTTAGGTTTTTTTTTTTTTTGGCAACCCAGCATTAATATTTAAACAGTTACACTCAGTAAATACCATCTCTTTTTTTGTTCTTTTTATCCCCTGCTTTTTTATTTTTAAACTACATACATGGCAACGGCAGACTTGTAGAGAATCACCATCAAATCCTTGGTGAAAGTGTGCTTCGCGTGTCTGTCCGCTGCCACCGTGACGCGCTCTCCCCGTTCACCCACTTTTTGCTCTTTAGAAAAATATGGACAGTTTAAATTCTCTATTTCTGAAATATAATATGCAGCTCAAATTTCACAGCAAAAGAGATAAGCCAGAAAATCAAGGCCCCTCCCAGCTAATCTCCGATGGTTTGGGTCAGTTTTTGAAACCTCTAGAAAAACCTACAACCGGCTTGCGTAGCGGATGAACCCACAGTGTCGTTTAGTCGGTTTGAAGAACAGAACTCAAAAAGAAAGGATGGTTCTAAGAGCAGGCCGGGTCCGAGAGTGACGACGCCGGCGCTTTAAACTGTGATAAAACAGTCTAAAATACATTTAACACCCCCCCCGCCCCACCGCCCCCATCCTGGTGGCTGCCACTTGCCATTGAAGAACCACTGTTGGTTCCGTAGAGAACATTTCAGTGGACACGTCTATGTAGAACCCTGTTTGTAACTGAGATGTATGTACGTGAAGGACCTTAACTGTCCCTCAGTACCAAGGAAAAGTCTGGTACATCCACAAGAACCATTTAGGAACCTTCTACTTTGTGTTCCGACAGCTTATGCAGTATTATGCTAACGTTGCTAACAATGAATGAAAGCAAATGGCTAACAATTAGCACGAGGAAAGAACATTATGCTAACCAGTGTGTTAACATGCTGGCTTACATTCATCGTCACCAACATTAGCATGCATTGGTGGAGTCAACCGCCACCCTAATTCGGTCTGGGGTGGACATCTGGATGAGTGGTCACTTTATTAGAAACCCCTGACTTTCAGCTTAGGCCATTTTATTGGAAACACCGACCTTATAGGTGCAGTTTACCATTGTAGACCAGTTTAGCAATCCCCTTCTGTCCCATTCATCAGTGCCAAGGGACCACCACTGGCGCGCCACTGATCAGGCGCTTTCTGGGTTATGGGACATTCTCAATGCAGCGGTGGCACTGGCATGGTAGCCGCTAGGCTCAGGGGCCAGATTTGTTCTAATAGCAAGAATACATGTTTTGTGGACAACTTAGGGTGCTGGATTGTGACTCTGTGAACAAGGATATGCCCCCCACTCCCGTAAAACCCCACCCACAAATTCCTTTAGCCTGTACTTCGCTACTAATGCTGGAGTGATTGATAACACGCAGATGAAACAAGCTAAATGCTATCGTTAGCTAATGGAGCTAACGGTGTTCTCTTATAAGGAAGGTAATGCTCCTTCGCTGGAGGTTTCAGGGGACCGTTCAGCTCGCTTGAGCTGCATCCAGATGCTAAACATCATCCGCACCTACTTTTGGAATTTGAACCCGGCTTTAATGAGGATTGGTCTAGAAATATCTCACTGGATTTGTTTCACACTATGTCCCTAATTTCTCATGGTTGTCCCAAAGATGTTCTCTGATCACATGTAATCAGTAATTTTATACACAGGAAGTAGTTATTAATATAGATTTAACCTACAGTAAACAGATCTTACAGGGTTAGTAGCTGTAACCAGATCTTCATTTCTTTCTTAATTCAAGTTCACATTATAATCTACGAAGCGCAGTGTCAGTCCGGTTCATATTTCAAAGTCAAATTATTCTTGTCATTATTTGTATTAATTAATGCAAAATTTCTACATTTTTGCAGGTGCTCTTATCCAGATCAGCATGACCTTAAAAGTCATTCAGAGTGGTTTGGTGTGAAACGTGAGTCAGAACTGCTCACAGTGGTGGTGAAGGTAACCAGACGTCCCCCTCTAAAAGCCCCGTCACAGGAAATTACTACATGAGATGGTTATGAATACGCTGCCTGATGTCTGAGACGCTGTTTATGATAGTTTGGAGAAGATTTCAGCCTTACACTCCATTCATGGTGGAGGGATACATGCTGCAGGGCGCTGTGAGGTAAAATAGTCCCCCAAAGAAACATATTATTTCCAGGTTTTCCAGATTTTCCCATCATCAACATTCCATATAACACTCATAAGACACGTGTAGGTTCACTGGTGGTTCTAGATAGTCAATAAAATGTGTTCTAGACATCATGGAGACCCCTGTTTCCCATCACCACCACTATAAAGAACATCTGAACCACCTGACACCAAACCCCCCCACACTCAATCACTCCGTTTACAGAATTATGCAAAAAATGTTGAAATTTGTGGAATTTTGGTTTCTTGCCCAAGCAGTGTGGACTAAAACCTAAAAATAAGGGGCTACATTTTTTTTCATGCAATCTTGCTAAAAGGTCACCCAGATCAGCGGTTCTCAAACCCATCCCTAGGGACCCTCAGTAGGTCTGCATTTTTGCTTCACTCCAGCACAACACTAAAACACGGTCCATCTGGGGGACCTAGACGGTCAGTGTTTCCAACAGAACGCTGTAGCTAGGAGGTGGGTGTTTCTAATATAGTGGCCTCCCCGGAACGCCGTCAAAGAAAATCCACAGCAAACTCCCAAATAAACAAATAAACAGAGTATGGACGAAAGGAAGGCTGGCCCTAGTAGCTACTCCCAGACAACTCAAACTTGCACCTGCTGTCACAAAAAGGATACGGTTTTTGGGCCGTTCACCTGTAAACCAAACAATAAACAGAATATTTACAAAGACCACGTCTTCTCGTTTACACGTCTGAAAAAAATGTACAGTTTGTGGTGTTTTTTTTGTTGGTTTTGTTTGTTTTTTTTGTTGTTGTTGTTGTGTGTGTGTGTGTGTCTGTGTGTGTGTGTGTTTCTCTGTCCGGGTTCTCCGGTTCCGTAGAAAGGAGTTTGAGAGTATTCCCGAAACCAAAAACAAAAAAACCCAAACAGGACGTGGGGAACTGAAAGAGGACAATGAGTTACGTGTACGTGATGCTCCAGCGGCCTTGTCTGTGTTGACCGGGTCATATTAGCGTGTATGGTCCACCAGTAGAAGCACAGTAGCGTCGATAACACCATTTCTTTGGCATTACCGAACAGACCCGAGCCTGGGCTGACCACATTTGACCCTCAAGGCCTAGGACCGGTCAGCGTCGAGAGTCCGAGTGTGTTGTTTTCCAGGTCCATTGTCTCTTTCTTCTTTTCCGTGCGGCCTCCTCAGTGCCGTGAAGAGTAGGGTAGAAGTGGGCGGGAAAAGAGTCGGAGCAGGCTGGCCATCTGAATACGAGAGGGGGAAAGAGAAAGGCAGAAGAGAGAATGCAAGCGAGTACGAAAGGGGCTACGATAGAGGACAGTCCTGCCTGTGAGACAATATAGTAGAATTTACAGTATCAATGGACATAGAAAGGTTTTAGTTGGAGGGGAGGGGGCGGGGTTAATACGTCCGTGTTGTACAACTGGAAAAAAAAAAAAAAAGAAGGGATCTATTCATCCTTTGTTTTTTATTGATTGATCAGTAATCAGTTTCCATTTTCCTGATATGCTTAAGTATCTACAAAGAATATCTGGATGAAGTGCACAAAAATATAGCCAAAAAAAAAAAGAAGACTTTCCAAGAAAAGGACGATAATAATAATAATAATAATTGTAATAATAATAAAAACGAGACAAAAGAAGTCATGAATTGTCTACTTGTTTTTTTTTTGTCTCTTTAGAAAATAAATCATGCAAATTTCCCAGAGAGAGAGAGAGCGAGAGAGAGAGAGAGAGAGTGCGCAAACAAGATATAAATTTCATAATTCTATATTTAGACTCTTTTTATATAGATATTCTTATTTATATTTTCAATCTCGTCCCATAAGTAGAGACCAGTGCAAAACCAAAAAAAAAAAAACCCTCAAAAATAAAAGAAGAAAAAAGGAGGAAAAAGAAAGAAAAGCAAACAAGATTTTGAGGTTTTGGCACTTTTTTTTTTTTTTCTTTTTTTTTCCACTCCAGGTTTTCGGGCTGGTCCACTCCTCCAAGTCGGTCCAGCAGACTCAGCGTCTGATTGGACGGTTATCACAGTACTTGGCACAGAAATGCTGGTAAAAACGATATATATCAGAATAGCTGTTATTTTCTCTTTTTACCTCCGTTCATTTCCATTCAAGTCTTTGTTTACACACGTCTTTTACGGTTCTTGAGTTAGAAAAGTGTTCGGCGTAGGCAAAAGACTGTTCTGAAGGAGGTGTTTAAAAACCGAGTGACGAACCGAGACGAGAATAAAACAAACAGGAAATGGCGAGAGAGGGAAAACGAAAGGACTCACAGAGATAAGAACGGACGCCGAGGCTGAGACGTCACGGAAACTGAGCCGCTCCTCTGTTTCCCGTGAAGCTGAAGACGACTTCCTGTTTCCGCCTTTCCTTCCGGCACTTCAAGCGGCAGAACGTAACTGCTGCACCACTGAAGGTGGAACGGGAAGGCTGGAAATGGGAAGCCGGCGAGTGTTTCTCAGCGTAAAACTCCTCCAAAAAGGAGAAAGAGAGAGACGAGGAGAGTCGGGTAAGGTTAGAGGTAAAAGGACAGGAGAAGTGTGTGGGGGGTATCTCCCAAAGAGTCTGTGTCCAGAGGGTTAGCGAGATGCCACCTCCGTGAATTCGCCCCCCAGTACCATCATAAAACGAGGGTTTCCTGTTTGTGCTGCACTTGTGTTGTTACTAAATTGCCGTGCTGGTTCATTTTACAGGAGAAATTTAGGTAATGCTAACAAAAGTGCTAGCGCAAAGCTAACGACGCTATGCTAAAAGCCCTGATGTAAAACTATAGAATGAAATAAAGTAGCACAGACGTTTCTGGTCCATATGATGGTTCCAGTTCTAGCAGTTGCTTATGAAAGAGTCACTAACTGACATGTTGTTCCTCAAACAGTCTTCAACAATCTGGACTACTTTGGCTCAATTTGGGCTCTGATGGGGCATTAACTGACATCACAGGCCATGAACACATCAAGACATTGATGGTGCTTCAAGATCTCTTGAGATAGGAAAGCTTTAGCCCAAGTTCTACCAGGAAGACTCCAATGCTACGTCACTCGCTCATTCATTACTCTGACCTGTCTCCGACCTGTCTTTAGAACTATTCAGCTTACGTTCCTGCTCTGCCGCTTTCAGGTGTGGACGTGTCAACGTTCTCCTCCTTCCTTCCACCCACCACCAGGTCCAGTTATCCTGGGAGGCCATATCCGGCAGGACTTGCAGGGTATCTGGACGCTTAAGGACCTGGTCCTAAGACAGGACCTTTTCCATCACTTTTGCCTTTTTGAGTCTTTCTGGCAGAAAAGAACAGTTTTCTATCTAGAACCATAACTCCATCCATTTTTTTTGGACTGATAGTGAATTTATACATATATGGTTCTATGCAGCATCAAACATTTAACCCAGATCCTGAGGTAGAACTTATGGCTTCCATTTACCAAAGAACCCATGAGGAACCATCTTTGTTAAGAGCTACCTACACTCTTGCCAGAATTGGTCCTTTGACGAGCCACGCCTAAAGAACCATGCTGGAACCTCTTCTAAGACGAAAGGACCTTCACGTAATGATTCTATAGGTTTTTCCCTAGAACCTTCACATTCTGTAGAGGTTCTTTGTACTTTAAAAAGGTTCTTCATGTTCAGTCATGTTTCTTTCAAAAACTCTTCTTCTGTCTTGTTACGTCTAGAACTCTCTCAGGATCTCTATACTCTTCTAAAAGATGTTCTCTGTTAAAGGAAATAGTTCTGTTAGTAGTGAAAATGATCCAGGCCTCTTTTTGGCCTACTTGGCCCAATACAAATTTGACTGGGTGCATAGTGAAATCATAGGTCCTAGGTTTATGCTTTATGAAGAACCATATCAGCACAAGCACAGCAGAAACATTCTAGGCTATTCTGGGAGCAACTTGGCTGATCAATTTTTCACTAGATGCAGAATGACGTTTCAGTTTGTCTCAATTTGAGTGGGTGAAGAGTGATACTGTAGGTCATAAACCATCATTTTAATTTTAACATAAATTGCACAAACCAAAACTTTATGCTGCTGTTTTTATGCCGATGGGATGCCGAGTGATGTCACAGGTTCTAGAACAAAATTATTTTTAATTTATTATCATTTTTAATACCTTTTTAATTTATTATCATTTTAATTTCTAATTAGTTTTTTATTTTTAAACATTCAAATCAATTCTTATGTTACTATCATTTTTTATTTTGAAAACAAAATCATCCCAGTAGGTCCATTTTAATTTCTTACACACTCATAAACTGGAATTATTCCGACTATTTTGGTGCAGTTCGAAGGGGTCCTGGGTTATATTATAAAATAAAACACTAATGTAAATGTATAGAATGAAATACTGCAAAATAGCCCAAAAGTGCTAGCAGACTACTTTGGTGCAATTTGGTTATGAAAGAGTCACTAACTGACATTGTTCTATGTGATTTCTCCAAAACTCTTCAAGCAACAAAACTAGCATAAAGAATCTGGACTATTTTGGCTTAATTTGGGCTCTTAATTTGGGCACAGAGTGACATCACAGGTCATCACAACATAAGGAAGCTGATGGTTCTTCAGGATCTCTTTAGAAATGGAAGCTTTAGTGCCAGTTCTGCCTGCAAGACTCCCATGCTAGATCAGCCATTCATTTATCACTCTGGCCAATCACAGTGTCCGACCTGTCTATAGAACGATGCAGCTTACGTTCATTTCAGGTGCTGACGTTTTATAATAATTCCTAATTTCCTGAAATAAAAATCATCCCTGTAAGTCAGTTTTAATTTCTTAAAACTCATACATTTTAATTATTCAGACTATTTTGGTGCAATTTGAGGAAGTCCCTGGTTAGGAAATATGACATATATGACATTTAATATCACAAAAATAATCTTAGCATAAACCGCGTGCACATAATCCACTAGCAGAAACCGTAGCAGAAACGACCCCGAGTGTTTAGGTGCTGGGCGTGCAGTGACATCATAGGTCATAAAGCATAATTTTATGTTAATATTCTACAAACTGTATCAGTGATCCACACTACTACTTTGTTGACGGGGTACCGAGTGACATCACTCGTCATAAAACGTGACGTTCATCTCTGCAGAAATGCACCAGCACTATGATTACGGCAGCACAAAGCAGCACCAACTCAGCACAAACACGGTTTCCGATCGTACCGGGTGCCGACTTGGCGGAGGTTGAGGTGCTTGGCCCCCTTCCTGGAGGCGCTACTACTATACGCGTGTGGTGGAGTGCTGATGGGGCAGGGCATTGTTGCTGTGGCTGGACCCGGGGGCCGGAGCAGGGGGGTACGTGTTGAAGGCATGAAGGGGCTGCATGCCGGTGATGGTGCTGGGCATCATGGAGAGGGCGTTGGCCGTCATGAGCGGCACATCCTCGGGCGCCCGCCGTAGCGCCAGCGTGTAGTCCGGCGGGCACACGGGTGGACGCAGGGGCTCCAGGTCACCGTGGAGGCCACGAGGCGCCAGCGGGGTACCGTGGTCCAGCTCCACTCTTTGCTGCTTCATCTGGAGGGACATTAGCTCCTCCTCCTGGCTCAGTGCCAGGTCATTGTGGGGCGGAGCCATGCCCGCTATGCCTGCGATGCCTCCCGCAGGTCCTCCAGCAACACGCTGAGGCGAAAGGCGGCGATGTCGGCGCTGGAGGAGCTCGTGCCGCTTGTCACGCTTGTAGTAGAGGGCGGCGAAGGCCAGGACGTTGAGGAAAAGCAGCGACGCTCCCACGGCGACCGTGACACTCAGCTCAGTCGAATAATCCCGAGTGGCTTCCGGGAACGGAGAGAAGCGTGGACGTTCCGAGCCTTCCGGGTCCGGATCCGGAGGGTAAGTAGACACCACCGGATGCCTCGTGGAACGCGTCCCTGGAGCTGGCAGCCGATTTCGGCCAGGCCGGTGGGACCCGCCCCCGCCGCCTCCGGGCGGCAGGCGGGTAGTGATGGAGCTGATGATTTCTGCATGCAGCGTGTGCAGGTGAGGCACCAGCTCCAGCCAGAAGGCTACCTTGTTGGCTCGGTAGTTGTCACGAACGCGAGGCTTCAGACCGATGTGCAGGTACTGCTTGTCCTTGGAGCTAAACTTGGTCCAGATGACTTCCTCAAAGCGGTTGGGCTTAGTGTGAATGAACTTGGTGTCCTGCGGCACCGGAATGTTCGGATCTCTAAAAGCAAGGACAAGGAAGAGTGAGACAAACAGAGCAAAAGCTTTGAAGTAAACATTTCTTTGCTCAGAAAAATACAAAACAAAAATCTTGCAGTTCATTTTTCCTCACGGCAGCCCGGTATTAATCACAGTGACCCACCGTGACCTGGTTTGGCTAATTAATACTTTGTTATGACCAATGAATCCGTGTGTGGAGGCACCGTGGTCAGCGCCAAGTTGAACGGTTTGTTGTTTTTACCTACTGCAAAATCTGCAGGAACTGTGTAAGACTTAACACCACGTCAACGTCGCCAAAGACTGCAATGGTGTCGTGCCAGACTGTCATGGAGTGACTCAGAATGGCAGCGGGTCATCTTCAGTGACGAGTCCCGCTTTTGTCTTGGTGGAGACGACCAACGAATCCATGTGTGGAAGCACCGTGGTCAATGCCATGATGAACGGTTTGTTGTCACGTGTCACACATCCAGAAGGCCTGGTGTCACTTCACCTCCACCCCTACCGCACAATCTGCAGGAACTGTGTGAGAATATTCCAGCTGCATGGGACGGATTATCACAGGACACCATTAGGAACCTCTGCAACTCCATGCCGAGACGTCTGGAATGTTGGGTTAGCAAACATGGCGGCCTGATGCCATACTGAGAGACACTACTTCTGTATGTGTAGCTCAATAAATATTGATCATATCAGTCTAAATTTATCATCATTTATTGATCCTGGTGACCTTTATCTTCCTTCCCAACAGCACTGCAATCCCACACCTCCTTCTGGGAGCAGCTGTTCTTCTGATGATGAGTGTATTAAGAGAAATAGCTGATTAGTAGGATAAACGACACACAGTAAATCACTGTACGTATACAGAGTGACTTAGGGGAGTGATTTCTGCACACTGACATACAACGATTAATAATGAACCTTAAACGCTCTCGGATAACTCTCCTGAAGATCACGGCCGCTTAATATGTGCATTAAGACCTTTAGAGCTTTTAGAGCTTTGTTTACACGTACAGTCAAATCTGATCTTTCTCCCACATCCAGTACAGATTTGATCTCTTCTTTGAAGTCTAAACATCAAAAGGTAACATCCGAACAGATCCTTTCTATTCTGATTTGGAACACATTCACATACACCAACGCAGACGTTTCGGCTCGACGGCAAACGCCAATGCCGTGACTAAACGTGCAAATCCGATCAGGTAAAGCTGGGAAAACAAATCTGATCCCCGTTAGAGAGAGGAGCGTTTCGCCATAGAGGCTGGATGGCAGCTGCGGGAAGCAGGGAGGGATGTCCTGATGCGGTCTGAATCGGTGCCAGCGCTGATGGAGATTTAATGGATCAGTATCAGCTGTATCGAGCTCCGTGTAATTCCAATCCTTGGTTCGCTTCAGGGAATTCAGAAACACATGTCTGTAATTTTTGGTTCATTTATTAGCGATTGCTTAGCTATTGTTATTTGTCCCTCAGGTTCTGCGATATTGATCGCGTTCCAGCTCCGCAACGCTTGGCCGGATCGGGAATGACGGGCTTATACATGGATTTTTGATCGGATAATCTTTGTTTTGGGTATAATCTCCATTAAATACGGCTTTTTATAGCTGTGTCTGATCCACTCACGCCAGCACAACACACACTAACACACCACCACCACGTCAGTGTCACTGCAGGGCTGAGAATGATCCACCACCCACATAATACCTGCTCTGTGGTGGTCCTGTGGGGGTCCTGACCATTGAAGAACAGGGTAATGAAGTACACTATATTGCCAAAAGTATTCGCTCGTCTGTCTTCACACGCATATGAACTTCAGTGACATCCCATTCTTAATCCATAGGGTTTATTCATAGGGCCCACCCTTTGAAGCTACAGCAGCTTCAACTCTTCTGGGAAGGCTTTCCACAAGGTTTAGGAATGTGGTTATGGGAATTTCTGACCATTCTTCCAGAAGCGCATTTGTGAGGTCAGACACTGATGTTGGACGAGAAGGCCTGGCTCGCAGTCTCCGCTAATCCCAAAGGTGTTCTATCGGGTTGAGGTCAGGACTCTGTGCAGGCCAGTCAAGTTCTTCCACATCAAACACGCTCGTCCATGTCTTTATGGACCTTGCTTTGTGCACTGGTGTGAAGTCATGTTGGAACAGGAAGGGCCTGTCCCCAAACTCTTCCCACAAAGTCGGGAGCATGAAATTGTCCAGAATCTCTTGGTCTGCCGAAGCATTAAGAGTTCCTTTCACTGGAACTAAGGGTCCGAGCCCAACTCCTGAACAATAACCCCACACCATAATCCCCCCTCCACCAAACTTTACACTCGGCACAATGCAGTCAGACAAGTACTGTTCTCCTGGCAACCGCCAAACCCAGACTCGTCCATTGGGTTGCCAGATGGAGAAGCGTGATTGGCCACTCCAGAGAACACGTCTCCACTGCTCTAGAGTCCAGTGATGGCATGGCTATATATCTATCTATTTTTTCCGCATCATGCAAAATGTATTTGGACATGAATGGGTTAAGATGCCCCGAGTAAAAATCCTGACCCGAGAGGGCGTACTGACCCGGTTTTGGCGAAGTTGGTCCAGTACGTCATGACAACGGCGCTGAGCATTACGTCGTTTTTGGAGAAGTTGCAGGGGAACAGGTCTGTGGCCCCCACCATCGGCACTCCAAACACGTAGGGGATCTCATCGCCGTGCGCCGCATCAGCCCACTCCGGCCGCGCCTCCGTCTGGCAGTGGTGGTGAAAGGTGTAGAAATAGACCGGAGACTGGAACTCCGCGTGCAGCTTTGCTGTGGCAACCGCCGGCGCCACCCACTGGTGGTCGGTGAAAAGTGCCAGCAGTGTTTTCCTCCGCATGTCGCCGTTATCTCGGTCGGCCCAATCCGTGTACATGAACTTTATGGTCTCGCGCAGGATGTCTTTACCTGAGGGGGAAAACGGGAAAGATATAAGGCAAGGAATGTAGAGAGATGGTCGACATTCTGGTAAAGTTTCCCACCCATTTGCTCCCAACGCTGTTGATCAGCCGGAGCAAGTTTGCTTCTTTCAGTTTAGCACTGGAGCTACAAAGCTAAAGTAGCTAACAAATTAGCATGGTGCTAACTAGCGTTGTACAACTCAAGACCAGTTTTGACCTCATTTGGACTCTGCTTGACTTGGCCTCGAAGTTAGGCGAACTGGGAAATTTCCTCCCTTTGTGCCTGACCAGTGAAGTCCGAACATGTCAGAAATAGTTTTGGAATCTCTTCCAACCTAACGGAAGTTCTGGAATCTCTTCCGGCCTAACGAGTTTTGGCAAACAATTTCTTTCAGGAATCTCATTTGAGTTTACGGCATGCATCAACAAATGTGTGCGGTAATGACCAGACCTTGATGGTGAAGGTTCAGGTTGATGTTTTCTAAACCAGGTAGGGTCAGTCCTGACCCTCGTTATCAGCACTACCAAACTGCTCCCAACTCAGCCCAGCACAGTTTGGAACGCACCTGCTCAAGCACACCTGATTCCACTCGTCTGCTGATTGCCAGGTTTAGTGGGCGTATTTGAGCAGGGGGAACCACCAAGCTAAGCTGGATACTGGTCCCTCCAGGACTGGAGGAGCGTTGGATTAAGCGTCGGGTCACTTTGTTTAATGAATGGATGAAAAACTTCATAATATTTTTGTGTTATTTGTTTTACTGGGTTTGATTTATCTATTGTTATGAGCTAAATGAGCTATAACTGATTATATTCGTGTTGAAAATCACAAGTTCATATGACAAAGGGTTCACAAACTGTCGATCAGCACTGTATGTTTTGTATGGGTGGGCATGGACACATCAGTACCAGGTGCCAGGATTGGTACCAGGATGGTATAGGTATCAGTGCGATACCAGTATACACAGTAGCTGACTTGTGTATTATAGCTTGGTTAGCCTCGTAGCTCCAGTGCTGAAACCAAAGAAGCATAAACATTAGTTATGCATTGGATTCTTTTTAGGGTCACCTTAATTAGCCTAGCGTATAGCGCTAATTCCTACAAACCATTAGTGTTTGCAGAATTACTGCAATAAACAATAATCAAAATTCAGTTCCACATTACAGGGAGTTCCCGAAGCCTTTACCATAGCTTGCATTCTCCCTACTGCTAGTATAATTACCATATAATCACCAACTGGGCTCATCAGGAGTGTTGTTTCATTTGCATATCAGCATTATTAGCCACACTGAAAAAAAACACACTAATGAATTAATTACTGACTTCCTGTTTATATAGGCCATAATAAGACACAACGTTTCCTACACGTTCCTGAAGCAACCAGAGATTAGAATGACTGTCCAAAGGGAATCATGTGTGTCGTGTCTGTGAAGGATCCGCACCGTCTGGGTATCCGTAGAGGTTGTCCACAAAATTGGAAATGGTGTAGTCGAAGGAGGCAGCCGAGATGCCGTCCTCTCCCTCGCTGTCATCTACAAACTTCAGCCCTTCGCCCTGATTCACCCCCAGCAGGATGTCGTAGTTCAGGAACTCCCCCTGTACACCACACAGATGAGTTACGCCACAGGACCCTGCTGATACGGCACAATCATACCATTTCATACCGTCTGCGGTAACTAAGCTCCATGTACCTAAAGGGGAATGTCACTGATGTAAACAGAGTCAGAACTGTTCCCAGTGGTGGTGAATGGAACCAGACCTCCCCCTCTAAAAGCTCCCTCACAGAAAGTCACTACATGAGATGGTTATGAATACGCTGCCTGATGTCTGAGACACTGTTTATGATAGTTTGGAGAAGATTTCAGCCTTAAACTTCATTCATGGTGGAGGGATACATGCTGCAGGGCGCTGTGAGGCAAAAAAAAAGTCCCCCAAAAGAAAATTTCCAGGTTTTCCACATTTTCCCATCATCTACATTCCATATCACACTCAGGAGACACGTGTAGGTTCACTGGGGGTTTAGATAGTACATAAAGTGTCTATATGTGTGTTGTAGTCATGGAGACCCCTGGTTCCCATCACCACCACCACTGTAAAGAATATCTGGACCATCTCACACCAATCCCCCCACTCTCAATCGCTCCGTTCACATCCCAAACACGGAATTATAGACTTTAATAATTTTATTGCCAATTTAGTTGCACACATTTGACCCAGCCATGAAGTGAAACACCCACATACACACACACTGGTGAACACACACTAGGGGGCAGTCCTATCCATGGGGAGCACTGGGGATTAGGTGCCTTGCTCAATGGCACCCTAGTCATTATGGGCGGCTCAGGGAACCAAATCGGCAACCTCTATTTTTTGCCAGGAATTCAGGACAGTGAGCACACTTGTGAAGAACTTAGGGGCTCAAGGGCACTTCAGTCGTTACTGTCGGCTCAGGGAACCAAACCGACAACCCTCCGGTCACAAGGCTGGTTCCCTAACCTCCAGCCCACAACTGCCCCGCAGAACTGATGTATCCATGAATCAGGAATGCTTGTAACTTCCGTTTAAGGTCACCTTTAGGTATGAATACTGTGAATGTCATGGGTTGCACAGACTTGATGATGCTTTAAGCTTGACGTTGACTAGTTGCTAATCATGTTGTATGACACCAACAATATGGACTGTCTCCAATAAGACAACAGGTGAGGAGTCTGGAGATTCCAGGGACTGTTTCTCTGGTTTCTCTAGGGTGAAATTCCGGAGTCTGTATCTCCCTGTCTGGACCCCCGCTGTAGGCAAACATCTCGGCAAGCCCACCTAAGGTGCACCTTAGATTTCAAAGATTTCCACGATTCCAGGGTCTGTATCTCTGGTTCCTTGAGAGCTAGCAATGGGATCCAGGGCTTGTTGGAAAGGGCTGTTGGCTCTTTTCATCACGAATTTTGACGGAAGTTGGATTTTTAAAGCCACTTCCTGCAAAGCATTCCCTTCTCTTGTGGTTTATCTCATCGACTGTCGACTTTAAGGAAGCTGAAGTCGTGCCAGCCTAAGCCCTAGTGCATACTGACGTGAGCTGTGACATTATCCATTCATATAAATGACATTATTTAGTGCTAAGGCATGTGTAACGAAGCCTGTGCGTAGGCAGCCCTCAAACGGCGCTTCCGTCCTGTCACTAATCAAACTCTTCAACAGAGAACATATATGAATTAGAAATAATGACCTAGATATTAATAACCACAGCACTCCGAACACAGACAGCGCCTCCGGTCAAACATGCGTATGGACAACACATATGCATCCCAAACAATGACCCACTTAGACAGACACTGTATGGAAAACTTCAGCATGACACTACAAACGCCTCCAGTCAAAATAGCAAAGGCACCTTCAGGCATTCAAATGAGCCCACTGAACACAGAGCAAGCCACACACGCAACTAACCGCAGGCTCTCCTGACGCGCTTTCATCCCCAGAAGACTCAGTTATAATACAAACTCATGCTGCCGTTTTACATTCAGTACTTCGCACTGAAACAAGTGACACTGTGTGGAAAGTGCAGATTCTAATCTCTCCCGAATCAGTGTAAGTGCTTATGAAGCAGAAGTGGAGATTTTAGGGATATTAGACGTTATTAGGGTTTGAGTTTGATGGAAACATTGTTTTACAGTTCTGACATCAGTTCAGAAGCACAACCTCAAACCTGTCTATACAGAACCTATATCATATGTACATGTAATTCAGTACGTATGTAATTAAGCATGTTGTACATGTAAATAAATAATTACATATGGTCTATTGAATATACTGTATATCAAAACAGCATTAGGAACTTTTAGAGGTTAACCTCCTCTGAGGTTCTGTGCGAGGGTCTACAGTTCACTTCCTCACTCTCATGTGTACTGAACTGAAATATTAGTTACTGGATAATTCACAGTAGCTATGGAGTAATTCATAGTGGATACTGAATAATTCATAGTGGATACTGAATAATTCATAGTGGATACTGAATAATTCATAGTAGAAACTAGACAATTCATAGCGGATACTGAATAATTCATAGTAGATGGTGAATAATTCATAGTAGATGGTGAATAATTCATAGTAGATACTGAATAATTCATAGTAGATACTGAATAATTCATAGTGGATACTGAATAATTCATAGTAGATGCTGAGTAATTCATAGTGGATGCTGAATAATTCATAGTAGATGCTGAATAATTCATAGTAGATGCTGAGTAATTCATAGTGGATGCTGAATAATTCATAGTGGATGCTGAATAATTCATAGTAGATACTGAATAATTCATAGTGGATACTGAATAATTCATAGTGGATACTGAATAATTCATAGTGGATGCTTAATAATTCATAGTAGATGCTGAGTAATTCATAGTGGTTAATTATTATGTAATTTAATTTGAATGATTTAAATTATGATGTAATTGAAGTTTAAGATTTGAATGCTGTGAGCAGGAAAGTAAGTAAAGTAGCCCTAAACAGTAGCACCACCACAAGCGGATATTGTTGTTGCCTGGCAACCAGTGTTGGTCACTGGAATGAGAGTAGTGTGGTGAACACGGTGCCCTGATCACACTTACACACTTTTCTCAACCAATCAGAATGTCCAAACTAACTGCTGCATAAACCCACATAAAGTGATGATGTAAACGAACAGTGACAAAGGGCCATGGTAACTGTGGACGTGTGAGGGTCAAAGGTTACAGCATCAGTAAACACGCAGTGGTCAGAGGTAAAACCTGCTGCATGAGGATCTCAGGGTCATCCGGCACCACGTCTCCGTCCACCACCGGTCCAAAGGCAATGTGATACCGCGCCGGCTGGATGTCCTGATCCACCAGCTCCCGGAAACTCTTCCTGCGCAGACAGTCCACCAGGTCGGCCGTGTCACTGTTGGTGCAGCCCACCTGGGAGCGGACGATACAGGAAGACATTTTCACGATGCACAGTGCATATGACCATGTTAATCTTTTGTTCTGGATGACGAGATCAAACCAGATGTCATCATGGGGGGCCTGCCATCCAATCAGCACCTGTTACTATGCAGTGACTGCTGTTGTTGTTGTTGTTGTTGTTGTTTATAGGCTATTTAAACCAGATTAGTAATAGTTCAGTATTCTCTACTGACAACCAATCAAACAATCAATCAATCAATCAACCAACCAATCAGTCAACGTTTAATTTCACTCGCTAATACACTGAGGGTGATCCACATGCAGCTGAGCATTTACAGCTTAAAGGGAGAAAAAGAAATTAAAATTGAATTTAATCTGTTTTAACTAAAGTGACGAATACTACATAAACAGTTTGCCAATAAAAACAAACATGATAAATAAAAATAAAATTAAACCAAGGTATCAAACCAAATGAATAAGATTTCAATATAGAAGGATAAATAGGCAAACTAAAATTTTAAATAAAATAAAAGATGATTATAAAAAGCACTAAAAGTAAATACATAAAACAGTAACAGAGAATAAATAAAATACATACAATACAATACATATAATATAAAAATAAGAATAAAAAATAAAAGTATAAATCTCTAATAATAATAATAAAATCTAAAATTAAGTAAAAAGGATAAAAGAATGATAAACTCAATAAAACGTACATGCTGTTTGAAGGTGGTGGGATAAATTGGAAAACTATATTTAAAAATATCAAAATCAAAATGAAAAGAATTATTAAAAAATGTAGATAAAAAAATAAAAATAACATTTAAAAATTCAAGTACAAAAAACTGTGCCATCATGGACATACCCTCTTCACACTTACGGGTCACAATTCTTAAATTAACGAAGAAGAGCAAAGCACCACTTGCTCCACTGTTAGCTAGCTAACCTAGCTAACCTAGCTAACGTTAGCACTGACTGGCTTAAGCCAAACTGGAGACCCTTGCTATGGTCTGTGGGGTTTATAGGTTTCTTGCTATGAACCCACATATTCATGTTTCATTAGTGAGGCCTTTTTCTGTGCTGCCCAGCTAAAGGGAAGATAGCTAGGCCTAGCTAGCTCGCTAGCTCAGTCAGCTTTTGTCTGACCAACAAGTCTGACAACCAAAACTTGAAGATGTGGCTTCATAGCAAGATACACCCTATTAAACCCATAGAGTCTGTATCAAGGCTATCACAAAGGGCCAGTTTGGCTTTAGCTAGTGAGAGCTAACATTAGCTAGGTTAGCGTTAGGTTTACATTAGAGCCCTGTGGCTCCAAACTGTGTTTCTTCATTGGTGTAAGCACTCAGCTTTTCAACTGCAGTCTCTCCTCTTCTGTGTCCCATCACAAGGAAAGAGCTGGAATGATAACTGAGTAGTGGGTTTGGACTTGGGATTGATCTAGAGGTTTGCTAGTTTACAGATTAATGATAGTAAGCTCAATCATAAAGAGAACACATCCCACTGCCCGCCCCAAGCTCACCTTCTTGGCCAGGATCTTGGTGTAGTCCAGCGGCCGGTAGTTAACGGACCAGCTGGAGATCGCCGAGCCGCTCTGGGCGATGGCCCTCTGGAACAGTCCTGAGGAAAACGGCAAACATAATGAGGCACTTTCTATGCTGAGTGCTTTTACTTTAATAGGGCTGTATCAGGGTCCGGCAGCAAACACCCTTTTAAATATCCCGCACATGATGGGGTCATCACCACCGGGCGCCTTCTGGTGGCGGCGGCGCAATCAATGACTAAATGAATTACTTTCACATGACTACGAGTCAGTGACTGAGACCCGGTCATAAGGGCCGGAGGCACACGAGACGGGTGCCCCTGTGATGGACACTGAGGAAATGAAAGTGACTGTTTGGTGAAGAATCTCAGTTAAGCAGCTTCCAAATGGAGCCGATCAGCCAAGGCAGGTTTGGTTATGAGGCTAATGTGGCTAACAAGTAATGGAAGCTTATGTGGACCTGTTAGCATCGTGCCTAAATCATCATCATCATCACAGACCTGTCTCAAACCATGTGGAGCTGTCCGGTATCTCTGACACTGACCCGATCGTGTGGTTTCTGACACCGTATGTTATCTACAAACATGGACTAAAGTTAATTACGTTTATCCAAGAACTGCTATTTCAAAAACAAAAAGAAAGACCATTTTTTTGCCTTTAAAGGGCCCATAGCTCACGTTTCTCATACTTTATTGGTCCCCTCTTAGGTCCACTTATACACAAGGAACCAAAAACAGGTTGACAAGTTTCCACTCTTTATCCCTTAAAATTCAGCAAGCTGTTTTTCTTTACTGTGCCTTTAAGACTCAGTAGGATAATAATGTAGCATATTGGCCCTTTAAAACTGGTATATGTAAACTAACTCTGTTTTGATTGGCTGTGCTTCATTCAGAAAGCAGTCCAGACTAAAGCACTTTATAGCTTTAGCATAAATAGGCGGAGCTGTAGACTAAGTAGCCATAATTCATTTTTCATGGCTAATTTCCAACCAGGCTGTATCCATGAGAATTCAACAGGCTGTTATTGTTTACTGTGCCTTTAAGACACAAAAGTAGGATATGGGCCCTTTAATTATAGACTGATATATGTAAACAAGCTCTTGGCTGTGCCAGTCTGGGCTAAAGCACACTAAACAGACAGACAGAGTCATTTTTATGACATCACAAAACCCTGAACCCCATATAGGCTGTATGGTGAACAGCACGTTCTGAAGCTGCTCCGATTTAACTTCAAGGAAACACGTTTTGTCATGATATGGGCCCTTTAATGTGTGTGCGGTGAACTGTAGAGTGAAAGTCTTGGTGTGCAGCTCTAAAGGGCAGCGGTATGGAAGGCCAGGGCCAGCTGTACCCACTTTCTAGCTGGCATCGTTGTTGGCGTCGGCTCAGGATGGCACAGAGCAGGCCGTCGACATGCAGCGCTGGCGTTATGTAAAGTGCCTTCATGTCCCCCATCTGAAGATTCTGGGATTAATTATTAAACACTGCCCCCCCCAACTCTCTCTCTCTCTCTCTCTCTCTCTCTCTCTCTCTCTCTCTC
>CM067490.1:28076865-28127657 GCA_034552555.1 Semaprochilodus insignis | reverse complement strand
GAGAGAGAGAGAGAGAGAGAGAAAGAGAGAGAGAGAGAGAGAGAGAGAGAGAGGGAGAGAGATTAAAACAGAGGTCCTGCTGTTGTTCTGAACTGCTGAGACTGAATTCACAGACACGTTCATGAACACACACTTAACATCCCGACTCTATTACAGCGTCGCCCCCAGTACTGTAACCACATCAGCAGCTAACAGGCCCATTCTCTATGCTAGCATGATAATCACCACGCTGACACATGTAATCTATCTCCTTTAACTCCTCTCCTCATCTCCACAGTCTCTCTGTCTGAGGAGCTGAGCACAGAGGAGGAGTTTACAGAGGAAGAGTAATGCACGGCAGTAGATCTGTCACGATTAACCGATTACTCTCGATTACTCTCGATTACTCTCGATTACTAGATCAAAATATACCATCTCTATAAACACCCTCTCTCACTGTACAACCCGCAACCACTGATACGCCGCTCCTACCGCACAGTGACGCCAATGTAAACATAATGCAGTGTGTAGTGGTAAATACATTACAGTGAAGCGTATCTATCAAAACACACAGGATCCTTCTTTAGGGTCAAATTACAGCAAACCCGCTACATGCTAACGACCGCACAATATAATGCGATTAATGGCAGTTTCATTAGGCCTAGTTATGATTAAGAGCTATCCTAGCTTATCTCTTCCTAGGTAGGTGTTGTGGGATCTGTGAAAGGCTCTGCACGGTTAGATATTGCTTGAGGTAAATCCACAAATAGTGTGCAAAAGTTTGTGAACCCCTGGAGTAACCCCATGTGTTGATTATACAATAGAATAAAACAGAATACAATGGAAAACTTAATTGTCCACAATTTACATTTCATGATTTGTTCAGTATGTTAAACTGATTAATAAATAGAATATTGTGGACTAAATTGCTGTATGTTATATATATAGCGGTATACATGTCATACAGCATATACAGTGCTGTTGGGAAGGAAGATAAAGGTTACCAGGATCAATAAATGATGATAATTTTAGACCGATATGATCAATATTTATTGAGCTACACATACAGAAGTAGTGTCTCTCAGTATGGGGTCGGGCCGCCGTGTTTGCAAACCCAACACGCCAGACGTCATGGTCTCGATCCTAATGGTGTCCTGTGATAATCCATCCCATGCAGCTTGAATAGCCTCACACAGTTCCTGCAGATGTTGCAGCAGGGGTGGAGGTGGAGTGACGCCAGGCCTGGTGTCAACAAACTGTTCATCTCGGCACTGACCACGGTGCCTCCACACACGAATTCGTTGGTCGTCTCCACCAAGACCAAGACCAAAAGCAGGACTCATCACTGATCTGCTGTTCTGAGTCGCTCCATGACAGTCTGGCACGGCACCATTGCAGTCTTTGGTGACGTGGTGTTAAGGACAGTCGTCGCTACGGTCTGTGTGCATGTCGTCCTGCGTGGTGCAGCCGTCTGCCAATGGTGCTGGCACTAACAGGATGACTCGTGGAGGACATCACTGCTCGCTGAATGTCAGGTACAGTGATAAGGCCCGTCCTTGCTTACGTCACATGCGCGTCCGAGTGTGAAACTTGGCATGTTGGCATGTCTCACCATGTCAAACGTACCCACCAAGTTTCATACCTGTTGGATGATTCCATCTGGGTGCAGCTATTCAAAAACATCAAAAGTGTAATAAGCTGAAAAACAGATTCATGTGGAAGTGCTCACATTCTAATCAGTGTACAGCAGCACCTTCTTCAGTCACCTGCCGGGGTGCGTTGGCACACACACTGTCAGTAGCGGAGGTGTAGCCGTGCACTCGGAGGGTGTGAAATACTGTACGTGCTGGCTAATTGACTAACACTGACATGCTGCGCTAACTAGAGGAGGAAAGCAATGAATTACACACTACCCTCTTTACAGTAGCACAGTAGCGGAACCCTGTTTGGTTCTACACAGAACCATTTCTCCATGCAAAGAACCGGATAAACATGCAAACTGATCTTTGAATTTCCTTCTCATTCCGCTAACGTAAGCAGCTCAGATAGGCTAGCCATGCCTGTTTTCCATTACACAGTTTACTGTTCACGCTTACTTGACTGTATGTTCTTTATTAACGCCGTATTGAAGTTAATGATCAGTACAGCGGCATTAATCTTCCTCAACTAGCCATTTTCAGCACCCCTTCCATGCCTAATGCGTTCACTTTAAACACCCCCTCCCCCCCCCCCCAGCCTCCATCACCCCTGCTGCTCCAGATTCCTGCCTTTTCCCCATTCCACTCGAGCTGGCAGGCCTAGTGTAACTCTCGCTAGAGTAGATGGGGGCATTTAGGCATGCTAAAGGCCGTACTGAACACGCCACTGACTGTCTGTAACACAGAACCCTCCGCTGAACCGAGGGCACCGAGCTGCAGGCGCGAGGGAGGCACACACATCGGGGAATTGGGCGAGACAGAACGAGGCAGCTTCTGCCATCCTGACACATTTAGTCTCGTTTGCGTCCAATTTGAGCCCCGGAGTGTCTAAGACTCACATTAAGGTGGGCGATGTAGCTGAAATGTAGCATCACAATGCGAGAAGGGAGTTTGGAATTTCATGACCTTTGAGGTTCGCAAACAAGACTATACAGTAGAGCCGTTTTGTGGCTCAGAACTGGTCACAGTGGTGGTGAATGGAACCAGACGTCCACCTCTAAAAGCTCCCTCACAGAAAGTTAGGATGATGTCTGAGACGCTGTTTTTGATAGCTTTGGCGTGGTGGAGGGATACATGCTGCAGGGTGCTGCGAGGCAAAACAGTTCCCCAAAGAAAACATACTATTTCCAAGTTTTCCAGGTTTTCCCATCATCAACATTCAATATAACAGTCACATGCAAATGACTAAGATGTCTAAATTTGTGTTGCAGACATGGTGACCCATGGTTCCTATCACCACCGGGGTAAAGAACATCTGAGCCTCTGAGTTCATACTGTGGCGTTCATACTGTGACAGCGCTTTAAGCAAATGCTGACCAACCACATTGCTGGTGCCTGCTTGATTGCTGGAGGGCCATGGTAAACGATGGCAGGCCGCCAACACTGTTCCGCCAACAGGTCCTCGTTGCCTGGCGCTATCTAGACGTCCTTCCCGTCCTCGAGCTAGGCTCTGCTGGCTAGTTGCGCTGCCTTCTCTGCAGTCCTAGTATCCCGACTTCACCATACCACTCCTTCCTCACAGTCCTTAGAGCGGTAGCGCCATTCCTCTCCAGACTCCTGGGTTGCACTATCCCAACCCTGACACGGGAAACACTGTGCCCTTGAATGTTGTTTTTAACGGAACGCAGCAGCAGTAGAGGAACGCTGCCGGCGCTACTCACACTGGGCAACTCTACTGGACTGTAGACAGTGAAGACACTGAAACTACCGTGACATTCAGTCAACAATAACAACCTATTACCAATTTCAAGTCTCTCTTGGCTCTTTTCCATCAACCGGCTCTTTTTCCACCTGGTGGCGGTGCCCAGATCTCAAAAATCGGTGCTATTTCCAGCACCGTAAGGGTGTGGTGCTGCCGTCACCGCAAGAGTTGGTGATGCTACAATTCCTCAGAAAAACAGGAAAACGAGTGACAACCATGAAAGCAGCAGGAAAATGACCCATCAGTGGTCTGCTGAAGAAAGAATATGTTCCACCATGTTGTTGCCATGTTCCAGACTAAGACTGTTGCCATGTTCCAGATACATAATGGCTCGGCTCTCAAACCAGTGGAAAAGGAGGCCCGTTCTTAACGGGTTTGATAGATCCTGGGAAGTAGCACCAGCTCTGGCACCAGCTCTGGCACTTTGATGGTGGAAAATAGGTATCCTTGAGCTTGGTGCTCCCGTCAGGCTCCCCCCGAGGCCAGCAGCGAGACACTACTATATCTTAGATCTTAAGACCAGTGTGTGCTTCTGAGACGAATCGCAACTCTGTGTTCCCTGCGCCGCAACCTCCCCAGAAATGCAACTACATGTTATGGCGATGCACAGGCCCAAAGCGGTAACTGGTAGCGTGGTCAGTCCACCTTTGGATGTCCGCCTTTGCTGCCATTTTTAAATCCAGTTGGACAAACCACAGACCGCACCAACATGGGAAACAGCAAAAGCAGCCGTTGTTTCACAGCTGTTAGCTCCAACTCCAGCATAATTCGCTCAGCTGGAGGCGGCATCGTTTGCAGAAGGCTAAGGAGGTCAACACAGACGCCCACTAGTGTTTTGATGGTGTAATTGCAGAACGACTAAGACACGCCAACGCACAAGTATAACCAGTCCCAACAGCGCAGGCCACTTGCGTAGACTAGGCCATAGACTCTGCAATGATTCAGCCTTCAAGCAGGAACTGGCTTTTCAGCATCTGATCACTTTAGTGGTTTGGACCAAAAGTCTGTCATGTGCCTTGCGCTGTCACAAAGCCCAAAATTCTTGTATTCACAGCTGAGCCTGGACTCACCAACTTATCCCCACATGACAAAAAACAGGCCTAAATATTCACGAAACCCACAGACGCCTTCGTTTTCCTGGATCTTTAGGACCGGACAGGCGCTGTTTGGAAAGGAATCCAGGCTAATATCCTCGGCACGGCGGGAACTGTCATTGTGAGAAAGCGATAAGCGACCAGGCCGCTGCAGTGTTGCTCGGGACTTACAGAAATGAAACAGCCTCGGCAGGCACTTATTTCATATGTGAGCCGTTTTAGGAAGTGCATCCAGAAAACTGCAGCTTCCGCACTTTTATAAACGATATATCTGGGAACTTTTATAGCTCTGCCTGCGTGCGCTAGCTCGCTAGTCTATTAAAGCTCCCTGACGGGGTTGTGTGTTGTGGAGAATCAGTCAATACAGACTCAATCACTGAGTCATCTGCACTGGGACGGCGCCGAGCCATTAAAGCGATCAGTCTCACAACGGCCTGGTCAAACTTACGCTTTAAGTCCCAACTCCAAGCTTCAGGATCATGTCACTCTGCTGGAAAAACCAGCATGGGCCAGCATGGCTGGTCACCAGCTAATCCAGTACATGTTGTGGTTTGGACACTGGTATGCTGGTCAGGGTGACTAGCTAAACCAGCACCAGACCAGCACTAGACTAGTATAAACCAGCACAGACCAGCAGGGAATGCCGTGTTTACAGCAGGGCAAGGTGGAAAGCGTTAGGACATAATGTAAAAATCAATTACGTTAACAATCAACTAATCTACTGACAATTTTCATGAGTTAACATGTAAACAGTGAATAGGATGAACGATTAAAAAGACCTTTATTTTTATGGAAAAAGAAGTCGTATATTTACATTTACAGAAGATGTCTGTATAACTTTTAGCTTAGCAAAGCTGACTGATCTATATAGCTTACCTTCAATCAGCTCAGCATCAATAGCAATGATCTATTTTACCAATTGGGTTAGCTTAGCATAGGTGACTGATCTAGCTTAGCTTAGAATAGGTGACTGATTAACTTAGCATACAGTTTTACTTAGTGGCTGATCTATTTTAGCTTAGTTTTCATCAAATTAGCATAGCTGAGCTGATCTGGTTTAGTGTAGCAGGCTGATCTATTTTTGCTGAGATTAACTTATAGTAACATATAGTTTAACTTCACTGTTTTAGCTTAGCATAGTTTAGCTGATCTGGTTTAGTGTAGCTGGCTGCACTACTAGCTTAGCTTAGACCAACTCAGCATACTGATCTATTTGGCCTTAGTCAGACTTGGCGTAGCTGACTGATCTACTTTAGCCTAGACCAGCTTAGCATACTGATCTATTTGGCCTCAGTTAAGCTTAGCATAGGGCATTAACCATTTTATCTTAGATCACCTTAGCACTGCTAACTGATCTATTTAATCTTAGCTTGGTTTGATCTACATGAGTTTAGCGTAGCTTATCATAGCTGACTGAGATATTTTATCCTAATTTCTTCTATTTTATCTTAGATTAGCATAACAGATTGATTTTTAGCTTATAGCTTGGTGTAACTGAATGATCTACTTTAGCTTTAGTTTATCTTAGCATAACTGATTGGTCTGTTTTATAGCTAAGTTTAGCTTAGCGTGATTGATCTATTTTAGCATAGTTTAGCTAAAACATAATTGCTTGATCTATTACGGCTTAATTTACTGTGTAGCTTAGTTTAAAGTAGCATAAGTGAATGATCTGCTTTAGCTTAGTTTAACTCAGTGCAACCGACTGGCGTATTTTAGACTGTCTCGGATTGTTAGCGATTAGGTTGAAGTTCTAGTTCGCTTCTAAATGTAAAGCTACAAACCCACAGAGCCTAATAATAAACAACTAAACACAGTGTATTATTAACTATGATGAAAATAATAATGAGATACAGCAGAAACACTGTCAATGAGAAAACTGGACCAGTGTTACAGCGGAGATCTCTCTCTAACAGATCTCTGAGATGTCTGATAGCGGTCTATTAAAACAAGGCTTGTGTTTATATGTGTGGCTGTGTGTGTCTGATAAAATGTCCTAAAATGCATATTTATGAGGCACAATTAAGGCCAGATATTCTTCCATAGCTGGCAGGCTGCAATTGGATTTCATAAATATGCAAGTCTTTTTTGTTGTTGTTGTTGTTTTGACCCCCCAACACACACACACACACACACACACACACACACACACACACACACTGATATACCAGCCAGCGTGTGCCCAAAACTTCTGAACATGCAAAAATAACTCAGTCAGTATTAAAGGGCCCATATCATGAAAACATGGAATTTTCCTCCAACATTTTTGAGGAAAACTGTGATTGGCTGTAGGTACCGTTAACATTCCAAGACTTACCCATCACTCCCGCAGTCCACCAAGTCAAGCTGTAAAACTGGCCTGTTTTGAATTCACTGCTTTTGTGAGGTCACAAAAAATGGCAACACTATATTTCGAACTATGTTTAGCCCCGCCCATTCACCCTGATGTTATGAAGCCTGCTTGAACTTGGACTACTTTATAAATAAACCATAGCCAATCAGAACAGAGCTCATTAACATAAATCAGTCTCAAAGGCACAGTAACAAAAACTGCCTAATTGTAGGGGATACAGCGAGGCTGGAAACAATGGTCATTAATAATGAACTAGTTACTATTTACGTAATTTGTATTAGCACCATGCTAACCGGTTTACATAAGGTTCCATTGGCTACTTGTTAGCGTCATTAGCATCACTGCTCCAGTGGTACTAAACTAAAACACCAAGGTTAAGACAGCACAGTCTGATGGGCTAAGAGGTGAGCTGGCATTACGTTGGCCAACCTGTAGCTTTAACACTGGCGACTGTGTATTTGTAAACAATGCTTTGGGTAAACGAGCCGAGTGCAGAAAAAGACACACTTAAGCGGAGACACAGTGCTTTAAATGAACAGCCGGTCATTAGTCTCGCAGCCACAGCCAGATTCCTGCTAGACGGGAATGACGCTCTTCTCCGGTTCTTTAAGCACAAAACCATAAACTATAAAAACACACCAAATAGAACCACATGTGTATCTCCGGTAAGAGCAGAGACCTGTTAAACCCGAACAACCATATAAAATAATAGTTTCTCCAAAGAGATCAGCTGGAAGACCCTCCGGACAAAAACTGTCCCCTGTGACTGAAACGTACCTACTGGTGCGTCATCCCTCCACCAGCACCAATAACTGCTGTGATTGGATTTGGCATGGACTGGACAAGTTTCAGGATGTAGGCCACATCAATGTTACACTCTTACATCTAAGAATTGATCAGTTGGTCCAGATTTGGTGGATGCCTTCCCTGGCACAAATCCGAGGAGAATTCCCTGTAGACTGGGATTTCTGTGTTGGTATACCCGTATGACCGTACGCTTCCATACGCCTGCAGATTCAGCTACTTCCTTCACACTATGGTCTTTGGCACACCCAAATGCAGTCACTCCTTTTAGCCAATCATTAACATCTGCTTTGGAGCCATTTTCCACACACGGAACGAGACATTCCCTGCACTGTAGCACCTCTTCCCAATCTATGGATCCCGTCACTCACACCCCGCAGGGATTTATAGCCCTGTTACCAAATAACAAACCATGGAAAATGGTAAGATCCGTTAATATCTATTATCATACACTGATAAACCACTTCATTAAGACCACCTCCGCACTAGGGTGGTCCTCTGGGGGTCTTGATCTTCCAGCAGCACTGCTGTGTCTGATCCACTCACACCAGCACAACACACACTAACACACCACCACCACATCAGTGTCACTGCAGTGCTGAGAATGATCCACCACCCACATCATACCTGCTCTGTGGTGGTCCTGTGGGGGTCCTGACCATTGAAGAACAGGGTAATACAGTATACAGAGAAACAGATGGACTGCAGTCTGGAACAGTAGAGCTACAGAGTGTCCTATATGGTCAGTGGAGCTCAGTGTAGATACAAGAGGTGGTATTAATGTTAAGGCTGATGACATACTATAGATATATATATATAATATCTTTTCTCGGCCTCCCAAAATCAGTATCAGTGCCAAAACATCATATTGGACCCCTGTGTCTTTACAGTTTGGGACAGCGTTTGCTTCTCTCTCTATCTCTCTCTCTCCTCTTTAAATCTCTGTCACTCGCCCACTAAACAGTTCCTGGCTGCCACTAACTTACTCCATCCAGAAAAGGTAACAGTGTCCCCGTCCCTGACAAATGTATGAGTAAAGGGAGGACGTGTTCCATAAACCTACATATCGCACTGCCCTGCGCCATTATAGCATAAACAAAACAACACAGTCTTCCATTAAACGCCCACCACTTTCATCATCTTCACCTCGCTCCATCCTCCGGCTGTCGGACACACAGCGTTAACCTTTTGCTGCCAAGCGCCCAGTCATGTCCACAAACAGCCATTACTGGCCAGCACTGCCCCCACACGCAGGATTTACTGTCCCGCTACTCCATAAGTGTCCACCTCACCCTCCCTCCATCAATCTAGTGCCTCCACCACCATCCACCGCTGTCACTTACAGTCAGCAATGGATCATGGGATCATGCATCTACATCCAGCAGTGAACTGCAAGGCGCCACTTAAGAGCCAACTAACCTTTCAAGGCTCCACCCACAAATACATTCATTTTCAGCTCTAGCTAGTGGACGAAAGCTTCATCAGAACGTATTTATTACTGTCACTGATTGAGAATGTGGTTGTTTAGCTGGCCGCATTATCTGTTTCTTATGACTGATAACAAATCTGTTGTAATTAACAATAAAAACTGCGATTAATCGCATCATTTTGTTTAGTTAATTGTGATTATTCGCATTTGTTTTACTTTACTGAAAGGAAGATTTCTTTCTAGGCCTGTAAGATTGATTAAAAACAGTCACTGTGAATAATCACATCATTCTGTGTCGTTAATTGTGAAAATGAGCCCTAAAGATTTCTTTCCAGGGTTAGCAAACAATTAAAAATACATAATTGCAATTAATCGCATCTTTATGTGGTGTTAACTGTGATTAATCAGACTTGTTTTACTGAAATTTCACCCTAAAGAAAGATTTCTCTTTAGGGTGTCAAACAAATAAAAATAAAAGTCGCAATTAATCGCATAATTTTGTAGAAGTAAATTGAGATTAATTGCACTTTGTCTTATTGAAATTGACCCTAATAAAGATTTCTTCCTAGGGGTGTCAAAAGGTTATAAACAATAACCCTGAATAATCACATTTTGCGTAGTGAATGGGGCTCAATAGCATTCATTTGCACTGAAATTTGATCCTAAAGACAGATTTCTCTGTAGGGCTGTCAAACAATTAAAAAAAATTAAATTGCAATTAATGTAGTTAATTGTGATTATTCACACTTGATTTGCTTTACTGAAAAAATGCTTACTTTCTAGGATTGTATATATGCTTAAAAATAACAATTGTAGATAATTAAGTAATTGTGAATAATCAAATAATTTTATGATCACAATTTGTCTGTGCCGAGAACTGACCCTAAAGAAAATCTTTCTAAAAAACAATTATTCAAATATTCAACTCAAAAAATTACCTTGACTGAAAGAATTGGTCATTCAAAGTCCTTTTCTTTGGTTGGATAAACCTAATTTATTTGCTCGCAACAAATTAGAGTCATTTTTTTAGGTTGGACCAATGAAACCTACTGTGTGGTGCTGTCAAATGATTAAAAAATAAAAATCACAATTAATCACATCGTTTTGGGTAGTTAAGTACAATTAATCACACTTCTTTGTCAAAGTTGTCAAAGGATTCTAAACAATAATCATGAATAATCACATCATTTTACCAAAAATTGACCCTAAGGAAGGATTTCTTTCTAGATCCGTCCAACAATTAAAAAGTGAAAATCACAATTAATTGCAATTAGTTGCTCTCGTCCTCCTCAAATTTCAGCCTAAAGAAAGATTTCTTTCTAAGACCGTCAAACGATTATAAACAATAATCACAAATAATTGAATCAATTGAAAGACAGGATTCTGGCATATATTAATAACATATACCACCTATATGCGAATAATCGTTTCTGTAATTGATCATTAAATATATGTAGCATACATATGTTTGTATTTGTTTCAAACAGAGCTGAAATGTATGTATTGAAAATAGCCAAGTTAGCATATTAGTCACATATATATCCACATGTGACGAATGTACATTGGATATTATGCTAACATACGCTAATGTCTGTGTAATACATGTTTGATGACTCATTAGCATCCAGTTAGCATATGCTGATTGGTGGCGTATACGCTTCCATTGCTTGTTAGCTACATTAGCCTCGCAGCTCCAGAGCAACAAACTTCCAGCACTAAACATGTCACAGCCGATCAACTCCATTTGGGTTAAACTTGGTATTTTGCCAAACAGTTCCTTTAATGTGTCTGACCTGAAGGTAGGCGTGTGAAGAGTGCAGGCTGTGTCCATCTGGACCTGTCTCACCCTCGGCCACTCTGTGACCCCGTGGTTAGCTCCGTGTCGGGGTGTTGCGACTCTAGCTGCCCTCCGGCCCTTTCTGGCCTGCTCCTGAAGTTGGAGGAGGTTTCAGATAACAGCGCAGCCCCAGGACACAAAACGGGACAAATACTGCAGGCTGGGCGCGCGCTCAAAGCCGAGCGTGGGAAAGCACAGCGGAGCCCAGGCACTTCAACCAGCACGGCATCATCGCAGGCCTGACGGCTCCAGCTGTCCGTCGCTCTACCTCTCCTCTAACTCACACAGCAGCTTTGACCAGTCAGTTACGTTTAATCTGATAGATATACATTAGCATTAGCTTCAGGGCCTAGATTGCTATTAGGGCATCAGCGTTAATGCGTGGTAACATTGCCCAACCAAGTCACCTCATTCACTGGTAATGCAGAAGTAAAAAACTGATATTACTGAAGTCATTACTGGCAGAATGGACTATCCTTTCATCGGTTTACACACCCTTTTCGTGGTTTTTCTATAGTTTTAAATACTTCTATGAAATTTCTGCGCCTTTCCAGACACCCAGTGATGGGCCGTATCTTCTCAGAAGCTCCCAATGTAAATGAGTGTAGCGTAACCGTGTAAAGGAGTGGAGTATATCTATGTAGAAAGTTGTACCCAGATAGGGAGCATATATTGGTCCGCTGGCTTGATAAGGTTGGCACCCCTTCAACTGTTTGCCGTTGCTTGTCCAACCGCGGACCGCCCGATTAAAACTAAAAACTGCGATTAATCGCATCATTTTTGTGTAGTTAATTGCGATTATTTGCATTTGTTTTACTTTCTTGAAAGAAAGACTTTTTTTTCTAGGACTGTAAATTTGATTACAAACAGTCATTGTGAATAATCACATCCTCCCGTGTAGTTGTATTGTCATTAACAACACTTCCTGAAAATTAACCCTAAATTTTTTTAGCAAACCATTAAAAATACATAATCACGATTAATCGCATCATTTCATGTTGTTAATTGTGATGAGCTCCACTTGACCCTGAAAAAGATTTCTTTCCAAGGTTGTCAAAAGGTTATAAACAAAAAACCTGAATAACCATTTGTGTAGTGAATTGGGCTTAACAGCATTTATTCGTATTGAAATTTGACCCTAAAAATCGGGCTGTTAAAAATAAACATTGCGATTAATCGCATCATTTTGTGCAGTTAATTGCGATTATTTGCACTTGTTTTACTTTCTTGAAAGAAAGACTTTTTTTCTAGGACTGTAAATTTGATTAAAAAACAGTCAGTGTGAATAATCACATCATTCTCTGTAGTTTATTGTCATGAACAACGTTTGTCTATTCTGAAAATTAACCCTAAAGATGTCTTTCTAGGGTTAGCAAACAATTAAAAATACATAATTGCAATTGTGAATAATCAAACCATTTTGTGCAGTTAATTATGTAGTTAATTGTGATCAGTATCATTTGTCTGTACTTATTTATTTCTAGATCTGTCAAACAATAAACATATTAACTGCGATTAGTTGCACTTGTCTTACTGAAATTTGACCCTAAAGAAAGACTTCTTTCGATTATAAACAATAATCACACATAATGAAATCAATGGAAAGATTTCTTTCTACACAGCAGACTTTAATAATACACTTCATCATCATTCTGCTTAACTGTATCAACTGTCACCTGCCTAAAAAACACTGTGCATATATATATATATATAACTGACAGTTTTGAATGTTAAATTTGACCCACTGATGGATCTTGGTGTCTCACAGTGTAAATGGGTGTAGCGTATGTATGAATGGACCAACACAAACTGCTTGTAAAAATTTGGTTCCATTGACTTCCATTAAAGTTACATGTCTTGAGGGTTTGTGCCCTCTCCTGGAAAGTTGCCATTTTGGAGATACTGTTTTTTCTATGGACAGTGACCCTCTATGGGTCCTGCTGACTGTTTTCCACTGTTGGTCCACCATCGGACCATCCAGGGTATTGTTTTGCATTAGATTCAACTATTTTTATCTAAAAACTAGCAAATAAAACTATTTTATCTCCATTTAAAAGAGATTTTAAATGTTAACAGCCTTTAATTTTAGAAAATGAACCAAGACAAAAATGATAAACAACTGAGATCATCATATAAAGACTGGGCTGGACATGGAATAAAGTAGTTGCTAATTCAAAAGAATAATGAGGGTAAGAAATTAAGGAAGAAGGAAGTAAACTGGACTGTAAGTGGCACTGAAAATGGGATTTTGTCTAATCTTTCTAATATTCCGCTGAACTCCCGGTGGGCTACCTGTAATACACCGACCAAAAAGCCAGCGGACCGCCAGCGCTGCCATCAGTGGGTCACCATCCTCTTGCTATCGGGGTAGTGTAGCGCTAGCAAAGGCAGTAGAGTAGCTACCTAGATAGCGAGCACATAAGGGTCCGCTGGCTTGATGAGGTCAGCATCCTAGTGACTGGTTTGCACGTCTGGTTCATCCTCGGACCACCCAGACAACAGTCCTATGCAGGATATCTAACTATTTTTTATCTCTTAATAAAAACTAGGAAATCAAAACCTTTCATATCCAGGTTTTACAGCCTGTAATTTTAGACTGGATATAAAATGATTTAGTTCCTAATTTACAAAGAACAGGAAGAGTAGGAAATGAAAGACGAATAAGTCGATTGCACTGTAAGCGGAAAACAACAAGCATTAAAAATGGCATTTTGTCTAATACTTAGCTTAACCACCAGCAGGCCGCCCAGAAAACGCTGAGCAAAACCCCAGGGGACTGGGCCAACAGCGGCCCGCCGCCCTCCTGCTCTCAGGGTACGGAAAGGAGCGTCTTACAGCCATGTAAACGGGCCGGGCAGTGATCCGTGCAACAGTGGTGCAGATGTACTTCAGATGGATTCATCAATTCCTCTATGCAGATGGTGACGGCAGGGCAGGGAAAGTGGACCTGCACTATTTACAGATTCCCCCATGAACTCTAGATTACTCTGGAAGTGTGGGGACGCGTCTCCGCTCTGACCGTTGGTGTAACGTCTGCTTACAGAAGCAGTGCATTGGGCTGATAAAGCGATCCTATTTCTGATTGTGAACTACCAAACCACACGCCACGCTGCACAGCCGCGCTGCTCGCATGTGGTGGTACCTGTGTAGGTATAAATACCTGAGGAGAGCCCGTGTGG
Source organism: Semaprochilodus insignis (assembly GCA_034552555.1). Lineage (NCBI taxonomy): Eukaryota > Metazoa > Chordata > Actinopteri > Characiformes > Prochilodontidae > Semaprochilodus > Semaprochilodus insignis. Next base: position 28,113,583 of record CM067490.1, on the reverse strand, counting down.
GACGGACATCCACGCGGAAAATCACTCGCAAATATCGAATGCTGAGTAGAGAGGAGCGTGCGGTTAAAGTGCTGATCATCCGGAAATACTCCTACGCAAGCACACACACACACACACACACACACACACACGCACGGGCTGAAACTTTGCTTACAGCGATTCTGAACGCAGGGCAATTCGACTCTTTTATGACATTCATCATTAATCTATTCCTCGGCAATCTCCTTCACACCGTAATATCCACCGTGTGAGTGATTTGCGGCTGAATTTGTTCTTAGCCGATCTGTTCTGGACAGCCGTATCCGCGCCGAGGTTAAGCAGTCTGAGAGAAGACCGAGAGAACAATCATTTTCGGATGTTATTTCTCGTTACGGTGTTAATTTCAGGGTGACCTCATAATTACGCTGCGCTCTAGCACTGTCATCGTCCACGAGCTCGCCCTGCACTTTCCTCTATTCACTCCGCTGTACCGAGTGCGTGCTGGGAAGGAACGGCTGTGTCTTCCACCACGTTTGCTTCTGGACTTGTGTACTGAACCTATGAGGCCTGTTTAGTAGACAAGCTCCAAATCATCATTAGCATCATTCACAACCCATGTGGTGTTATTCAGTCAATCTGATAGGCTTGATTATGTGGTTTCTGAAACACTGTATGACACACTGTTATGTGTTATGTATAAACCTGGCAAACAAAGTTTCGGAGGTTAGAACCTCCTTCATGCGCAGTCATACTGGACCTATATGCGAGTTCTTCAATAATGGCAGTGCAAAAATGTCCCGGGTTATAAATAGAGTCTTCTGAAACTATTTGAATTTTCTGTTTCTGAAATATTACTGATTTTTAACATGTACACCTTCAACTGGGAGGAGGAAAAGACCATTCCAGACCCGCATAAACCAGGATATATCAGACTAGCGACCATCAGACCGGCTATGCTAGGTAGCATATACCAGACTAAGCAGCATACAGCAGACTGGCTAGGCAATTATGAGACCAGCTAGTTATCATGCTACGTAGCCTACACCATGAATCAGACTAGCTCGGCAGCATACACCATATATAAGGTATATATAAGACCAGCTAGTTAGCATGGCAAGACCAGTCGGTTAGCATGGCATGTATCACACATCACACTAGCTGGGTGGCATACATCATACTGGCCAGACATATATCAGACCAGCTAGTTAGCATACTTGGTAGCATATATCAGAATAGCTAGTTAGCATATATCAGACCAGTTGGTTAGCATACATCAGACTAGCAAGGTAGCTTACAACAGACTGGCTGGGCATACAAACTACCTAGTTAGCATTTTAGGTAGCATACATTAGACCAGTGATGCATATATCAAGTCAGCTAGTTAGCATTCTAAGTAGCATAAATCACACTAGCCAGATAACATACACTAGACTGGCATATACCAGACCAGCTAGTCAGTGTACAATCAGACTAACTGGCTTGTCAGACCCTAAAAAGCAAGACAGCATATATCAGACCAGCTCAGTGTACGCATGCCTAGCTAGGTAGCATATCGTGGGCAAAGTGAGTTTTCTAAAACTACAGAGCACACGGTAAAATGTTCATCATACCTAGACAACCTTCGGAGCCAAAGTTTTGCACAACGACTTCACGATATTGGGACACATGTAAGGTGAAGAAAATGGGACCATCCGCCTCCTTTTTTTCAGCTTTACTGTTCAACACCGGGGAAAGTGCTCAGACGGAGCCACAGAGGATACGGTTAGAGACGGTCAGGTTCCCACTCTGTTCGTAAACCCCTGCAACTCTCAGCACGAGAGAAACACAATCAGATAAACGAGCTCATGAATAATCAAATAAAAGTCAATTAAGGGGCCTCTAACGAAGCAGGAGGAGAAGATGTTAACGAGGGAGGAAAGGGGGGAGGGAGGGAGGAAGGCTCGGGACATAACACGGCAGCAAAGAAAGAAGGTGTGGAGAAAAACAACAACAACTTCAACAACAACAACATGGCCTCTGTCTGAATCGATGAATTGCCACGAGACGGTCACTTTTACATATTCAGGGCGCAGACGGCAGCATATATCAGTCCACTGGCTTGATAAGGTCAGCACCCTGCTGACCAGCCGGATTACTGTCCTGCATACAAGGCCCACAGTCTCTCCTTAATCAGATTTTAAATACACAGAGACTTTTATTTTGAAAAAAAATAAATAAAAAATTTTAATCAGGCTGGAAATGTTGCTGACACAGCTTTATAACTGGCTTTATTTATGATATTACTGTTCAAATGATTTACTAATTTTAAAAAGGACGATGAAAGAAAGAAATGAAGGAATAAAATGTAATTTAGACCCTGAGTGCAAAACAAGCGATGGAAAGTGGCACTATGTCTGATGCCCTGCTAAATCACTGATGGGCCGCCTGGAAAGCGCTAAGCAAAAAGCTAGTGGGCCGCCAGTTTTGCCATCAGTGGGTCAACAGTGCTTGTTATCCTCTTGCGATCTGGGCACAAACGCTATGCCGGAAAAAAACATCTGTCGCGAAGCAAATGGATTGAATCGCAGCTCATCCCACACTAGAGGAGTTGCTTACAGGCGGGTTAGGACTGACCCACTGCTACTCACAGAATTCCAATCGCTTCCAATTTACACTCATCATTAAAAGAATAGCTGCACCCAGAAAGAAGAGTGGGATTGCAGTCCTGTTGGGAAGGAACAGTAAATCATGATGAATTTAGACTGATATGATCAATATTTATTGAGCTACACATACAGAAGTAGCGCCTCTCAGTATGGTGTCGGTCCGCCATGTTTGCTAACCCAGCATGCCAGATGTCTCGGCATGGAGTTGTAGAGGTTCCTAATAGTGTCCTGTGATAATCCATTCCATGCAGCTTGAATATCCTCACACAGTTCCTGCAGATGGTGCGGTAGGGGTGGAGGTGGAGTGACACCAGGTCTTCTGGACATGTGACCACGGTGCCTCCACACACGGATTCGTTGGTCGTCTCCACCAAGACAAAAGCGGGACTCGTCACTGAAGACGACCCGCTGCCATTCTGAGTCACTCCATGACAGTCTGGCACGACACCATTGCAGTCATTGGTGATGTTGACGTGGTGTTAAGGACAGTCATTGTAACAAGTGTGCATGTAGTCCTGCGTGGTGCAGCCGTCTGCCAATGGTGCTGCACTAACAGGATGACTCATGGAGGACATCACTGCTCGCTGAATGTCTGCAATCGTGGCTGTTGAGTCAGTCAGGTACAGAGATAAGGCCCGTCCTTGCTTACATCACATGCGCAGCCGGGCGTGAAACTTGAATCATTCGCATGTCTCACGATGTCAAACCTACCCACCGAGTTTCATTCGTGTCGGCTAATTCCTTCTGGGTGGAGCTATTTGTACAAATACTCTTTTGATGATGACTGTATATATTACAGCAGAAATATAATACTGTGGTACATCAAGAGTGTATGTGGTATATCAGGATATGTACTGTTTCAGACTCTCATCAGTCGAAGCTGTTAAGTGTAAGACTGTAGAGTCTTTAAGATCACCAACACCATCCATTTAGTTGGGCGTGTCTAAACTTTCAGACTGTCACTGTAAGCATCCAGTTAGCGCTATGCTAATTGGTAAGGTTGGCTATAAAGCGGCATTCAACTGCATTAAATTGGGAAACTGCACAGAATTGCACTGTTTTCGACCTTTGCATGCTCAAGACTCAGTTTACACCTGGTCACTTTGCGTGACTAGTACTTGGACTCCCCGTTCCGTACAGCCCGTATGTGGAATTGCAGCTCCGTTGACACTGATAGCACATAAAATCTGAACGGAATCGTATGAATTGATTGTATCCGTGAAAATGTGCATCATGAAATCTCTGCTCCTTTAACGTGGCTGAGCTGAAGCCAGAAATGTAAGAACAGAGGCCCATCTGTCCCTCTAAGACCTCATGGTCAGCTCCGTGTTGGCTCTAGCTGCCCTAAATCAGTGGGCAGGAGCTGGACCATATCAGCACAGCATCAGAAAGGAAGCAGCGAGAGCTGAGTGTAGTTTGTTGGAGTAACCCGAGCGAACGCCTCGCTACTTTCCTTTTTGATGCCGAGTCTCGCCGGTGCCGCCCACAGGCTTTACTATGACTCAACAGTTACTCTGAGCATTCGGCTTTATTTAAACTCCACGGTTGCCGGGGAAGCCCACCCGAATATCAGCACCCACAAAACAGCAAAGACGCAAGCAGAGTCCTTCAAAGTGGTTTGGTGTGAAAGACTTTGTTCTAGATAAACGTATTGAGTCAGAACTGTTCACAGTTGTCGTGAATGGAACCAGACGTCCACCTCTAAAAGCCAGGTGTCTGAGACGCTGTTATATGATAGTTTTGGCCTTAAAACTTTGCATCACAACATTTATTTGTGTCCAGAGTTACACTTATTTTTGATGATGGGAGAGTTGTACCACTCCGTATGATCTCCTCCAGCACATCCTAAAGACTTCCAATGGGGTTAAGGTCAGAACTCTGTGGGGGTCAGTTCCTCATGTTCCTTGAACTGCTCTTCCACAATCTGAGCCCCATGTATCTCGGCATCATGGAACACGGCCGCACCATCAGGGAGGAAATGTAGCATACAACAGACCACCTCGTTAGCATTTTAGGTAGCACACATGAGACCAGTGATGCATATATCAAGTCAGCTAGTTAGCATTCTAGGTAGCATAAATCACACTAGCTAGCTAATACACTAGACTAGCATATATCAGACCAGCTAGTCAGTATATAGTCAGACTAACTGGCCAGTCTGACCCATGCTAAAAAGCAGGATAGCATATAAGAGATCAGAGATATATCAAAGACGCAAGCAGAGTCGTTCAAAGTGGTTTGGAGTGAAACGTTCCACTCTAGGTCAAAAACGACTGAGTTGAAACTGTTCACAGTGGTCTTGAATGGAACCAGATGTCCACCTCCAAACGCCTGATTTCTGAGATGTTGTTTTATGATAGTTTTGGCCATAAAATTTTGCCTTTGATGGTATAACCTGGTCATTCACTACTTTCAGGTGGTCAGCCGTCTTTACATTGTATTCCACATAACGTTGCTGAGCCTCAACCTGACCCACTGAAGCCCCCCCCCAGATCACGGCACTGCCTCCAGAGGCTTGTACAGTGGACACTATGCATGATGGGTGCATCAGGCTCATCACTTCTTACCCTGACACTCCCATCACTATGGAATAGGGTCTGTCTGGACTAGGGTTGCCACAACTTCCAGTCCTCCATCCAGCACAGTAAGGGAGGACTTGGTTGTACCTTGGGGATCTCTACTTTAACTCAAGCACATAGTTTGTGTACTTCGTCCACCACTACTGTTAAATACAGTCGTGAGTCCTACTGTCCATTCATTAAGGGTTTAAGTGTCTCTGATCACGGTCATTCACTACTTCTGTGATGTTGGTGGTTCTCCGTTCTCCTTCCAGGTGTTAATAATGTGCTGGATAGTTCTGAACACAGTTACAGCCATGATTTGACCTGTTTCTGAAACACGGTAAGATATTTTGCGCGTCCCTGGGATATGTCTTCCCACATGCTAGGTTTATGGAACGCGAAGCTGCTGACGTCATCAGTTAGGGGGTAAAAGTACTGTTACCAGCTGGAACACATTAATACATTGCATAAATCACTGCAGTAATTATCCAATCAAAGCCTCTTAGATACGCTCACCGGACAAAAAATGAGTCACCGTACGTATTTAAGGTGGTAGTAACTTCAGGCTCCTGCAGATGGAGCTGCATGAGGATGATGGGGCTATAAATACCTGCGGGGTGTGAGTGCCGGGATCCATAGATTGGGAAGAGGTGGTACAGTGCAGGGAATGTCTCGTTCCATGTGTGGAAAATGGCTCCAAAGCAGATGTTAATGATTGGCTAAAAGGAGTGACTGCATTTGGGCGTGCCAAAGACCATAGTGTGAAGGAAGTAGCTGAATCTGCAGGCGTATGGTCATACGGGTCTACCAGCAGTGGCACAAATCCCAGTCTACAGGGAATTCTCCTCGGAATTGTACCAGGGAAGGCCTCCACCAAATCTGGCCCAACTGACCAATTCTTTGATGTAAGAGTGTCTGAACATTGTTGTGGTCTTCATCCAGAAACTTGTCCAGTACATGCCCAAATCCAATAACAGCTGTTATTGGGGCTGGTGGAGGTATTACATGCTATTAGGTACGTTTCAGTCACAGGGGACTGTGTACGTTAGGTCCTACAGCACTGTGGAAAAGCCAAAGGCCACAGTTCATTTTATTTCTGGCCAGTAAAGGTCAAAGAATAGCTTGAATGAAATAAACAAAGGATGGTCTCTGACTTTCGCACAGCACCGCATGTGTGTGTGTCCAGTTCAACCGCTCCAAATGCTACTTCTGTCGCTCTACAGGCTCCGGTGTGTGTGCATGTGTGTCCTTTCAGTGGGTTAGTGAGAGCAATCTGGACATTCACTAATTACTGTTCATTCAAAAAGAGCACCAGGGGTGAGTGAGAGCAGAGAGCGAGGGAGAGAGCGAGGGAGAGAGAGAGGGTGGGAGAGAGAGACAGTGTCAGTATGTATGCCAGCTGCACTGCCTCCAGATAAAGCTCATTTTGAGCGGTGCAGACCTGCACTGAAAGACGGAGAAGCTGATCCAATAAGACGTGACGGTCACGTGGACTGTCGTACAGCGTTTCAGCACAGGAGCTGTCCATTAAAGGGAAAGCTCACCACATAATCAAATTTGCACACTTGTCTCCTTACCTCCTAGCTGCCTGCTCTCTGAAGTTTGGCTCTTCCGTGTTAGCGCCGCAGCTACACGCCCAACATCGCTAGTCCAGGAAGATTATACCCCACTAAACATCATGGCGCTAACTGCACGCCTACATCATCACACATCTGCCCCAAGAGAACAGAGTAGCTCAGCAAGATCTAATGGATATGATTATGCGGTTTCTCCCATATGCAAATCTGATACATGTCAATATATACATATATACATATATACTAGCATATACGAATTTCACTTATATCCAATATATAGCTGTGGATATATGTGAGATACGTATGCCAACTTATTTGAAATCGGCTGTTCATTAAACATAGGACATATATTTGAGTTATACATCAACATACATAACTATATTGTCACGCTTCCAGGTTTCCTCTCTACCTCCAATCTCCCGAATTCTATGTCCCAGAACCCACCACCCGATGACGTCAGTGTTACATGTCCGCTATCACTCAATCACGTCCAACTTTCCCGTTCCTCATCTCCCGAGTACTAATCACACACCTGTTCTCTACACACTGTCCCACTGTGTACACGCTACACACTGTCCCACTGTATACACACTACACACTGTATACACTGTATACACACTGTTCCACTGTGTACACGCTACACACTGTATACACTGTGTACACTCTACACACTGTCCCACTGTATATACTCAACACACTGTATACACTCTACACACTGTCCCACTGTGTACACGCTACACACTGTATACACTGTATACACTCTACACACTGTCCCACTGTATACACACTACACACTGTATACACTGTATACACACTGTTCCACTGTGTACACGCTACACACTGTATACACTGTGTACACTCTACACACTGTCCCACTGTATATACTCTACACACTGTCCCACTATATACACTCTACACACTGTCCCACTGTATACACGCTACAGACTGTATACAATCTACACACTGCATACACTCTACACATTGTCCCACTGTATACACTCTACACACTGTCCCACTGTATACACTCTACACACTGTCCCACTGTATACACGCTATACACTGTATACACTGTATACACTCTACACACTGTATACACTCTACACACTGTATACACTGTATAGACTCTACACACTGTATACACTGTATACACTCTACACACTGTATACACTGTATAGACTCTACACACTGTATACACTGTATACACACTGTCCCACTGTATACACTCTACACACTGTCCCACTGTATACACGCTACAGACTGTATACACTCTATACACTGTCCCACTGTATACACTCCACACGCTGTATACACTCTACACACTGTACACCGCACACACTGTACACACGATACACACTGTATACACTCTACACACTGTACACTCTGTTTACACTCTACACACTCTACACACGGTACACACTGTACACACTGTATAAACATTATACTGTATTAAATCAGGAGAGCAGATCTGTGAGCATCACTCAGCCATAAGCTTGTCCTGAACGCTGTCCATGTGTCAGTCCGGGTTCACTGATATCAGCTTGTGGTTCAGTGTCAGGAAGGCAAGCATGTGTATCTTATAGTCCCTACACGAGTCTCTAAACGGGGACACACACTCTCCTCCTGACACCGCAGCTTCTCCAGCCAGTATGTGTGTGTGTGTGTGTGTGTGTGTGAACTCGGAGGGAAGAGGAGCGTGATTTAGCTGGAGGTCCAGGCCGACGTGGGTGAGGCTCATTTGTCTTCTGAAGTAATTACGCATTGACGTTCTCCATTGAAGAAGAGGGGAGGGGTGGGGGTCTGCACTCGTCCCTCAGAACCTTTATAAATCACTCGCTCCCTAACACCACCAGGGAAAGAGAGAGAGAGAGAGAGAGAGAGAGAGAGAGATGGGCCGGAAAGGTTTACACTAAGAAACGTCCCGGTCTTGTCCATCACAGACTCTGTCATGTCCTAACCATCACATTTCCATTCACTGAGCACTTCATTAACTACACCTCCTTATTTCTACACTCCACTGACCATATAGGACACTCTGTAGTTCTACAGTTACAGACTGTAGTCCATCTGTTTCTCTGTATACTTTATTACCCTGTTCTTCAATGGTCAGGACCCCCACAGGACCACCACAGAGCAGGTATTATGTGGGTGGAGGATCATTCTCAGCACTGCAGTGACACTGACGTGGTGGTGGTGGTGTGTTAGTGTGTGTTACGCCGGTGTGAGTGGAGCTGATAAAATAGACTGTAGATACCTGGTAGGTGGGCCTAACAAAGGTGGGCCTGATAAAGAGGGTTCATGTTAAGGCCTGACCGACATGAAAAACCTAGAAGCTTCATATGCGCAATGTGCAATCTCCGCAACTAAGCCGCAACAGTTGCAAGCATCTCAGCTTTGTGGAACAAGTGTCCTGAAACAGCCAGTCAAAACGTAGATGATGCATCATGTGACCATATCAATTATTTAACCTGTTACTATATCACTTCATTCATTCATCTCCTGAGCCACTGATCCTTCTGGGTGGTGGGGGGGCTGGGGTCTATCCCAGCTCTCATTGGGCAGGAAAGGCAGGAAACACCCAGGACAGACGTCAATCCATCACATGGCAGGCACACATTAACACACACAAACACATTAACAGCATGTATTTAGACTGTGGAAGGAAACCGGAGCACCGGGACGAAAACCCACACAGACACGGGAAGAACATGCAAAGTCCCACAGAAAGGATCCTACGTCCCAGTCGGGAATCAAACCCAGACCCTTCTTACTGTGATGTGACAGTGCCAGCTACTCTGCCATCATCCCTCATATCAGTTTTAAATGAGTTTAAATTGTGAGATGTGCGAAATTCAGTTTCACGCTCGGCCACCAATGTGACATAGGCAAGGACGGGCCTTATCTCTGTACCTGACTGACCCAACAGCCGTGATTGCAGACATTCAGCGAGCAGTGATGTCCTCCATGAGTCATCCTGCTAGTGCAGCACCATTGGCAGACGGCTGCACCACGCAGGACTACATGCATGCAGACCTTTACGGCGACTGTCCTTAACACCACGTCAGCGTCACCAAAGACTGCAATGGTTTTGTGCCAGACTGTCATGGAGTGACTCTGAATGGCAGTGGGTCATCTTCAGTGATGAGTCCCTGAATGGACGAATCCATGTGTGGAGGACCCGTGGTCAGCACCAAGATGAATGGTTTGTTGTCACACATCACACGCCCAGAAGGCCTGGTATCACTCCACCTCCACCCCTACCGCATCATCTGCAGGAACTGTGTGAGGATATTCAAGCTGCATGGGATGGATTATCACAGGACACCATTAGGAACCTCTACAACTTCATGCCGAGACGTCTGGCATGTTGGGTTAGCAAACACGGCGGCCCAACGCCATACTGAGAGACACTACTTCTGTGTACGTTGAACTCGCTTTTCATGTTTTTCCATGGAAGGTTTAATGATTGCTATAAACTGATTTACAGTCAGATTCAAACAACCTCTCTATGCTACTTCAATTAACAGCAAGGATATTTACAGCCAATAGTCCACACACCACCCACCCCTCCTCTCGCTGTGGAAGGGAAATCTCTCTTCCTCCGTGGTCTGTGTGAAGTGTGGAGGGTTGCAGTCTCCTCACATCACACCTGGGTCTTCAGGGAACGCTCCTCCGTTTTCTCAGCCGTGTTTGTCTTTCAGCACCGTTAAGAGCGACACAAGCGGGTACAGGAACCACACATGCAGCAGAGTGCTCCCTCAGCCCTGGCGCACGGAGGTGATGAGTGTCTTTCGGTCAGAACCGCTGGCCAGATTGATCTGAGGGGCATGAGGTCGGCCTGAACTGATACACACCCCTCTGAGACGTACCTGTCAACTGGACTGATATCATTACTCTTTACCTGTCGTAGTTATCATGAGCGATAATGATAATAAATAACCTCCTCATCTCATTGCTCAATGAAACAAACTCCCCGTATTACACATGACGTGCTGAGAACTGAAGACTAGTCGCGTCATTGCCTGGATTTAAACTTGCGATCTCCTAAAGAAAAATGAGCCACTGGGGAATTTACTTCATTCAATATCACCCTGTTTAACGACAGCACAGCAATGCGGACTGAACCGGTGAATCGGAACACAGAACACTTTTACGGTTAAAATATCAAAACCATGAGAGATCTAGTCTGAGAATAACATATTACATGTAGTACACTTCAGAATACACTGCATACTATATCTCAGTAAACTTGAAAATTTACTTCAGAATATACTTCAGAGTATCCCACACCGTATACTGCATACTCAGCGTATACTCAAAAATGTACTTCAGAGTATACTTCTAAATTTACCTATCAAAGTATATTTCATAGTACATTTCAGGTTACCTCACAATATACTCCATAGTATGCATCAGGGCATACATTACTACTTCAGAGTTTACTTCAAAGTTTACTTTAGAGTAGACATCAGAGTACACATCAGAGTATTTAACAGATTATGCATCTGGGTATTCATCAGAGTATATTATAGTAGGCATCAGAGTACACTTTAGAATATAGTTAGAGTATACTTCAGAGTATACTTCAGAGTATAGTTAATAATAGTACAGACTTCAGACTATACTGTAGAGTATACCTCAAATATTAGACAGAGTATAGAGTAGACATCAGAGTATACTTTAGCTTAGACATCAAAGTATAGAATATATCAGAATATACTTTAGAATACATGTCATAGTATACTTTAGAGCGTACATCAGAGTATAGAGTATACTTCAGAGTTGACAGTACAGTATACTTTACAGTATACATCAAAGTATACTTCAAAGTACACATCAGAGTATACAGTGGACATCAGACTATACTTTAGGATATACATCAAAGTATACAGGTAAAGTATACATCAAAGTATAGAGTACACACTGGAGCATATTTTAGATATCAGAGTACAGACTAGACATCAGAGTATAGATTAGATATCAGAGAATAGAGTAGATATCACAGTATAGGCTAGATATCAGAGTATAGAGTCAATATCAGAGTATACTTAAGAGTATACATTAAAGTATATTTTAGCTTATATATGAGAATAGAGTATGCATCAGAATATACTTTAGAGTTTCTTCAGAGTATAGATTAGATATCAGAGTTTAGACTAGATATCAGAGTACAGAGTCTAGAGTCAATCTCAGAGTATACAGTCGATATCAGAGTATACTTTAGAGTATACATTAAAGCATACTTTAGCTTATATATATATGAGGATAGAGTATACATCAGAATATACTCTAGAGTTTCTTCAGAGTATAGAGCCGATACCAGAGTATAGAGTCGATATCAGAGTATAGAGTCGATATCAGAGTACAGAATAGCTTTCAGAGTATAGACTACATATCAGAGTATAGACTAAATATCAGAGTACAGAGTAGATATCAGAGTACAGACTAGATATCAGAGTACAGAGTAGATATCAGAGTACAGACTAGATATCAGAGTATAAACTAGATATCAGAGTATAGAGTAGATATCAGAGTTTAGACTAGATATCAGAGTATAGACTAGATATCAAGAGTATAAACTAGATATCAGAGTATAGAGTAGATATCAGAGTTTAGACTAGATGTCAGAGTACAGAGTACATATCAGAGTATAGATTAAATATCAGAATATATATTAGAGTTTTCCTCAGAGTATAGTTACTTTGTGCTGAGTGGTGATATTTGGTACCAGAAGCTGCCGCCTCAGAACAACACATGGCTGAAACGCAAGAACATAGTTACTGTTCTCTGGCTGTTGTTTACAGGAAACAACCAACATAACTGGTCCATTTTATGATCCATGCAGTTCAATGATGTAGAAGAACTGGTGGTACACATCATATCCTCAGAAAAGAGTGTCATGACATAATTTACCACAATAAATGTAACATAATGTCCTATCGGCCATCTGGAAGAGTGCGCGGCTGTTTCCGTCTGGGAAGGAGGGTGAGAACGCGCGAGCGAGGCAGCGCTCTGACAGAGTCTTTGTGAACAATGCCATCATTCAGTGAAACTGAGACTAGCTTGTTGACAAAGCGATGAAGCTCAGTTAGACAGAAAGGAAAGTCAAACAATCAGACTCTGCATCATTCCTGCAGTCTGGATCGGAAACCTGACACACAAGCGCCTGGCATTCGCCGGCTCTCTCGCTCTGATTGTTGTGTAACAATTCAGCACGGCTCGGAAAAGGCTGGCAGCGACGCAGGCCGGAGGAAAAACAGAGGAAAGAAAGTTTCATCTCGTTTCTGGAGCCCGCGCCTACACGTCCGCTCTCAATCTGTCGCCGTCCACCAGGGAGGGGATGCTCAAAGACAAATGGCCGAAAGAGCCTCGAGCGTCTCGCTCAGAACCGCCATCACATTCTACGGCAAAAGTTTGGGGACACCTCGTCGGCTTTTGCATGCTGCCTTCCTTGTTACAAGCAGCAGGTTTTGCCTAAACAGTGATTGGATGGTTTGACACGACTGATGTTAGAATCATATTTAGAACCTATTTTAAGCCATAAGGTGCTTTAAAAATTATGAAAAAAAATATGGGCCCTATGTTACTTTTCACTCAAAGTGTTTATAAATGCTCACCAGACACCAGTAACAGCTGTGATTGGATTTGGCATGTACTGGAAGTTTCTGGATGTAGGCCACATCAGTGTTCAGACACGCTTACATCAAAGAATTGGTCAGTTGGTCCAGATTTGGTGGATGCCTTCCCTGGCACAATTCCAAGGAGGATTCCCTGTAGACTGGGATTTTAGCCACTGCTGGTAGACCTGTATGACCGTACGCTTCCATACACCTGCAGATTCAGCTACTTCCTTCACACTATGGTCTTTGGCACACCCAAATGCAGTCACTCCTTTTAGCCAATCATTAACATCTGCTTTGGAGCCATTTTCCACACATGGAATGAGACATTCCCTGCACTGCAGCACCCTCTTCTCAATCTATGGATCCCGTCACTCACACCCCGCTGGGATTTATAGCCCCATCATCCTCGTGCCGCGCCATCTGCAGGAGCCTGAAGTTACCACCACCTTAAACGCATAAGGGGGCTTGTTTTTGCTTAGGTGAGCTTAGTTTTGGGTACCAAATACACATAATTAATTTCACCTGACTATTCCACAAACTCTGCGCAAACGTACAGATTGAAACACGACCAGATTAAACACTTATATGAAGGTGCAAAATACAGGGGGTGCTAGGGAAGTGCGGGACCCCCGATTAATCTCTTGGTTCCTTTAAATGTATATAAATCCAGTTTTTGGAGGGGGGTCCATGAAAATAAACTTATTGTGAGGTTATGCCGTCCCTTTATTTGACAGGTCATTGTTTAGCTGCTTCACCCACCTTCCTTCACTAACCAGAGCTGCAGCATTGGTCTTCCTCAGGGTGGCGCTATAGCAGATTAGTTCACCTAGTTGATGCCTTATGGCAACTGTAGCTACACCAAGCATATCTCAGAAGTACTGTACAGTCAGTAACATGCTGGGAAATTTGTTACTACTAATACTCCCAGTTATCAAAGTCGAAAAGAGCCATTTTTTGCCACTGAAGCATCCAAGGTGAATGAGTTAGCAGACAGCTAACCCTGGAGTACCCCAAAGGTGGGGGGGGTATTTTGCACACTGCTTATAGGGCTTTTTCCCGGACCCAGGACTTCCGACCTCTGGTTCTCCTGAATTGGTTGTCTGCGATTCACTGCATGTGTGGAAGCTAACAAATGTACATACAAGCACACAAACAAACAAACAAACAAACATTTGTTTTTTTTTCTATGCTATTTCAAACATGGAAAAGGTATTAAAAGTGGAATTTTCCTCGCTGATATTTCCAAAACATGCCACCCACTGCCCAGTCCATGCAGCCCATACAAGAAGACAAAGCTGCAAAACCAGCTTGTTTTGAATTCATAGTTTTTATGATGTCACAGAAGCTCATTTACATATACACACCTATCTGGCCTATAACAGTTCAGCTCAGCTCATTCATATTTAAGGTCTGAGGGAGTGCTTTCTGAATGATGCTTAATGCAGGGCAGCCAAACAAAAGAGCTCTCATTTACATATGTCAGTCTTAAAGGCACAGTAACACAAACAGCCAGTTTCATGTACCCAATGTAATTTGACCAGGGGAGGCCAAACATTTGCATACAGCTCCATGTAAATGAAAGACAAAATACAGGGGGTGTGGGGAGCGGGGGGTTCCGGGACCCCCGATTAATCTCTTGGATCCCCTAAATGTCTAAAAATCTTAATTCTGGGGGTCCCTGGAAATAAGCCTATTTTGACGTTATGCCGTCTGTTATTAGACACTCAGCTTGTTCTGAATTCATAGTTTTTGTGATGTCACAAAAGCTCATTTACGTATATACACCTATTCAACCTATAGAGGTTCAGCTCAGCTCATTCTTATTTAAGGCCTGAGGGAGTGTTTCAGCTCCGAGTGCTTTCTGCATGATGCATTATGCAGGGCAGCCAGTCAGAAGAGAGCTCATTTACATATGTCAGTCTTAAAGGTACAGTAACACAAACTGCTTGTTTCATTGTTGGGGAGAAAGAAAGGTTGGAAAATGAAAAATGGCCATTTAGAAATTGATTAAAACTAAAACCTCAAGCGGAAAAAGGAAAACTGCAAGGAAAATTGTGGCATATGGGCCCTTTAAATGCTGATGAGTGACGGGAATAAAATGCATGGCTTTTTGGCCTTTATGGGTTCAGGGGGTTTCCTGCAAGAGATAAAGGTCAGCGTTCTGTTTAATATGATGAGATTTTACAAACACCCTCTGAACCTGTATTAGAACCGTATGAGCAGCTGTTGTGAGCGGGCGTATTTATGAGCGGTGACCTCTCTCTGTTAACTGGCGTTATTTTAACTGCACGTTTTCCCACTCGCTTATTCATGCGGCGTCTTTCCCTCATATTTCTATGAACTGCGTCTTCCGGGGACCAAGCATTAAAATGAGATATGAGCCTCATTACTGCATGATGCAGCTCTTGTTTTAACATCCCCGGTAATATTTAGCCGGCGTTTTGAAGGCACTGTAGCTGAGCGGAGTGATGCTCTGGTCCTGAGTGCTCATTCTGTTTATTCTCCCGTCTCGGGATCAATGGGATCATCTGGAAGTCAAAGTGCATTGCCATTTAGAGTACGACTGCGTGTGGTGTATAGTGAGATATAGTTTTTATAAAGCATGTTACTGGTTTACAGTGAAATTAATGGATACGAAACCTGGCATTTGTTGATGAGTTTTGCAAGAAACATAAACATGAATTCATAAAAATGACTAAACATAACATAAATAGTTTTGTTTCTGTTTGTGTCACTTACGTTTCATAGAAAACAGCAAACTTCCTACAACAGAAACTACTGACCAAGAAATCAGCATACACAAAGTAGAAAATCAGGAATATTAACTTAAAACTGAATAATCCATAGTGGATACGGAATAATTCATAGTAGATACTGAATAACTCATAGCGGATACTGAATAATTCATAGTGGATACGGAATAATTCATAGCAGATACTGAATAATTAATAGTAGATACTGAATAATTCATAGTGGATACGGAATAATTCATAGTAGATACTGAATAATTAATAGTAGATACTGAATAATTCCTAGTAGATGCTTAATATGTCATAGTGGTTGCCAAATAATTCATGATAGATACTGAATAATTCATAATAGATAGTGAATAATTCATAGTGGTTACAGAATAATTCCTAGCGGATACTGAATAATTCATAGAAGTTGCTGAATAATTCATAGTAGATACTGAATAATTCATAGTAGATACTGAATAATTCATAGTAGATACTGAATAATTCATAGTAGATACTGAATAAGTCATGGTGGGTGCTGAATAATTCATAGACGTTGCTGACGTTGCTATAATTGGATAATAATGTGTAAGGCTCTTTTTAGGTTTGACTTCGTGAGACACAGAACAAAACAGTTCATTCAGTACAGAGCAGCAGCAGTAAGGAAGCACAGCCTCATTAACTGCCTTAGTCAGTCATCAGAAAGCCTGATATGATTTGGAAAACATCGTGATATCGATCGTAATCAACACAGTCCAGCACTAGTAAACAGGGCGATCTGCATTCAGGCCGGTGTTTCTGAGGGCAGGGTAAGTGAAGGTCCCTGTTGGCTCAACATCCATTCGGCTTTCTAAAGTGTCCCCGGATCGATAGAAATGGAGATGAAGGCTCTTTAAAGGGCCGGTCAGATATGCATGACCGCTCGATGCCTGGACATGACCATTACGGCCTCAGGAGAGCAGTCAAATGCTTTCGGAGCAAAAGAGGCATGACAGCACCCTCGCACACGGAATCCTTCAGGGACGCGTCCCAATCCACAGCGCTCAGCTCACGGAGGAGCTGCGTGATATACTGTTCGCTAACCGTCATCGCGATAACACCATTCACATAATTCCCTAAACGAGAAATGGGAAATGTAAATTGTCAGGTTGAATGATGATAATATACGGTATATTTATGTATATCTGCAGTAAGAAACTGATGGACAGCGATTCAGGTGCACTTTTTATCACACCACGTTTTTAATGTCTTTAAGCTTAATGTCGTCTAATCACTGATTATGACACTAACAACACAGATGCCCCAGAGAGGAGAACAGGTGAGGAGACTGGCGATTCCGGGATCCATATGCCGGTTAGCAATGTGATCCAGGACTCGCTGTAAAGGGCATGTTACACTCTTCTGACCTGTGGAGTTTGGCTTTGTCACTGATTTTTAAAGATGGATTTAAGAGTCACTTGTGCAGCCCCTGGGGTGGAAAGATGGGATCCAGAAAGATGTGATATGTATATGTAAAGCTGTAATTTGGAATAAATTGTGATGATGATCCAGAAAGATGTGATTCTGGGAAGGATGCCATTCTGAAAGCCGTGATACAGGGAAAAACGTAAATCCAGAGGAAAACTTTGATCTAGACAGATTTTAGGTCAGAGGGATGTGATCCAGAAAGATGTGATCTGAAAAGCTTTCCTCTGGATAGATTTGATCCCTGAAAGAAATCCAGAAAGAAACTGGAAAGATTATGAGTCAGATTTGATTTGATATCAGATGATGTCATTCTGGAAAGATCTGAATCCGGAAGAAAACCGTGTTCTAAATAGATTATAGTCCAGCAAGGTCCTGTAAAGTCCTGTAAAGCTTTCATCGGGAAAGATGTGATTCCTGACAGGGAGTCCAGAAAGAAACTCTAGTATGGAAAAATGTGATCTGGAAATCTGTGATTTGGAAAACGATGATCCAGAAAGATGTGATTCTGGGGAAGATGCTATGCAGAAAGCTGTCAATCCAGAAGAAAACGGTGATACAGACAGACTACAGGTCACAAGGATTTGATCCAGGAAGATGTAATCTGGAAAGCTTTCATCCGGCGAGATGTGATTCCTGACAAGGAATTGATATGGAAAGATGATATGGAAAGATTGGAAAGATGGAAAGATATGGAAAGACGTGATCTGGAAACATTCCAGAGTCAGAGAGGTTTAATTTCAGAATGTGTGATTCTGGAAAGGTTCCAGAAGAGAGCTGTGAATCAGAAAGATGTTATCCAGAAAGCTTCGATGTAAAAAATCTGATCCGTAAAGCTGTGATTTGGAAAGCCATGATCCAGAACGACGTGATTCTGGAAAAGATGTGATTCCAGAAGAAAACTGTGGACCTGAAAGCTGTTATCCAGGACAGAAAATATAGAGTGTTCCATAACCTTTAATACAGCCCTGATTTTGAGTTTTATTAGTTGCCCAGTATTTTAAAGCTGCACTGTGTAAGTCATGGGCATTTGGAGACCCCTCTGGTGGAAACGTGTAACTGCATGACGTTAAGATTTTGTAGTGTGGGTCGCATGTTTTGTGGGTTGTGCTTCTTTCCTGACCAGATGAATCTGATGACTGAAAGAGAATTCAAAGAGAACTCAGTCTAAACTTGGAGAAGGTAGTGTCTTCTGATGATGTGAGCGAATGATCTACTATTGATCATCAGATCTCCATCAGTATGATGTTGATTTTGAGATCATTTGAGATCTGAGATTATCCACTCCAAAGTTCAGTCTTAGAAGTTGGTTTAGCATTTTCAGGTAACCACAGAACACATTCAGTGGTGTTGAGGTTCTGGACTCTGGGGTGGTCAGTCCATTGTTCTGAGAACACCAGCAGCTTCTTTGTCGGATGTGTGTGTCTCCTTTTCTCAGCGAGGAGCTTCTCGAACCGCTACACCTCCTTTCAGACCTCCATAGTGTTGAGGTGTCTTCTCACAGTGGAAGAAGGATGGACAGAAACACCTGTGGATGTTCTCAGATCTGAAGCAGGAGTGGAGCTTGATGTTCTCCTCTCTCTCTCAGAGATGAAAGCTTAAAGGGCTGTTTATCTGATGGAGGACAGTGTTGCTGGGTCTACCAGGTTTTCCAGGTGGCTGTTAGGAGGTTTAGAAACTCACGTATTGTCTGTTGACTATATACAGAGACAGATAGATAGAGAGACAGAGATAGAGATAGAGAGAGGGAGAGTAAACAGAGTGAGTAATGACGGGAGAGAGTGGGGGTTTATTATGGCCGGTGCGGTTGATGTGATTACTCCCGGCAGCCCTGTGAGATGTTAAACACATGTCTCTAGAGGGGGCGTGTGGGTGGGGGCCTGAAATTAGAGATCAATATGCAATCTTACAATCATCACCTCATCCATAATTGGCTTGAAATGAACTCGCAGAATGTCAATACAGGTTTGAGGACAGCCTCCCTGCGTGCGCGTGCCACACCCCGTCTGGCAGGCCGCTCGGAGAAGGCCGAGCGCTGGCACGTTTCGAACATGGGGGGTATTATTCCGAGGGCTTGTTCCACCATGAAAAATAATTCACTAAGCCAGATGCTCACCTTCAGGGAGACTTACTGCGCTCGAAATAGAACCCATTACACATTCTGTAATTAATTCATAACACTGAATATATGCCATTAGGGTGAAATAACGAAGACTGGCACAATCTCAGTGGGTACAGAAAGGGGCCTTTACCAAATCTGCACAATAATAATAATAATAATAATAATAATAATAATAATAATAATAATAATAAATAATAACGATAATAACAATAATAATGATAAGCGGCACACTTCTGTCGATACATGTATGTCCAACATTTTCATGTAAATATAATACCTATCAGACTCAACTCTGTCAGTTCAATATACACATTAATATACGCCTTAATGTGGAGAAACGACACACGCATTCAAATCTAATCCATTCAGCACCGAGTTAGTACAGCTACAAACACAGACAGGCAGAAAAACAGATAGAGAGAGAGACAGGTGGACTGGCAGATAGACAGACGGTAAACATTGAGACAGAACAGATAGACAGACTGATAGACAGAGATACTAATAGACAGACTAATAGACAGACAGACAGGTAGATAGATAGATAGATAGATAGATAGATAGATAGATAGATAGATAGATAGATAGATGGATGGATAACCCTTTATCAGCCTGTACCACCACCGCACCCCAAACCTGGTGTACCTGTTTACTGTGGTTACTACCACGTGGCATAGGGAGTAGGGAGTAGGGAGTAGGAGGACTCTGTAGGTGGCGTTAGCTCCCTCTGTGCTGGGATAAATCACACGTGTTTGAAGTTATATTGTCTTAATGGTCTACGGTTCATTAGCTGGTTTCAGGTGTGGACACTGAAGCTCCAGTGTAGCATCGTGCAGCAACCCAGCGGCCTCCTCAGCCAATCACACGGACTTGCAGTTAAATCCAGCCTGTCAGCGTGTCTGTCCCTACGTCTGTCTGTCTCTACATGTGTCTGCCTGTCTGCCTGGTTCCAGCTGCCGGTGTGTGTGGGTGCGTGTGCTCGTTTGTTTGGTTTGCTCTTTTTTTCAGTGGCCTGATGAAGTCTAGTCCCTAAACCGCAAACTGCAGCTGCAGTGAAGTCCAGCTGTGGTCCGGGTTTCTAAACAAATGAATAATTAAAGACAGTTTTTAGAACAGCGGGAAAACACTGCATATTTCTCTCTCTCTCTCTCTCTCTCTCTCTCTCTCTCTCTGTCTATTCAGGGACTGAGAATCACTTTCATTCCTCCAAAGCAACCATGAAGCGCTGATTCCCCGAAAACTGAAAAAAAACCTCCCCATCTCAATCCCACCGACTCCGCAGACCCACTTACGTCAGGATATTCCATTTTCCGTTTGCTGTTTCGAGGCCCCCCTTTCAGATTCACTGAGACAGCAGGGAACGCTTCATTTTGGAGCACATTAAAGGGCCAATATCCTGCATTTCCCTGGCTCTTCCTCATATGGCTATTGTGTCTTTAAAGGGCATATATAAGAGTTTGATGTAGAATAAAAACATGCCATTCATCCTACAGTCCACATACATGAAAACTAGGCTGCAAAAACAGCCCATTTTGAAGCTATGGTTTTTGTGATGTCACAAAAGATATAATGTAGTCGCTAAAGATATAAGGAGCGTTTCAACATGGACTGCTTTTTGAATGAGGCAGAGCCAATCAGAACAGAGCCAATCAGAACAGAGCTCATTTACATATATCAGTCTTAAAGGCACAGTAACAGACTGTTTAATTCTAAGGGAGAAAAGAGGGAGGAAAAGGGAAAGGGGACAAATCAGACACTGGAAAAACTGTAGGAGGAAACCGCAGAAAATTAGGATAGGGGCCCTTTAAGACCGAGATATGTTAATGAGCTCTGTTCTGATTGGGTGCCCTTGTTCAAAATAGCAGTCCTGGATGAAACACTCCCGACTCCCGAGTGTGAATATGGTGGAGCTAAACTGCTGTGGGTTGAACAGATGAATGTGAACAGCGTGGTTGTCATGACATCACAAAAACAATGATGTCACAACAGACTGTCACAAACAGGTTGGGTACCATAGACGGAATGCCCCGCTGCACCTTCCGAAACTTCACCAACATTCCCGTAAAAAGCAGGAAGACTTGCTTTCCCATGATATGGGCCCTTTAAAGCGGCTGTGTCCCAAAAAAGCATCTTATTAGAGGATTAGCGGCGCTTTCAGACCTGAGCGGAACCCTGAGCGGAACCTGGGATCAGTGAACGTTCTGGCCTTTTCTTTCCTCGCCCAAGATAGCCGCCGGCGCCCGCACCATTCACCACGGCATATCTCCGGATTCCAGAGTTTTGAAACGTAAGGAATTATCCCACAAAGCTCCGGAATGCGCCATCCACACGGCTCACGACACCGGGGGTCCTCCTCCCCCGAGCGCCTGTGCTTACTCACGCAGCCAAGCAGCGATACACCGACTCAGCGTCTGTAGCGACAGTGTGCTCCAGGTGCAGCTCCCATTCACACATTCATACCTGTCTGCCTCAGGTGAAGGTGTGAGGAGGTTCCCACAGAGCTACGGGCCACTTTAGCAGATGGACTTATGAGTGGACGGAGTCTCGGCTCTACTGAAGACAATAACGTACTCAGATTTCTCAGTTTTCAAATGCAAATAAATAAACAAATGTTAAAAAATAAAATATCATTGCTTGTGTTTTTGAAATAATCAGATTAGATAATTCATACCCAAATAACTGGAGCTCAATATTTGCATTAAAACATCTTTTAAAGAACTAAAATCACATGGAATTGGGACAGAACGGCAAAATTCTCAAAATTTTATGTTTTCATATCACTTGAAACTAAAAATATTGATTATAATATTCACTAGTGCTCAGTTTTAAACCTAGACATATGGACTGACAATCTAGTAAAATTAATATTGAATGAAATTCTAATCAAATTATATTTAGAATCAAAGTGCTGAAAAATAATATCCAGAATAAATTTCTAATAAAATTAATATTTAAACTGCAAATGTAATACAATTAATATCTATACTGCAATGTTAGCAAAATTAACATCCTGAACAGATTAATATTGAATAAAAAATAATATCTAGAATTAATTTCTAATCCAATTAGTGGAATTAGACTGGAAATTAAATGCATTCAATATCCAAAATGAATGTTGAATAAATTTACCATACAGGAGCAATTACAATGTGCAATAAACTCTCTAAATTTGATGATATATGTTTTCATATTATTTGAAATGAAAATGCTGCCTATAATATTCACTTCCTGATGCTCAGTTTTAAGTCTCTAACATCAGGACAAACTATTCAGTAAATTTAATATTCAGATTGAATTTTCGATTAAATTCATATTTAGACTGGAATTGTGATACATTTAAAATAAATGTTTAATACATTTATTATCCGGGATGAATTTCTAATACAATGATATCTAGAATTAAAATAATCTAATTCATAAAATATTATCCATTTCCAGCATAAAGTGGTAATACTACCAATTTCCAATCTTGTGGCTTTAAAATACTATACATCGTACATAATAAACATATTATTTATCATTACAACTGATTTTTCTAGCGTTAACACTGACAAATATCAATAGCTATATATGAAGAACACTCAGCGATAGAACTGAAGATATAAATGATAATACATATAAAAATAATTTTCTAGCTAACCTTTACTGACTCACTTGATTGTTCTTATAAAATTAATATCTATTATGAATTTCTAACAAAATTAATATCCAAAATGAAGTTAATGTTTTTCTAGAAGAAGTCTAGCCATTCACCAACAACAGAACAAACCACAGGAACCAGCGCCACATAGTGTACTGAAGAAACAACTGTCCAAAGATGCTGCTAATGATAGAAGTAAAAAACTGTGTATTAATTTGATCAAATCTCTCAAATTCACATGATTTTGATAATTGCTATTAACACAGTTGTCATACTACAGAGGCTTTCTCGAGTGTGACTAACGGGCGTTTGGTATTTAGCCTTGAGTGGACGTCTGGGAGATCATCAGCACTCAAAACCAGAAAACTGCAACTTTAACAAGAGACCTCCATCAAAGACATTCCACCACCGGTGCAACCGCTACAGCCGTACTGCTAGCAGTTCACTACAGGACACACAACTACAGCTTCATAACACACGTATATGACACATGTACTGTATAAGAAGATCTCCACATTACAAGCGTTAGGTTAGTCATCTGGGCTTCGAGTGAGAGGTGAGGCTTGACTTGTTCAAGGATCCATTTGTCCAAGGTTCTCTCAAAGGCCTTCGCCATCTCTGTAGTTTATTGTCCAGCTTTCCCAGCCACGAAGAACTAGAGCTTCTTGAGTGCTGGATCCTCTGTTATTAATAATTGATCCAAGTAGGCAAAAGCTGTCCACCACTTCCACATCTTCTCCATCAATGGCAAAGTCAGCAGTCTTTCCCAACGTCATGACTTCAGTCTTCTTCACATTGAGATGAAGTCATGTCTTTCCGCTCTGCTCTCTAACCGGACTCATTAAGACATATAGGTCTTCAGATTTTCAGCTGTTTTTTTTTTTTATCAGCTGCATATCAAAGCTTATTTAAGCAGTAATACACTTGAGGTGAACTTCATGTTGCCTTCAGATTAGCTCAAGACCAGTGTGTAAAGAGCTTCATGGAATGGGTTTCCATAGTCGAGAAGCAGCATCCAAGCTCTACATCACCAAGTGCAATGCGAATCACACTTCTCCGTCTGGCAATCCAATGGACAAGTCTGGGTTTGGCGGTTGCCAGGAGTGTAGTGTGCCGAGTGTAACGTTTGGTGCAGGGGGGATTATGGTGTGGGGTTGTTGTTCAGGAGCTCTCTTAATGCTTCAGCAGAACAAGAGATTCTGGACCATTTCATACTCCCAACTTTGTGGGAACAGTTTGGGGACGGCCCGTTCCTGTTCCAACATGACTGAGCACCAGTGCACAAAGCAAGGTCCATAAAGACATGGATGAGCGAGTTTGGTGTGGAAGAACTTGACTGGCCTGCACAGAGTCCTGACCTCAACCCGATAGAACACCTTTGGGATGAGTTAGAGCGGAGACTGGGAGCCAGGCCTTCTCGTCCAACATCAGTGTCTGACCTCACAAATGCACTTCTGGAAGAATAGTCAGAAATTCCCATAAACACATTCCTAAACCTTGTGGAAAGCATTCCCAGGAGAGGTGAAGCTGCTGTAGCTGCAAAGGGTGGGCCGACATCATATTAAACCCTATGGATTAAGAATGGGATGTACCTCAAGTTCATATGCTTATGAAGACAGATGAGCGAGTACTTTTTGCTGTATAGTGTATATACCCTTCCCACCCACCTCCCTTCCTACCTACCTCCCTTCCTATCTACCTCCCTACCTACCTACATACCCTAGCTCCTTGCCCACCTACCTCCTTACCTACCTCCCTACCCGTGCAATATTGGCACTAGAACATAGAACATTTCTCAGCCAATCACATCACAGGGTCGGAACTAACTGTGGTATCCTGATGTTTCCTCCACCAATCCTGAACCCTCGATCGTCTTTCTCCAGTCCTGCTTCTCTTATCACATGTCCACTGCACAGAGCGAACAAGAATGCCGACAGTGGACATCCTTGTCTAACTCCTTCGCCAACATGGAACTAAAAGGTCTGTCGGTCAGTTTGCTGTCTTGACCATGGCTTGTTGACCAGCGTAGAGGTTCCTCATGTTGGTTATTCGAACAACTACCAAATCTATCAAATGTTATTGATCCAACAAATAAGTAATCAAGACTTAATCCCGCGCTTAATCACGTAATCGTGACAGTCCCAGCTCGAAAAGCAGCGTTCCACCATCTCACGGGTTGTTTTTCAGAAAGCAGGCCTTTATTCGATAGCCTCCACATGAAAAGCCAGAAAAGAGGGAATATGAGGAAATATGTTTGCGACTTTTTGAAAGAGCGGAGGCACAGAGCAGAACTCATCCCTCAGCAGAACTCCCACTCCGCTCCAACACTTTAAACTTTAATCAGCCTGCAGTCCACGCAAGTCCTCCTCAACACCACACACACACTCACAGACCTTTCCTCAAACACGTACACACACACACACACATACATGCAGCGCAGCACAAGACTGGAGCGCGTGCAGGGTTATCAGCGAGTTAACACTGCGTTACTCTGCATTATTCATCTGTACCGAGGCCAGACTTGATCGAGGTATCTCCCAGCATCGCTCCAGCGTACGGCATAAATCCCCCTAACGGCCCACCTCGACCGCTCCAAGCTGGAGCCATTTTGGGCAGGACATTTAAAAGCCCTGTGGTACATTTAGCAAGATTAATCAAGATGGTTTGGCCTGATTTCGTTGCGTGACTCAGCGGCAGACCTAAATTACACACCTGTATGGTGTACCAGCTCACCTACTGCGGCTCTAATGTGGACCACCACACATGAGCAAAGATATCGCTTCCTCTTGTTCTGATAACTTCTTTTTAAAAAGTCCAGTCTAAAATAATAATAATAATAATAATAATAATAATAATAATAGGCCACAGTCACAGTGGCTGCATTGCGTGGGGGTTGAATCAGGTTGTTGCAAGTCCAGAGTGGCTTTATCAAGGGCATTCCAAAACTCCATACAACAGGCCAGGGATCAAAGCATACGCAGGCAACATCAGGGACATATCCATAATCAAGGAACCAGGAGACAACAGCAGGGATCAAAACCAGGGAAAGCAATGCAGACAAAGACACAGGCTCGGAACACAAAGACTTTGCAAACTACCTGGGAAAACAAAGACGTATGTAAGCTCCCTGGACAAACACAGAGTCTCCCTGTGATGGTCTGGGGGTGTCTTGTTTAGGTGGAAATGGGTTCTTTGGTTGAGGTGACAGTGCATTGGAACCACAGTGCCTACACTGAGCCGCTGGCCAACCAGGTTTGGTTTTTTGCTCAGAGGAACATAACATTCCTATCCCTGTATTCCAAGACAACAATTCCCGCATTCACAGGTCTGCAAATGGGACTGATTGGCATGATGGACATCCAGGAGCATCCACAAATCTGGACGGGCCTGCAAAATCCCCAGATTTGAGTCCCAAATCTGTGGGACTACCTAGAACAACCAATAAAACACCAGGGAAGGGATCCACCAAATCTGGCCCAACTGACCAATTCTTTGATGGAAGAGTGTCTGAACATTGATTTGGCCTACATCCAAAAACTTGTCCAGTCCATGCCAAATCCAGTCACAGCTGTTATTGGTGCTCGTGGAGGTGTTATACACTCTTAGGTACGTTTC
Source organism: Semaprochilodus insignis (assembly GCA_034552555.1). Lineage (NCBI taxonomy): Eukaryota > Metazoa > Chordata > Actinopteri > Characiformes > Prochilodontidae > Semaprochilodus > Semaprochilodus insignis. Next base: position 28,086,628 of record CM067490.1, on the reverse strand, counting down.
AGTCACAGGGGACTCGCCTTTGGTCTGGTGAGTGCATATATTACTTAGTCCAGGATCAGATCAGATGCAGGTGGGTGAAATGGGTGGAACCAGGGGTGGAGACCAGGAAGAAAGCTAAGGGAGTGTTTATACTGCAGGCAAATCAGATTTGTTTCCCTGATCAGATCTTCAGAGATGACTGTCCGCACTGTCATTTGTAAGCGATCAGATCAGATTTGTGTGTCCAGACATCACTAACATATCTGCACTCCCACTGCGGCGTCGGGGTAATCCAAGGTGCACGCATGAAGCCAATGCAACAGATAGAATAGGGTGTCTCCGATGTTCCACGTGAAGGCCCCCTAGTGGCTTGTGCTGAGCTGCTAGTGGCCAATGAGGGCTGTCTGTCTTGTTCCGCATAAAACTACATGTAAGTATTTCCAATAAAGTGGCCACCCACTGGAAGCACAAGGTGGGATGTTTTCACTTAAGTGGCCGGTCAGTAGAAGTACAGGGTAGGTACTTCTAACACAGTGGTCAGTTAGTAGCAGCACAAGATTGGTGTTTCCAATAAAGTGGCCATGACATCGGCATCAGTAGCTAAGAAAGCCATGCTGGTGACATAGCTTTCATATGCGGAAGCAGGAGAGATGGAGGTGTATCTTTTCACCCTCCAAACTCTGTCAAGTTTCACCCTCATCGTTAATCCCAACACTTCTGTCACTCTGGATTTAACATTGGCGTTGTTTGTTGCGTTGTGTGTGTGATGCACCGATTTGAGTGACCCGAACTTCCAGACCCTACGATGTATCCGTAAAAATCCTTTTTCAAATGTGGTTTGGATCCAAAATGCAAAAATGGGTTTTCTCATTGTCCGGAATATCAAAAATCAACCTGGATACAATCTGGATATGACAAAAATCGGACTTGGCCTGGCAGTCTGAACACAGCCTTGGAGTCTTGATTAGTCCAGGTTTAGCTGCAGGTGTATAAAATGGGTGGAGCCAGGGGCGGAGACCAGGAAAGAAAAACAAAAGCACATGGCCTAGCCACGTTAACTACCATGCTAATTTTAGCACACAGTTTAGCAAATTGGGGAAAAATAACAAACCAAATGACAACAAATGAATAATTAAAGTAATTGTGCATTAAACTAAGCAGATGGGTGTTCTCTGCAGAGTACGTGTTCAATCATTTTCTCTCAGAAAATCAGCATAACATGGAATTAACCAGAGACACCAAAATGTTTGTATATGTACATTAGCTGACTATCATTTTAACAATAAAAGAAATGCTGTGAAAACATGATTATTAAGCCTTCAGTAATACCTGTGATAAATGTGATGATCTGGGGGAGAACAGTACAAACATCGGCACCTCAAAAGTGTCTGTATTTTCTTCTTACACCATACAGGCTGTTTGGTGTTTTCACGAAACGCTACTGTCCTGTCATGTTTCTGTTTCTGCACGTATTTCAGGTCTTACAACGGAAGTGGTACTGAATTATGCACATACATATTTGAGTGATCCTGCTGGTGTACAACAGTGCCCCTTTGTGGAGAATCGTTGAGTTGCTAAATGTGAGTGAGCGAGTGAGAGAGCGGGGCGCTATAATCCTAATAATCCAGTCTTGTATTTTATTTATGTAGTTTTGTAGTTATGTGCCAAAATATTTCAAAATCGTTTCATTCATTTTTCCAAACAATCATTTTTTCTATACGCTGTGCATTTAAGACATACGGTGTACATAAAGAAGCTCTGTTCTGATTGGCTGCTTTGTATTGTGCCAAATTATAAAATAATAATCTTCTGTGGGTTTCTGTGACATCACAAAAACAAATATATATCTATGAACAGACAAAGATATCTATGTCACCCGCTGCTCTTTGAAATAGCCCAAAAGTTTTAATGAGTGAAATTTTTTTAAAGTTAAAAGTTAAGTTGATTTAATGATTTAAGGTTTTGTATATCGTCGCTGTCCAAAGAAAAACATGTATCTCCGTTTTTGTTGATTTTTACTTTTATGCCTCATTTGATCACATAAGCTGCTATTTACGCTGTGTGGAAATTTCATAAAGAATGGACCAACAGTGGACCAACAACGGACCAATGGAAAGACGCCTGGTTCCATTGACTTCCATTCAAATGAAATGAGGTTTTTGGCCTCTCCTGTAAAGTTGCCATTTCGGAGATACCCGTTTTTCTTTGGACAGCGACAATATACTACATACTGATATAAGATTATCTATAAGGTTATATATATATATATATTAAACCTTATATCCTATATCACCAAAAATGTAACTTTGTATATTTGTGTGTGTATATATGTCTGTAACAAGATTAAACTGCAATAATTCAGACCAATATTGCGATTTAAACTGGGATAATTTTCTATAACGTGAGATTCAATTGAGATTTAGGTTGAGAACTCCACTGCATCCACTTTTTTCTGGCTTGAGGCTTGAACATAGCCTGTTAAGACACCAGATGGGCAGTTAATTATGGCTGTGTTCATCTACACAGTACATGGGTTGTTCCGATTGCTGTAACTCGTCTACAGGTGGTTCACACGCTCTGTGTTGTTATGTTCAATTCCCTCGCTTCAGGGTTAAGGCAACGTAGGTGATGTAGTCTGTTTGTTGTCCAGATATTACTTGGGTGGTGGACCATCCTTAACAGAGTTGTTGGGGGTTTTTACACCCATCAGTGTCACTTCCCCCACCCAAGTACTGTCCAGGAAGTGACCACTCACGAAAGGCTGGAGCATGGCTAACCCAGAAGGACTACAGTCTCTACCTGTAGACTCCAGAACCGGACAGACCTAAGACCAAGGACCCAAGCTCATCCCAAAGATACAGCATGGAGCTCCACCAGAAAGTAGTTCCCTTGCTCCACTGCCCAATGCTGGGGGGCTTTATACCCTTTTAGCCTATGCAAGGCTCATGTATAACTGCTCCAGAGTGTCTCATTCCATTGGTGCACCTTAAAACAGCTGAATTCACTTAGTAGATGGACTACCTGGATACTTTCAGACATACAGCGCAGGGAGAGGGCCTACAGGGCTCGGCCTCATGCTTCACTCTAAGCACTCTAAACCCCCTTGAGAGAAATGCACATGTACATATAGTGGGCTGTATGAAAGCAGCTCACTGCTCTTTACAGATTGATGCTCCCTATTAAAAAAACATCACATGTAGGAGCCACACGCACCACCAGGCCAACCCAACACATATGGGTTAAAGGAAAGCTTCCAGTAAACAGAGTGATGGAGAGTGGGGGGGTTTGGTGTGAGATGGTTCAGATGTTCTTTACAGTGGTGGTAGTGATGGGAACCAGGGGTCTCCATGACTACAACACACACATAGACACTTCATTGACTTTATTTATCTAGAACCACCAGTGAACCTACACGTGTCTTCTGAGTGTTATATGGAATGTTGATGATGGGGGGAAAATCTGGAAAACCTGGAAATAATATGTTTCTTTGGGGGACTATTTTACCTCACAGCGCCCTGCAGCATGTATCCCTCCACCATGAATGGAGTTTAAGGCTGAAATCTTCTCCAAACTATCATAAACAGCGTCTCAGTCATCAGGCAGCGTATTCATAACCATCTCATGTAGTAACTTTCTGTGAGGGAGCTTTTAGAGGGGGACGTCTGGTTCCCATCGCCAGGTCTGGAACCGTGGAACCCATGACGCCATTTTCTGAGTGAGTGAAAACAATGAAAGTAGCAGCAAAATGAGCCCATCAGTGCTCTGCTGATGAAAGAACACGTTCCGCCATCTTGTTTTGTTCCAGACTAAGGAGTTTTTAGAGGTGGCCGTCTGGTTCCCACTGCCACCAGGTGTCGGTGCTGTTGTCGTATCTCAAACCATTCTGCGCTTTTCCATCGCAAAAAACCTTGTTCGCTGCCAGCAAAATTGGCTCACTGGTCTGGAACTGTGGAACCCGTGTGGCAAGTAGTAAAATGGCATGGCGCTGCCGTCACGACAAAAGTTGTAGTTGCCGTTTTCCAAAACAACTGGAGAATGAGTGAAAACAATGAAAGCAGCAGCAAAATGTGCCATCAGTGGTCTACTGAAGAAAGTAGATGCTCCGCCATGTTGTTTTTATGCATTGACCGCTGACATCTGCTTCCGGACTAAAGACCACCCACATCCAGATACCTAATCATTTCGGCTCTCAAGCCAGTGGAAAAGGGGGCTGGTTCTTAATGGATTCAATAGGTCCTGGGAACCAACACCCACTCTGGCACGAGCACTGGTGCACATTGTTGGTGGAAACGAAGTAACAGTGGTGGTGATGGGAACCAGGGGTCACCATGGTGTCTACAACACACATATAGACATTTTATCTGAACCACCAGTGAACCTACACATGTCTTCTGAGTGTTATATGGAATGTTGATGATGGGAAAATCTAGAAAACCTGGAAATAATAAGTTTTCTTTGGGGGACTATTTTTGGCCTCACAGCGGCCTGCAGCATGTATCCCTCCACCATGAATGGAGTTTAAGGCCAAAACTCTCACAGACAGTGTCTCAGACATCAGGCAGCGTATATATTCATAACCAATCCAGAACTCATAGAGGTGCTAAACTCCTCCGACGCTTGGTAACCACCACCACCACTGTGAACAGTTCTGACTCAGCAAGTTTGACTTTTATAAGTGTACATATTAAAGCAGTTATATCTAAAAACAGCAGCTTGTGAATCATTTTGATGGTACTCTGACTTATAATAGGGAGAACGGCATCTCTGTTATTCCCACTCGGGGCCCGGAATGCCGGCTACAGCACTATGTAGCATTGGAGAAGCATGTACGAGGCCTCTCGCCAGAACTGTGTAAAGCTTTACCGCACCGCATAACACACCAAAAACTATGGATCTTCAGCAGCCATAAGAAGCAGCTAGCTCTGTATTCCCAGCATGGACATCATGGCAGACTTGGTAGACTTTGAGGACAACCATCCTCCTCAGAGGAATTGAGGGAAAACAGAAAGAGAGAGTGACCAAGCAAGACACCAAACTCGGACTGACTTTTACTTGTTGGTGAGAGCTAAGGGAGATTAAAGGATGCAAGACGGGAGACAGCAAAACGACAGTGTTGTAGGCTGTAAACTAATCTGTCTCATCCATCTCATGGAATTTTCTAGTTTTTCCAGATACAAAATGTCATCTAACCTCCCATTTCAGTCTCACCAAATAAGCCTCGACACTTTGAAGCTAATAGAATGGGGAACCCCCTTGAATAGGGTTCTTTCTCTTCTGATGCTGTCTTTGCCAGGGGAGTACTACAGAATTCCGAGTCCCTTGAGGAATCTGACTTCCCTTTTTGCACACACTCAAATGTAATCTGCAGCCTGTGTGACACGTGGACCTTCTGGACCTTCAGCTCATCAACAAATGCATGTGTACAGCTGACCATAAGGAGCATAAGTTGTACTGTATTTAGGACAGTGGTGTACAAGTGAATTACACTCTAGGGGGAGCCCAAGAGCAAAAACACAGATTCTTACCATAGAATTTATTGGACAACTGCTGGAATTCAATTTAAGGCGATACAACAGATTAGCTATATTAGGTCTTATGCATCAGCACAGGCCTGCACTCGGGAAAGGACTTGTTAGGAGCGTTTCTGAGAATACCACAAATGCTAATCAACCAACACATGTTTAGATAGTAGCAAAGAGGCTAATGTAGTAATGGTGGTCTGGTTTTCATTCACCACCAGATTTCCTTACATAGATCTTTTCCACCAACATGGTGGCGGTGCCAAAATCTCGAACCCTGCGCTTGTCTACCCCCCAAAAAATGTGGTCAGCAAAATCAGTGCGGTTCCAGCCCCATGAACTCGCTGGTCTGGAAGCGTGGAACCTGTGATGCAAGTGGCACAATTGCGTGGAGCTGCTGCCACCATGAAAGTTGCTGATGTTGCCATTTTCCAAATAACAGGAGAATGAGGGAAAACCATGGAAGCAGCAGCAAAATGACCCATCAGTGGCCTCCTGAAGAAAGCTCCACCATGTTGTTTTTATGCGTTGTCCGCCGACATCTACTTCCGGACTAAGGACTGCCAACATCCAGACACGTAATCGCTCGGCTCTCAGACCAGTGGAGGGCCCGTTCTTAAAAGGTTTGATAGATCCTGGGAACCAGCACCAGCTAATGTAATAATGGTTGCCACCAGCTTGAACATTTGGATGAAACCATGTGAAGCTATTTGGTAACCTCTAACAGACTCCACCGACTCCACCAAAGTACTTTATCGTGGCTACAAACAGCAGCAGCCGTCTTGCAGACTCTCCACTTTTATAAATACAGCATATGCAAGTCTATCTGCGGTTCCTGTTTTGGGGGACACTAACTGTTGGGGTATCAGTGCACCATAAATAAGGTTCTTCAGCCTGCTAGCAGGATCAGGTGTGTTAGAGCATGGTGAACACCAAAAATACGAAAGGCCTCTGCACTAAGTAGCCAACGCCGGCAGAACAGAGCTTTCCTTGTCCGCACTGAATTCTGCCATTGACTGAGCAGCGGCCCAACCAGCCTAGCATATAAATGTCCCTCTGGCTGGACGGGGAAAGAGAGACAGCTCCTTGCAGGCTACGACGAGTCCACAGCGTTCATCCTGAGTGCTCTTTGCGGGTTCCCTTTGGCAGATGGACCATCGAGGTGGGCCTCTGGCTTGCTCTGGCTTCCTTCACACTTACGTAAATGGCATTAAACATTGAGCACGAGGCACGGGGAGGTGGGAGGCTAGCCTCTGTTCAAGCGCAGACGCACAAAGCGGTGGCACGGACATCGCTAACACAACAGCATCAGCAGCTCATCGTCCAGTGGTGCCTGCACGTTGCATATGGCTCAGCCGTGTGCCATGGGTAGCCCCCTAGCCCGGACCGGTGCGGCGTTTAGCACAGACGCGTTTCAGCGCAGACCAATAGAACCAATGCACTTGTGCTTAATGTATGCAAACAGCGGAGAAGGGGAAAAGCGGCAACGGTGACGATGCACACACACCGATCGACGCACGAGCCGCTGCTGGTGTTGAGCAACAGATCGTGCATGCACGCACAAACACGCGCGCGCGCGCCGCACATACATGCATACGTCCATACATACATACATACATACATACACGCACAGGCTGGTTTCCTTTCCCACGGCAGCCTTACCTGATCGCGAGGCTTTCCGGCGCTAACGCGGAGATGCGCCTGCGGACTCCTTCTCTCCCGTCTCCTTCTCTTTATCTCTCTCTGTCTATCCGCCTTTCTCTTCTCGCAGGTCCTCGCGCTTCACGCCATCGCCACTTTCATTTTTATCGGTCGGCCTGTTTTTTTAATTCGTCGTACAAGTGTCGCAGCCTCGCGCTCTCTCGCTCGCTCGCTCGCTCTCTCGCTCTCTCTCGCGCGAGCGCGCGCGTCGATTCACCTTTTTTTCTATCTCTCTCTCTCTCTCTTACTCTCTCCCTGTGCCAGTCTCCCTCATTCCCTCCTTCTTCCTTTCTTTCTTCCTTCCTCCTCCTCCTCTTCTCCTTCTTCGTCTTCTCCTTCTTCTCTTTTCCTCCTTCCTTCCTGTATTCGGTTCTGACAACACCCTTCTGTTCGCCCCGGCCAGCAGCCCCGCTAACGCCAGCACATCACTGGTCTACAGAGGGAGAACAGGGATCAAACAAACCCCCCCACAGCCGACAGACAGGATCGCCGTTATTCCTTTTTATCCCGTTATTTCTTCTTTCTATCTCCTCCGTGGGTTTTCCATCTCAGCCTCCTGCTCCTCCTCCTCCTCCTCCACCTCGCTCCTCTGCTTCAGAGCCACTGCATCAGCTCCGGAGCAAAAAATAAAAGGAGAAGAAGAAGGAGCAAAATAAAGACAAACCAAGAGCACGATCTAGCACGTCTCTCTCTCTCTCTCTCTCTCTCTCTCAATCTCTCTCTCTCTCTCTCCCTCTCTCCCTCTCTCTCTCTGACTCCTCCTCTACTTTTTAATGTACTACAGGGAAGAACAGATATCGAGCATTATTTGATTCCTCACCTTGACTGTGAACACACAGTACTGTGTACAAGTTAGAGACTGTCCTCCATTCATTTAACAAAGTTCAGTCTTAGACGTTGGTTTAGCTGGTTTACCAGAAACAATATCTGAAGATAAATTTAGACTGATATGGGCAATATTTGTTGAGCTACGCATGCAGAAGTATGGGGTCTCTCAATATGGCGTCAGGCCGCAATGTTTGCTATCACAACATCCCAGACGTCTCGGCATGGAGTTAGAGGTTCCTAATGGTGTCCTGTGATAATCCATCCCATGCAGCTTGAATATCCTCACACAGTTCCTGCAGATGGTGCGGTAGGGGTGGAGGTGGAGTGACACCAGGCCTTCTGGACATGTGACGTGTGACAACAAACCGTTTATCTTGGTGCTGACCACGCTGCCTCCACACATGGATTTGTTGGTCATCTTCACCAAGACAAAAGCGGGACTCGTCACTGAAGATGACCCGCTGCCATTCTGAGTCACTCCATGACAGTCTGGCACAACACCATTGCAGTCTTTGGCGACTTTGACGTGGAGTTAAGGACAGTTGTTGTAACAGTGTACATGCATGTAGTCCTGCGTGGTGCAGCAGTCTGCCAATGGTGCTGTACTAACAGGATGATTCATGGAGGACATCACTGCTCTCTGGATGTCTGCAATCGTCGCTGTTGGGTCAATCAGGTACAGAGATTACGTCACATGCACAGCAGAGCGTGAAACTTGAATCATTAGCATGTCTCACAATGTCAAACCTACCCACCAAGTTTGATTCCTGTCTGTTGATTCCTGCTGGGTGCAGCTATTTGTGCAACTGTTCTTTTGACAAGGAGTGTAATCCCAAACACATTCGGTGGTGTTGAGGTTCTGGACTCTGGGGTGGTCAGTTCATTGTTCTGAGAACACCAGCAGCTTCTTTGTTGGATGTGTGTGTCTCCTTTTCTCAGTGAGGAGCTTCTTGAACAGCTACACCTCCTTTCAGACCTCCATAGTGTTGAGGTGTCTTCTCACAGTGGAAGAAGGGTGGACAGAAACACCTGTGGATGTTCTCAGATCTGGAGTAGGAGTGGAGCTTGATATTCTCCTCTCTCTCAGAGTTGAAAGCTTTACGTGCTGCTTACCTGATGGGGACAGTGTTGGTGGATCTGCCATGTCTTCCAAGTGGTTATTAGGAGCTCTGTTTTCCCTGTAGCTTTTAATCAGTTAATGAACTCCAGGTTTGGAAAACTCACTAATTTGCTTTGACTATATCTATGGCGACTGACAGATGGATCATTCTACCGCATTGGTTTGAAGTAATTTTGGATTCCTTTAGCTTTGAGTATACAACTTTGTTTACTCAATACATATGTGCCTGACTGACTCAGTATGGCAGTGATTCAGTATGGCAGTGATTCAGTATGGCAGTGATTCAGTATGGCAGTGATTCAGTATGGCAGTGGGTCATCCTGAGTGACCATACTGAGAGAAACTACTTCTGTATGTGTAGCTCAATAAATATTGCCCATATAATTTATCATCATTTATTGTTCCTGGTAACCTTTATCTTCCTTCCCAATAGTAGAGGGTTCAGTGTAAATGTAGGGGTTAGGGGTTCAGTGTAAATGTGGGGATTAGGGTTTAGTGTAAATGTAGGGTTTAGGGTTCAGTGTAAATGTAGGGGTTAGGGTTCAGTGTAAATGTGGGGGTTAGGGTTTAGTGTAAATGTAGGGGTTGGGGTTTAGTGTAAATGTAGAGGTTAGGG
>CM067490.1:28029146-28047493 GCA_034552555.1 Semaprochilodus insignis | reverse complement strand
GCCCTTATGAACTCCGTCCATCTGAACTCCACCCTTATGAACTCTGCCTTTATGAATTCTACCCTTATGAATTCTACCCTTATGAACTCCGCCCTTATGAATTCTTCCCTTATGGACTCTGTCCTTATGAACTCCGTCCATGTGAACTCCACCCTTATGAATTCTTCCCTTATAAGCTTTGCCCTTATAAACTCCACCCTTATGAACTCCATCCATCTGAACTCCATCCTTATGAACTCTCCCTTTATGAACTCTACCCTTATGAACTCCGCCCTTATGAACTCCGTCCATCTGAACTCCACCCTTATGAACTCTGCCTTTATGAATTCTACCCTTATGAATTCTACCCTTATGAACTCCGCCCTTATGAATTCTTCCCTTATGGACTCTGTCCTTATGAACTCCGTCCATGTGAACTCCACCCTTATGAATTCTTCCCTTATAAGCTTTGCCCTTATAAACTCCACCCTTATGAACTCCATCCATCTGAACTCCATCCTTATGAACTCTCCCTTTATGAACTCTACCCTTATGAACTCCGCCCTTATGAACTCCGTCCATCTGAACTCCACCCTTATGAACTCTGCCTTTATGAATTCTACCCTTATGAATTCTACCCTTATGAACTCCGCCCTTATGAATTCTTCCCTTATGGACTCTGTCCTTATGAACTCCGTCCATGTGAACTCCACCCTAATGAATTCTATCCTTATGAACTCCACTCTTGTAAACTCTATTCTTATGATCTCCACCCTTATGAACTCTATCCTTATGAACTTTGTCCTTATAAGCTCTGCCCTAATGAACTCTGACCTACAGGAAAGTGAATGTTTATTGACTTGTCAGTGTTTAGGACTGTATGTGTCCTGAGGAGTGAATGTGTCCTCAGAGGCTCAGATGTTTTGGAGTAATGGTGCGGGTGGTCTTTGGGGGTCAGCAGGGCGGCTCAGCTTTCTTCTTAAACATGAGCACATGTACCCGGTACAGATGAAGACACTGGAGACAAATAATGCCAAACTGTCTATGTGTCCGCTCTGCTGTAGATCTATGTAATGACACAGGCAGACAGATTGTAGTGGCTGTAGTGAGTGGGCCGAGGAGAGACCACCTGACACAATGCATCTCATCACCACATTCTTTAACACTACAACACACATACAGGTAAGAACAGACACTGAGGGAGCCCTGGAGACCCCCCTCTACTCTCGCTCTCTCCGTCACTCCTTCTCTCTCTCTTTCTCTCCCTCTCTCAGTACTACTATCTCTCCTTTTCTCTCATACTGTCTCTCTCCCTCTCAACACTATTATCTCTCTTTCTCTCTCATAATTGCTCTCTCCCTCTCTCATACTCCCTTTCTCCTAATCTGTCATTTTACCTCTCTCTCTATTTCATGCCATCTCTCTCGCTTTCCTACTATCTCTCTTTTTTATACTACCTCTTTCTCTGTCTTACTATCCAGCTCTCCCTCTTCCATCTTATCGCTCTCTCTCTCTCTCTCTCTCATTCTATCACTCCCTCTTTCATACTCTTCATCTCTTTCTTGTTCCCTCTCTCCTTCTGTCATTTTACCTAGTTTCTCTCACTCTCTCATATACTATCTGTTCTTCTTTCTTTCATACTGTCTTCCTCACTCTTCCATATTCTCTCTCTCTTCTTTTTCTTTCATACAATCTCTCTCTTCTGTACTATCTCTCTCTCTGTCTCTCTCTGTCATTCTGTCTCATTCTCTCCCTCTTTTATTCTATCTATCTCTTTCATAATCTTTAATTCTACCCGTTATTTCATTCCTCTCTTTCTGTCTTTTATACTACTTTCTTTCGTTCTTTCTTTTCATACGGCCTTATCATCATACCATCACACTATCTTGTGTCTTTTATACTACCTCTTTCTCTTTCTCTAATGCTATCTCATTTATGTCTTTCCTGTGTGTTGCCTTCTCTCTCTCTCTCTCTCTCTCTCGCTTTCCCCCCTTTGTTCTCTTTCAGACCATATACTTTATCTGGCTTTTGTTCATACTACCTTATTTCTCTCTCAGCTCTTCATGTCCTTCTCTATCACTCACTGTAGACCCCATCCACCGAGCCCCCCTCCCACCTCAGCACCGCTGCACCCACGAACTCCTGCCCTCTAAGCCGAGGATCTGTGGGCTTATTTGCATTTTTTCAATCGGATTTGGGAATCTCACATTAATATCTGTGCTCTCAGGCGCCTGCCAGGACGCTTCCTTATTGCCCTGATTCCCCGTGTACGTATTTGTCTTCATCTGTTTCTGACTTTGTAGTAAAACCAGAGCAGAAACACAATCACGGCCCTCACCGCGTCAGGCTGTGGAGCAGTTACTACACACCCATCAGCCGCTACAGTTCCAGACTGTAGTTCATCTGTTTCTCTGTATACTTTATTACCCTGTTCTTCAATGGTCAGGACCCCCACAGGACCACCACAGAGCAGGTATTATGTGGGTGGTGGACGCTGCCTTCAGGACGCTGTTGGTTGGATAATTTTGGTTGGTGGATGATTAACTCCAGCAGCACTGCTGTGTATATATATATATATATATATATATATATATATATATATATATACAGACCCATATCCTGATAAGGTATATAAACAAACCTGTGTGTGTGGAGGGATGTGTGTGTGTGTGGAAGGATGTGTGTGTGTGTGGAAGGATGTGTGTGTGTGTATATGTGTATGGAGGTATGAGTGTGTGTGTGTGTGTGTGTGTGTGTAGAGGGATGTGTGTGTGTGTGTGTGTGTGTGTGTGTGTGTGTGTGTGTGTGGAGGGATGTGTGTGTGTGTGTGTGTGGAGGGATGTGTGTGTGTGTGTGGAGGGATGTCCTCTCTATAGTGAGTAGTTGAGCAGATGGTGTTGGAAGCTGGTTATCCTCTGCTGGATTTCAGAGGTGATCAAAATATCAGAGGAAAACATGAAGGTCACAGTGACAGTGATTAAGGGAAACATCTGCATGCTTAAGCACTGATGTTACGCAGTCCATACATGGACACTGGCATCATCCCATAACCTCAAATGATCCTCCGGCCTGATGTAATCCATCCCATGCAGCTTGAATATTCTCACACAGTTCCTGCCGATGGTGCAGTAGGGGTGGAGGTGGAGTGACACCAGGCATTCTGGACGTGTGACAACAAACCGTTCATCTTGGCGCTGGCCACGGTGCCTCTACACACAAATTCGTTGATCGTCTCCACCAAGACAAAACCGTGACTCGTCACTGAAGATGACACTAACAGGATGACTCATGGAGGGCATCACTGCTCACTGAACATCTGCAATCGTGGCTGTTGGGTCATTCAGGTGCAGCGATAAGGCCCGTCCTTGCTTACACCACATGTAAACTTGAATCATTAGCGTCTCTCACAATGTCAAACCTACCCACCAAGTTTCATTGTTGTGGGTTGATTCCTTCTGGGTGCAGCTGTGTTTTGATGAAACACAACCAACATCACAGCCCTCACCGCGTCAGACTGTGGAGCAGTTACTACACACCCATCAGCCACTACAGTTCCAGAGTGTAGTCCATCTGTTTCTCTGTATACTTTATTACCCTGTTCTTCAATGGCCAGGACCCCCACAGGACCACCACAGAGCAGGTATTATGTGGGTGGTGGATCATTCTCAGCACTGCAGTGACACTGTGTGTGTTAGTGTGTGTTGTGCTGGTGTGAGTGGATCAGACACAACAGTGCTGCTGGAGTGTTTAAACACTGGGTCCACTCACTGTCCACTCTATTAGTCACTCCTACCTTGCTGGTCCACCTTGTAGATGTACAGTCAGAGACGATAGCTCATGTGCTGCTGCACAGTGCAGTGTTGGTCATCCTCTAGTCCTTCATCAGTGGTCACAGGATGCTGCCCCAAGGCACGCTGCCCACAGGACGCTGCCTTCAGGACGCTGTTGGCTGGATAATTTTACTTGGTGGATGATTAACTCCAGCAGCACTGCTGTGTATATATATATATATACTGTATATATAGATGATGAGTACGAGTTGAGATAAACTGTCATGAGATTTAAACATATACATATTCCTACAGTGATGTCATCCTTAAGAATACATGGCTGTTTCTGGATCATATTTCCTCTTTCAGACAGTAAAACTGGAGAAACTGTCTTTGACATTGGAGAGGAATAAGCGAGAGGCGTAGCATTAAACTGAGGGAATAATGGAAAATGTCAAGTGTAAATACATCGTTAATTAGCGCCGTTATTCCTGAGACACCGTGTTACATTCACGCCCCTTTTTGGCGGACGACTCAGCGCTTGCTCGGTAATAAAGCGATGACCTTGTAAGACGATCGCTGCCGCTTTCCATCAGCGACCCACATGGACGCTGCGTTCATGTGACGTTTATTGCGTCTTATGTAATGGCGTTTGGAACAGGGAGATGGGAGGGATACGCTTTATGGGCTCAATGCGTTCAGCAATGCGGTTTAATAGACAGCTCAGTAATACTCTCATGCAAGGTAATTACATCCAGCGTGCCCTCCGGAGCATGCTAACTGCAGCAGGAATATTAGACAGATTAGGATTAGCGCGACATTAACCAGCTCGCATCTGCACAGGAGGGAGTCGTGTGCCACGCCTGGCAACCAGGTGCAGCCCCGAGACGTGTTTACTGTGGGATAATCTGGCTCAGGTGAAGATCTGTTCACTTGATCTGAGTGTTTAATCAGAGCTAACACTGAATCTCCCACAGCTCATAATGCTGAACACTAACCCTCGGGATTTAGGAGCTGTTCCGGGTTGTGCCGGACTGTTCGGTCTGTGTGTTTAGAGGTCAGGAAGAAAGTGTTGTAGTTATGGTCAGACGGATCTGTAGAACCACTGCAGTGACTGTCTGCTGAAGGAGAGCCTATAGAGCCTGTAGAGTGGGTCTGATAGTGTGGCGGATAACGCCACAGCACTGCATACTGGGGATCTGGGTTCTGCCTGTCTCGCTCTCTCTCTATCGCTATCTGTCTGTCTGCCTGTCTCGCTCTCTCTCTATCGCTATCTGTCCGTCTGCCTGTCTCGCTCTCTCTCTCTCTATCACTATCTGTCCGCCTGCCTGTATCGCTCTCTCTATCGCTATCTGTCCATCTGTCTGTCTCTCTCTCTTTCTCTATCGTTATCTGTCCGTCTGCCTGTCTCGCTCTCTATCGTTATCTGTCCGCCTGTCTCTCGCTCTCTATCGCTATCAGTCCGTCTGCCTGTCTCTCTCTCTCTATCGTTATCTGTCCGCCTGTCTCTCGCTCCCTCTATCGCTATCTGTCCGCCTGCCTGTCTCTCTCTCTCTCTATCGCTATCAGTCCGTCTGCCTGTCTGTCTCTCTCTCTATCGTTACCTGTCTGTCTCTCTCTCTCTCTATTGCTATCTGTCCGTCTGTCTGTCTGTCTGTCTCTCTCTCTCTCTCTATCATTATCTGTCTGTCTGCCTGTCTCGCTCTCTCTCTATCGCTATCTGTCCGTCTGCCTGTCTCTCTCTCTCTCTCTCTCTCTATTGTTATCTGTCTGTCTGCCTGTCTCGCTCTCTCTCTATCGCTATCTATCTGCCCGTCAGTCCATCTGTCTGTATGTCTATCTGACTCAATCAATTGGTCGACCAGTCTGTTTGGTTAACTAGCCAGCCATAAACAATAATAATAATAATAATAATAATAATAATAATCTGCTAGCTCTCCTAAATCAATAGAGCATCTCTATACATGCTGGTAACTGATGATGCATAGTGTTGGTATGGATGGCGATCCCGTCAGGAACAGCCATTTTCACAGCGCCAGTCTGTGTGTGTCGAGCTGTGAAGGTGTTTCTCCCACGGTTGAGTCTGGAGCTCTGCTGAGCGCAGTGCGTGGGTGGAGGTGTTTCTGCTGGAGAAGTGGAGTGGTGGGTGAGAGTGATGCCAGCAGACGCTGATGCTGACAGCGGCTCAATCGATGTGCCAAAGCCAAAAGAGAGTTGTTCCAGCTCACATCACTCAGCGGTGGAGGACTGAGGTGGGCGTGACGGAGAGGAGGCCGGATAACCCCTGGAACAGGCGAAGAACAAACAAACAAACAAACAAACAAACAAGCAAAACACACAAACAGCAAACGTCTGCAGCTGGTAATCGAGACTTTGCCAGGTCGTAATGAATTATGCAAGCGTGAGTCAGACTAAAAGGCCGGCTGGAGGGATGGAAAGAGAGAGAGAGAGAGAAAAGAGGAAAGAGGGAGAGAATAAAAGTGCAAGAGAGAATAAACAAGTGTCAGGTTTTCTAACCTCACTCTGGGAACTCATACTCGGGCTCTCTGATGGGCAGAACTTACACAACGGTGGATGAGCGCAAATTACACCCATCAGCCATAACATTAAAACAGGACCCCCACAGGACCACCACAGAGCAGGTATTATGTGGGTGGTGGATCATTCTCAGCACTGCAGTGACACTGATGTGGTGGTGGTGTGAGTGGATCAGACACAGCAGTGCTGCTGGAGTGTTTAAACACTGTGTCCACTCACTGTCCACTCTATTAGACACTCCTACCTTGCTGGCCCACCTTGTAGATGTACAAGTTTCTGGATGTAGGTCACATCAATGTTCAGACACTCTTACATCAAAGAATTCCATAGTTGGTCCAGATTTGGTGGATGCCTTCCCTGGCACAATTCCGAGGAGAATTCCCTGTAGACTGGGACTGTACACATCCAGACACCGGCAGATTCAGCTACAGTTAGCTAGTTAGCATGAGCTATAACAATAAATAGGTTCTGTTAGGCAGGGTTAGGGTTAGGGTTAGGGTTAGGGTTTAGACACCGGCAGATTCAGCTACAGTCAGCTAGTTGGCATGAACTATAACAAGTAAAATACTTTATTATGCTATCCAGTTAGCTACTTAGCATGAGCTATAGCAAGTAAAATACTTTATTATGCTAGCCAGTTAGCTAGTTAGCATGAGCTATAACAAGAAAAAACATTATGCTAGCCAGTTAGCTATGTGGGTAGTGACACACAGTTGTGCACCTCTGTTATTGATTTTGGTGGTGATTTGATGATGAATACTGGACCTGCTTCAGGATTATGTGTGAAAGTAAATCTTGTTTTTTCAGGACAAATAAAAGGCAGTTTATTAATGCCAGCTCGAGATATGAAGGCTTCAGCTGCTGTGTAATGATCAGAGCTGTTAGTGCAATTGGTCAAATCACATCACCCCCTACACTGGACAGCAAGTTGACAGTCATGCATCCTGTTGGCAGTGTCTGGCAGGCGGCTGGACACAACAACCAAAACAATGACAGCAGTGAATCTATCTCGTACTGATGTTCTGCACTTCTGTAGTATAACAGCAGATGAGTCACAAGAAACAAGAGCCAGACCACTACGCGACTGAGCTGTCCTTCCCTCCGGGAACAAAATAAACCACCAAATTGGGGTCAGTTAATGTCAGGTGCACGGAAGAGTCCGAGGCTGCGGAACGGTTTTCATGGCGCTGTTTACTCTCAGCATTTCGACGTGCTTGTATTCCATTTGGCAGATGTGAACTTCTGTTCTGCAGCCCTATTACAGGACGGGTTCTACCCCATCACCCCGAATTACGCTCCCACTGTCACTACGCCCTGCTCTGCTGTATGAATTATAGTCTGTTTTCTGGCTCTGTTATGCTGACCGGACTCATGCACCATGACCTGACCTGATGCTCCTCATGACTCCAACACCTCTGTGGAGATTACAGTGTCAGTGTAAAGCCGTACAAGCATATCCCGAGTTCATCTTCACCCTGGACTGAATAATAATCTCTTTCTTTACATGCATGAGAAGATGCTGCGTCTGAAATCGATGTCCAGTTACTAGTCCACTCATTTTCAAAGGGAAGCATCGGTTCCATCAGATGCGGCTACGTGCTTTGTGATCGGCCTGGCGTGTTGAACCATGGGGCTGACGTTGTATCCAAAACTCTATGCCAGTGATTCCCGCAGGCACAGCACATAGTACCTCCACCAGCACCAATAACAGCAGTGACTGGATTTGGCATGGACTGGACAAGTTTCAGGATGTAGGCCACATCAATGTTCACACACTCTTACATCAAAGAATTGGTCAGTTGGGTCAGATTTGGTAGATGCCTTCCCTGGCACAATTCCGAGGAGAATTCCCTGTAGACTGGGATTTTAGCCACTGCTGGTAGACCCGTATGACCGTACGCTTCCATACACCTGCAGATTCAGCTACTTCCTTCACACTATGGTCTTTTGCACGCCCAAATGCAGTCACTCCTGTTAGCCAAACATTAACATCTGTTTTGGAGCCATTTTCCACACATGGAACGAGACATTCCCTGCACTGTACCACCTCTTCTCAATCTATGGATCCCGTCACTCACACCCCGCAGGGATTTAGAGCCCCGTCATCCTCGTGCAGCGCCATCTGCAGGAGCCTGAAATTTCTGCTACTGCTTTGTTTTATGGCATTATTGATTCATATGTTATTACACACCCTCAGGTCACTATGTCCCGAACCACTTGTGGTGGCCAGGCTGATTTCTGAGCAGGCTGACCAAACGATGACAGATAACCTGAACCAAGTCGTTCCTGTTTCAGGGTATGAGTGTGTTCTCTGTTGGAGGATTGTTCACTGCAGTCTGAAACTTTGCATGAGCATTCAGTATCTGATTGTAAATGGACTGATAAATGATTGATCAATGCCATCAATCTCAGGCCAGTGATAATAAGTATAAAGGTGAAAGGGTGCTCAGAAGGAACGGTTAGCTCTGTTTCTGCAAGGCTTTGCTGATTTATAGAGAGTTTGATTGAACACAGCTAGAGATAAAGCGCAGATGCATCACGCGGTGTCAGAGGCGTCACTGCGCTCAGCATAATAAACAGCTCTTTTGTCATCTGCAGCTTCTGAAGTGATAATGGTGGAATCCAGCAGGCCAACAGGCGCAGTGGCGATAAACGCAGTGATATATTAGACGGATGTACAGTAGAATAACTTTCATCTTTCAGTAGCTTTTCGGAATGTTTTCAGTTTGGTGTGCGAGCATTTAAGAAATTCATCCTTTAATTTACTTTAATTTACTCAATATCAGAAATAAGGCTGCACCCAGAAGGAGTCAACTGAGAGGAATGAAGCTTGGTGGGTGGGTTTGACATTCTTATTGATGTATGTTGGTGGCAGCGGATACAAGAAGACACGCACCAGCGACATGAAGGATCTGGGAGATCCATTTGGCCTACTGGGAGACTGATTGCGGCCCTTCTGGGAGACCAACTGTGGACCTACTGGGAGAATGATTGCAGACCTACTGGGAGACCAATTGTGGACCTACTGGGAGAATGATTGCAGACCTACTGGGAGACCAATTGTGGACCTACTGGGAGACAGATTGCAGACCTGCTGGGAGACTGGTTGCAGATCTACTGGGAGACCAACTGCAAACCTACTGGGAGACTGACAGCAGACCTACTGGGAGACCGATTGCAGACCTACTTGGAGACCGATTGCAGACCTACTGGGAGACTGATTGCGGACCTACTGGGAGACCAATTGCAGGCCTACTGGGAGACCAATTGCAGACCTACTGGGAGACCAATTGCAGACCTACTGGGAGACCGATTGCAGACCTACTGGGAGACCGATTGCAGACCTACTGGAAGACTGATTTCGGATCTACTGGGAGACTGACTGCAGACTACTAGAAGACCAACTGCAGACCTACTAGGAGACCGATTGCGTACTCCTACTAGGACACCGATTACCTACTGGGAGACCAATTGCAGACCTACTGGGAGACTGATTGCGGATCTACTGGGAGACCAGTTGCAGACCTACTGGGAGCCCGATTGCAGATCTACTGGGATACCAGCTGCAGACCTACTGGGAGACCAATTGTGGACCTACTAGAAGATCGATTGTGGACCTACTGGGAGACCACCTGCAGACCTCCTGGGAGACCGACTGCAGACCTACTAGGAGACCAATTGCGGACCTACTGGGAGACCAATTGTGAACACTCATCGAGCAGAGTCATCCTGTTGGTGCCAGCACCATTGGCAGATGGCTGCACCATGCAGGACTACATGCACACAGACCGTTACGACAACTGTCCTTAACACCACGTCAACGTCACCAAAGAATGGTGTCGTGCCAGACTGTCATGGAGTGACTAAGAATGGCAGCAGGTCATCTTCAGTGGCAAAACCCGTGATCAGCCTGTGATCAGCGCCAAGATGTCCAGAAGGCCTGGAGATGACCAACGGATCACACCATAAATCCTATACAAGAAATGCACCTCCAACTGAGTCTGCAGCCCACTCTATACTCCTTTGTATGTTAGCAGCTACTACAGGCCTGTTTCTCTCTCTGCTCTGCTATCTCCGCATCTATGCATTCGGCTCAGAGATATTTGGGCGTCCCAGAAGCTCGGGGAGTTTCAAAATAACCTACTGTTATCTCACTGCGTCTGCCTCTCTCTCTCTCTCTCTCTCTCTCTCTCTCCCGCTCTCTCTCTCTCTCTCTCTCTCAGATATTCTCTGTGTCTCTCTCCACCCTCCGGGCCCCGCTAGTTCTCCCTTTCTTCTGCTTTTATCAGTATTTACTGGGGCTGTTTTGGAGGGATGAAAGAGCCCCCTCGCTAGATTAACTCGAACGATAACACAGAAGTTATGATCCACGCCAGAGAAGCACCAAGAGAGTTCCTCTACACGTCTTCCAGATTAAGTGTCAAATTAATCTTTTCATATTTATGTTTTTTCCCCTCTTAATTCCTCCGAGAGAGCGGGAAGAAAAGCATCGCAATGAAACAGTAATGCACGAGGAGAATCTAAAGTACGTATTGAGTCAGATTTAGAGACGTTTAACCCAGGTGCTTCTCCACTGAGCTCTGCCACAATGCATGATCATCTACAACATATGAAGAAGTTCGATTTGTTGTTTACGCATGTGCAGAGGATACAAAACCTTCGCTTGGTTCCTCATATTGCATAGAACCACTCTTTGACTCATTAATCATTTGTGCTTACACACAGATACATACACACACACTAGTTAACACACACACTAGGGGGCAGTGAGCACACTTGCCCAGAGTGGTGGGCAGTCCTATCCATGGCACCCAGGGAGCAGCTGGGGGTTAAGTGCCTTGCTCAAGCGCACTTCAGTCATGTCCTGTCAGCTCATGGGATCGTGCAAGGCTGGTTCCCTAACCTCCAGCCCATGGCTGCCACTCCAGCCCACCACTGAACCTCCAGCCCACCACTGTCCCTCTAGCCCACCGCTGCCCCTGAGATGTTTTGCCAGAACACTTGCCCAGAGCAGTGGGCAGCCCTATTCATGGCCCCCCAGGGAACAGTTTGGGGTTAAGTGCCTTGCTCAAGGGCATTTCAGTCATGTCCTGTCAGGTGTTCTATTGCGCCGAGGTCAGGACTCTGTGCAGGCCAGTCAAGTTCTTCCACACCAAACTCGCTCATCCATGACTTTATGGACCTTGCTTTGTGCACTGGTGTGCAGTCATGTTGGAACAGGAAGGGGCCGCCCCCAAACTGTTCCCACAAAGTTGGGAGCATGAAATTGTCCAGAATCTCTTGGTCTGCCGAAGCATTAAGAGGGTCCTTTCACTGGAACTAAGGGTCCGAGCCCAACTCCTGAAAAACAACCCCACACCATAATCCCCCCTCCACCAAACTTTACACTCGGCACAGTGCAGTCAGACAAGTACCTTGGCAACTGACAAATCCAGACTCCTCCCAAACTCAGATTGCCAGACGGAGATGGCATACACTGTGGAATGTTTATTTTATATTTATGGTTGCACAGGTGGCATCCTATCATGGTACCACACTGGAATTCACAGGTGCTTGGTTTTATACACGTATAGCCATGGAAGTGATTGGAACACCTGAATTTAATGATTTGGATGGGTGAGTGAATATTTTTGGCAATATAGAGTATATACTGTATATAATAATATATAATATAACTATATATAAAGACCAGAAGATAAGATAAGATACCTTTATTGTCATTGCACAGTGTACAACGAAATTTAGCAGCAATCCAACGGCACTTTACACACAAAATAATTAAACATAGAGCTAAAATACACAAAAGTGCAAAATTAAGAGAGAGAGGGAAGAGGGAAAAAAATGTAATATACATATATGCACATTGCCTAAAAATATATCTATATATATTTAAATATAAGAAATAACTATAAAAACTGTAAATTCTAAAACAGACAATAGACAGTCAAAAGACAATAGACAGGTGAGGTAGCTGTTGGTTATTGCACATTCCTTGGGTAGCTTATAGTGTTATAATTATTGTACATCAAGAGTTTAATTGTTGTGTTTTTTTGTTTTTTTTTATATATAGAAGAATAAATATTGCACACTAGAGAACAAATAGTGCAGTGAATAATGAATAGAACGGGTGGAATGGAACACTGGAACAGTAAACAGTGCTCTATTGGAGTTGGTGCCAATGAAGTGTTCAGGTAGTGTTCAGTCACTTCTACTGAGCCCAGTGTTCTCAGTGTGTGTGATTGGAAGTGTTCAGTTCTCTTATGGCTCTGGGGTAAAAACTGTTTTTGAGTCTGGTTGTCCGGGACGTGATGGACCTAAAGCGTTTACCAGAGGGCAGCAGGTCGAACAGAATTGTCCAGGCTGAGCTCTTGTTGCTCATATATGTTTCCATTTCACAATAACAGTGCTTACAGTTGTCCAGGGCAGCTGAAGCAGGGCAGAAATACCAAGCTGACTTCCTATGGCATCCTGTGACAGTTCCATGTGTAAAGGTATGACACAGCAGCGTTTCAGGATGAATCCATCAATCAATCTATGACTGAATTAAACACCCATCATCATCATTAGCCAGCTAATTAGGGGGCTCAGGGGGTCCGCTGTATGGAAGACGGTGAGGAAGACCATGTATGTAGTCATGATGGATCTGCTGCCTACAATCAGCTTTCACCTCTTTTCCAAGGGAATCATCCTGGTTTGGGATAATAAGTGACCGATGATCATCTGACGAGTCTGTGATTGGTATCAGCGCTACAGGTCGAGTGGGCATTCGCTACAGAGTAACGAGGAGATATCTATAACATATGGACACGCATGAACAGTCCCACCCTCACGCGCACACACATCCACACACAGTCCCATGAAATACAAAGGCTCATGAACGCAGACTAATTACAAGTCTGAGTAAACATCAGCCGAACGAAAGTGAAAACCGTATCTGTCGCTCTCGCCTAATGAGCTGCTGACCCGGAGGTCACACAAATTATAACTATCATTCCCTAAACGGGGGGGAAAGGAAAAGGAGGAGACGGAGCATGCAGTTACATAATGGAAAACTGGGGGATTACGGAAGAATACTTCCTGTCATTCGAGCAGTGAATGATGAATAAAGCAGAGAGATGGAAGACAGTGAGAGCTTGTGACGGAGAGAAAGAGAAGAGCTGTGTTTGGTTCCATACAATCCAAGTTCCAACCAGATTACAATAAGGGAATTATTATTCCTGGGCAGCACGGTGGTGCAGGGGTAGCACTGTTCTCTCACAGCAAGAAGGGTCTGGGTTTGAGTCCTAGCTGGGGCATCCGGGGTCCTGTCTGTGTGGAGTTTGCATGCTCTTCCTGTGTCGGTTTATTCCCACAGGCCAAAGACCTGCTATCAGGCAAGTTGGAGATGCTAAATTGCCCACCTAGGTGTGAATGTGCCTGCATGTCTGCAGCATGGAGCAGCAGGCCAATGAACGCTGGGATAGACTCCTGCAACCCAGAATACTAAGCAGGTAAATGAAGGTAAAGAGTGGAGACACTAAATACTCAAACTCCTAATATTATATACTCATCATCAAATAAACAGCTGTGCGCCCAGAAGGAATCAGCCGACAGGAATGAAACCTGGTAGGTAGGTTTGACATCGTGAGACGTGCTAATGATTCAGTTTCACGCTCGGCCACACACGTGACGTAAGAAGGACAGGCCTTATCGCTGGACCTGACGTCAGCGAGCAGTGATGCCCTCCATGAGTCATCCTGTTAATGCCAGCACCATTGGCAGACAGCTGCACCACGCAGGACTACATGCACACAGACCGTTATGACGACTGTCCTTAACACCACGTCAACATCACCAAAGACTGCAATGGTGTCTTTTGTCTTAGTGGAGACGACCGACGAATCCGTGTGTGGAGGCACCGTGGTCAGCGCCAAGATGAACGGGTTTGGTGTCACGTGTCACACGTCCAGAAGGCCTGGTGTCACTCCACCTCCACCCCTACCGCACCATCTGTAGGAACTGTGTGAGAATTTGCATGGGATGGGTTATCACAGGACACCATTAGGAACCTCTACAACTCCATGCCGAGATGTCTGGCGGCCCGACACCATACTGAGAGACACCACTTCTGTATGTGTAGCTCAATATAGTTTGCCCATATCAGTCTAAATTTATCATCATTTATTGTTCCTGGTAACCGTTATCTTCCTTCCCAACAGCACTGCAATCCCACACCTCCTTCTGGGTGCAGCTGTTCTTTAGATGATGAGTGGATTTTGATGAGCTTTTTCCTGATTGTGAGAAATGAAAAGTTTGTGCATTGAAATAAATGAAGTGTGGTCTCTGGCTTGTACGATCCAGTGTCCTGACACTGTACAAAAACAAAAGCTGGACAGAAGGAAGGAGACTGTGAGACAGAGACATAGACAGAGAGACATAACTGGGCCAGATGGGCTGAGATGGGCAGACCCGGGGCAGGCGGAGGAAAGGGCGGAGGAAGCCATCCATGGTCTTTGCAGAGAGTAATCGTTTCGGAAAAGCGGACTGAGGTTAAATTTGGGCCTCGGCCATGACGACGGAATCAAACAGACAGAGAAAGATGATCGGTGTGGAAACCCCTGCGGCCACTTTACATCTCAAACACACTGACTGGGCCAGACCAGAACACATCCCAATAGGAGCTCCCAAACTAAACACAACTCTTCCATTTGTGGCACAGTGTGGAGGTGTTCAGTAATCGGTACTAGACTTGATTATGTGGTTTCTGGCTCTGTATGACTCATTGTTATCTGTAATCATGGACTCAAGTACAGGCACAGTTCAGGCTTCAAGATGACTAGCATTAGCTATGCTAATATACTTCACTCCATGATTATAGATAACAGTGAGTCATACAGAGTCAGAAACCACATAATCAAGCCTAAGGCTACATTCATGCAGCAGGTAAAAGTGGCCCAAATCCGAACTTTCCTGTCATACACTCATCAACAACGGAACAGCTGCCCCCAGAAGGAAGTGTGGGATTGCAGTGCTGTTGGGAAGGAAGATAAAGGTCACCAGGAACAATAAATGATCATAAATTTAGACATTTTCAGAAGGCCTGGTGTCACTCCACCTCCACCCCTCCACCCGACGCCACACTGAGAGACACTACTTCTGTATGTGTAGCTCAATAAATATTGATCATATCAGTCTAAATTTATCATCATTTATTGTTCCCGGTATCTTCCTTCCCAACAGCACTGCAATCCCACACTTCCTTTTGGGCGCATCTGTTTCTTTCACAGTACATAGTACATATTCGCCAATAGTGACAATCGGTATCAGCAAAGAAATCTTCACATCCACTGTGCCCTCATGTAAACAACATTCGCAAAGCTTTTTGGACACTGCATTGGCAAAAGAAGAGAGTGCTCTGATTTCTGAGAATAGAATGGCTAATCGAATGCTGAGCTGTACATTAAAGCATTGGGGGCGGCGCTGTTATCTGCAGCTTCCCCTGCATCAATATAAACTGCATTAAGGACCCCCCCCAACTTTGGTTGTCACCTGTCAATCAGAGCCTAGCGGATCATGACCTTGCCCTGTGGCTCAGGGAAGCTGATGCAGATCAAGCTAGCGTTTTTTAAATGCTTCTCCTGCAGCTTTCGTCTGAGATGGGGAATGAAATCTGATTGATTGAGCGGCCTGGGGAAAAGTTGATTCAGTGAAGCTGACCCGGCGGGCGTGGGATTCCTCGTTCGCTCCGGGCTTCTGTTTTTTGGTGTTTACCTTGTGTAAGCAGCTTGATGTTGCTGCAAGGTAAACAGCTATGGCAGAAATGATTGCACTCGGCTAGCGTTTAGCGTAAGCCTTTTAGCTCGGAATATCAATACTATCAATGCTAATCACAAAGACGTCTGGACGGTAGCCACCGTGCTAAAGGCTCTCTGCTCAGTAACACTTCCTGTTTCTTCAGGGTGTGTAAATATGTGTGCATGGGCGTTTGTTTATGTACATTGTCAGGACTTGGGAGGACTAATACAAATACTACGCTTGCAAAGTGCTTCTGACTTTGTGAACTGCTAAATGCTAAATGTGCTAAATGTGACACGGTCATTGGGTGCCAGGTGGTGGAATTTCTAGATCTCTCCCATTCAGCTGTAAGTGCTACTGATGTGCAGTGGAAGCATCAACAGCAGCCTAACTGCATGGACTGGTAGCCCAGAACTGTGTGTTGGGAGCATCATGTTTGGGTTTCTAAGGCTATGCAGCTGCACAACAGCATAAAATCATGATTAATCACTCACTCATCTTCTAACCTGCCTAATCCTACTGGGTCACAGGAGCCTGTCCCAGCTCTCAAAGGGGTGGAAGGCAGGATACACCCTGGATAGGCTGACCCGGTGGGCTTGGGTTTTGGTGTTTACCTTGTGTAAGCAGCTTGATGTTGCTGCAAGGTAAACAGCTATGGCAGAAATGATTGCACTCCTACTGGGTCACAGGAGCCTATCCCATCTCTCAAAGGGGCGGAAGGCAGGATACACCCTGGATAGGCTGCCAGTCCATCACAGGGCAATCTAGGGGTGAATTTAGCATCGCCAGTTAGGGTTTGGACTGTGGTCTTTGGACTGTGGGAGGAAACCAGAGCAAGCCCATGCACACACTGGGAGAACATGCAAACTCCACACAGAAAGGACCGCCGGGGAATCGAACCCAGGCCCCTCTTGCTTTAAGCGGAAGTTCCAGGATGAAGTTAGGATCTTCAGGTCCTCCTGATGTTCCGCTATGACTGTAGTGTCCTCCACATATAGAGTGTGACTGAAACATACCTAACAGCGTTTAATACCTCCACCAGCAACAATAACAGCTATGATTGGATTTGGCATGTACTGGACAAGTTTCTGGATGTAGGCCACATCAATGTTCAGACACTCTTACATCAAAGAATTGGTCAGTTGGGCCAGATTTGGTGGATGCCTTCCCTGGCACAATTCCGAGGAGAATTTTTAGAAGGTGCTTTAGATCATGAACAGTTCCTTCCCTTCTCTTCCCATCATTCTGGTACAAGTTGATCTTTGTCTCGTCTGTTTGTAAGATGTTGTTCCAGAAACTCCACAGGCCTTTTACAAGCTTTTGGTTCTCGTCTGTAGAAATGGTGACTAGACGCGCACAGGCAGAGTTACTGCTCGCCTACCAGGATGGCGACAGGGTCTTCTTAATGGCGCAGTCAAGTACTATGAATATGCTGTACATATGTTTGTGGACCTAACTGTATATAATAGATATGGGATGAAAAGGGAAGAGAGGATGAGAGAGGGAAAAAGGTGGATTTGGGACAATGAAGCAAAGGTGAAGATATAAAAGGAGTGAAAGTGAGGACGGTCAGATTCACTCAGAGTTCATCGCTTGTATAAATATGAAGTGCTATCAGCTCTGTCAGCGTCTCTAACAGCTAAATCAATACAGAGCTACAGTCTTAATCCTGTAACAGTGAACACTGACCAGAGAGAGAGGGAGGGAGAGAGAGAGAGAGAGAGAGAGAGGGAGAGAGAGGAATGAACAGAGAGGGATAATATAAAGTGAGAGAGGGAGCAAAAGAGAGGGAGAAAGAGATAAAGAGGGAGAGAAAGAAAGAGACAGTGAGGGAGAGTGAGTAGGAGAGAGGGAGAGAGAAGGAGAGAGCGAGAAAAGGAGAGAGAGAGAGGGAGGAAGAGAGAGAGAGAATATGTGGTGAGAAAGGGAGAGAGGGAGAGAGAGAGAGGTTGGGGAGAGAGGTGAAAGAGAGGGGGAGGGAGGAGAGAGAGAGGGGAGAGAGAGATGGAGAGAGAGAGGGAGGGAGGGAAAGAGGAGGGAGAGAGAGGGAGGAGAGAGAGAAGAAAGGAGACAGGGAGGGAGAGAAAGAGGGGAGACAGAGAGGGAGGAGAGAGAGGGGGGAGAGAGAGGGAGGAGAGAGAGAGGTAGTATGAGAGAGAGGGAGAGAGGGAGGAGAGAGAGAGACAGGTAGTATGAGAGAGAGAGGGAGAGAGGGAGGAGGAGAGAGAGGGGTGAGAGGAGAGAGAGAGGGAGGAAGGGAGAGAGAGAGGGAGAGAGAATAAGAGA
>CM067490.1:28008645-28019844 GCA_034552555.1 Semaprochilodus insignis | reverse complement strand
AGAAAGAAAGAAAGAAAGAAAGAAAGAAAGAAAGAAAGCAGGAAAGAAAGAAAAAAAGATAAGAAAATGGTAAAGAAAAGAAGAAAGAGGGAGACAGAAAGATGTGAAAGAGAGAAAATGAGAACAAAATAGAGAGAAAAAGGAGAGAAAAAGAGTAAAAAGAAAGAAGGAAAAGATAAAAAAGGATAAAGACAAAGAGAGGAAAAAAGAGAGAGAAAGAGAGACATGTGAAACAGATATAGGGAGAGAAAGAGTAGAGAAAAATAGAATAGAACGAAAGAAAGAAAGAAAGAAAGAAAGAAAGAAAAAGAGAAAGAAAGAAAGACAGAAAGGAAGAAAGAAAGAACAAAAGAAAAAGTGAGAAAAGGATTTGGAAAAAAAAGAAAGGGGGAGAAGGCAAGAGAGAGTGGTGAAACAGAGAGAGGGAGAAGGAGAGATAGTAAGAGTTGGGAGATCTGGTCCGTAATGTCCGTGATTAATCCAGTATGAATCTTCCCTGTCCACAGTTTTTCCAGTCATAATTCCGGAGTAAATTTCCTTCTACAACCCGGAGCTCCCTCAGTAATAACAGTCCCGTATGAACCCGCATGATGGGGGTCTATTTTTAGCTGTTAGGCTAAAAGCTAAACGGAGCTCGTTTTGACCCATTTCCTTAATTCCTCCTCGAGTTCAGCACAATCCACTGAACTCCACAACAACTTGGTGTATATTCCGGCCAGAATGATATGATTATGCACCATCATGCTGAAATCAGTCTCCTTCCTCTTCCGGTGTCACGATTTGGGTTTTTTACAGGCTCATTAAAGCGATTCTGATTCTGAGATTGTGAGAAGACAGACTGAACAGTCTGAACACACTCGTTATTGTGATCACTCTGGCATTGTTTCCGTGTGACCGTTCCAGTACATCAGTTACATGGAAGCAGGAGAGAGAATCCACACTAATGATCATTGGCTCCGACTGTGTGAGGGTAATCGGGGTTAATATCCGGCTGTGGCGCTGAGTGAACTCACAGCACAGAGTTACAGTCCCCGCTCTCATCATTCCTCCTCCGCTTCGGATTGGAATAATTCAGCTTTTATTTACACATATTCACTAATTAATTCCTAACAGGACGCAGGAGTCATACGGGCGTCTTACCTGATTTAGCAAAACTGTCCTGTGGTTGTAACACCCGTCATTTTGATTAAAGGGCTCATCATCAACAAAATAGTTGTTACACATACAGAAGTAGTGTCTCCCAGTATGGCGTCGGGCCACCATCTTTGCTAACCCAACATGCCAGACGTCTCGGCATGGAGTTGCAGAGGTTCCTAATGGTGTCCTGTGATAATCCATCCCATGCAGCTTGAATATCCTCACACAGTTCCTGCAGATGGTGCGGTAGGGGTGGAGGTGGAGTGACACCAGGCCTTCGGATTCATTGGTCGCCTACACCAAGACAAAAGCGGGACTCGTCACTGAAGATGACCCGCTGCCGTTCTGAGTCACTTAATGACAGTCTGGCACGACACCATTGTGGTCTTTAGTGACTTTGACGTGGTGATAAGGGCAGTCGTTGTAACGGTCTGTGTGGTGGTGAATGGAACCAGACGTCCCCCTCTAAAAGCTCCCTCACAGAAAGTTACTACATGAGATGGTTATGAATGCACTGAGACTGATGTCTGATGTCTGAGACGCTGTTTATGATAGTTTGCAGAAGATTTCAGCCTTAAAGTCCATTGATGGTGGGGAGATACATGCTGCAGGGTGTGATGAGGCAAAAAAATAGTCCCCCAAAGAAAACTTATTATTTCCAGGTTTTCCAGATTTTCCCATCATCAACATTCCATATACACTCAGAAGACCCGTGTAGGTTCACTGGTGGTTTAGACAGTCAATAAAGTGTCTATATGTGTGTTGTAGACATGGAGAACCCTGGTTCCCATCACCACCACTGTAAAGAACGTCTGAACTTCACAGCTGTTATTTCATATCAAGCCAAATTCAGTTGATTTCTGAAGCTGATTTTGGGGAAGTTCCTTTAACTTTATCAGCAGACATTGTTTCAGTGAAGTAACAATACTTCCACAGGAGCTCGGATTTCGGATGCTCTGCACAGTCCTGTGGCTTATTGCTTTAATAACTCAGACAATCTTCAGTACGGAGAAGCAAAGAGAGGAAGCGGAGAGATTAAAGCTGAGCTTTGTAATTATGCCAAGGCACCATCTGGGGAGTTTTCCAACCTCTACAGCTTTAAGTGGATTTGGAAGGACATTATATGTACACGCAGCAGAATGATCTCTCGGCTAGTGAAATCATCTCAATTTTTGCTGATATATGTGTAATATCTCTCATTATGCTGGACATATGTTACACCTGATCCAGCTTTGTTGTTGTAACTCGAAGGGCCCAGATTACCATGTAGCATCACTGTCCGGCACGTGCAGCCGTATAGTACGGTAGCTAAGAAGTGCAAAACAAATTAACATTTCAGAAAACAAAATTACAAAACAAAAACAATTTTACCAGATGTGAAACACTTTCACCAGTACCGAAACACTTTTACTAACTGCAATTTCTGAAGGAAAGGGGAGGTCTAACACACAGGAAGTGCTTGTTGCGGACCCTTGTCAATCAAACTGTTTGGTGGTGGTAGAGTGGGTGGAGTTTGGGATGGTGACAACGCTAAAGCATGTTTTGTCCATTTTGTGGAACATGTTTTAGCCAGCTGGCACGCTTTTGTTTTTCATGTGGAAGGTCTTTAGAGTTTTTAAAAGAGCAGACGGAAGAGAGGGTGACGTGCTAGCTGGCTAAACCATCCCAAACTCCACCCACTCTACCACCGCCAGACAGTTTGATTGACAAGGGTCCGCATTAAGCACTTCCTGTGTGCTAGACCTTCCCTTTCCGTCAGAATTCGCAGGTGTAAAAGGGTTTCGGTACTGGTAAAATTTTGTTCTCTGAATTGTTAATTTGTTTTGCACCTCTCGGCCACCATAATATAGGAAACTAAGCTGCACAAACATTTTGAATGAATTGTCTTTGTGATGTCACAGGAACCACATAGTAGTCAAGTCAAGTCAAGTAGTTTTTTTATTGTCATTTCAGCCATATACAGTGGTGTACAGTACACAGTGAAACGAAACAGCGTTCCTCCAGGACCAAGGTGCTACATAGAACAATAAATACAACAGATTTACAAGACAGTTTACAATATACAAAACAGCAAACAAATACAGGGAGGGAGCAGATAGCCCACTGGTAGTGGGAGCAGTAAAGTGCAGTTATGTCCATTTTTTTAAGATGAACATTGAACATTATTTTTAGCAGCAGTTATGTCAATATTTGGTATAAGTGTAAACTTAAGTTTATGTGTAGACAGATTTCAAGGATGAGATTGTGTGTGTGCGTTCAGTCCAGTCTGAAATGTGTGCAATTTTTCAGACCAGATTCAACAACTCTGGTTGTTAAGGAGTCTGATGGTTCAGCAGACATATGTCTGCTGGTTCAGCCTGTGGAACATTGGCCCCGCCCACTAGTAAAGAGTGCAGTCTTTATTCTGTGTTATCATAAAAAGAAGCAGTAAAACTCATACCTGAAGAAAATGAACAGCGCAAGTTTGCTAAGATGATGCTAGGTGGTTGCCATAATATCCCAAGTGATTGTTAAGGTGTTGCTAGGTGGTTGCTGTTGCATCCCACGTGGTGTTTAGGGTGTTGCTAGATGGATGCTATTGTATCTAATATTGTTGTTAGGGTGTTCCTAGGTGTTTGCTGTTGTTTCCAAGATGATAGTTAGGGTGTACTATATCCCAGGTGATTGTTACGGTGTTCCTACGTTGCTATTGTATCTCAGGTGGTTGTTAGGGTGTTGCTAAGTGGTTCCTATTGTGTCCTGGGTGGTTGTTAGGGTGTTGCTAGGTGTTTGCTATTGTATCCCAGGTGGTTATTAGGGTGTTCCTAGATGGTTGCTGTTGTATTTAAGATGACTGTTAGGGTGTTTTGTATCCAAGGTAATTGTGAGGGTGTGGATGCTATTGTATCCCAGGGAGTTACTACGTGGATGCCAGTGGTTGCTATGATGTCCTTCATGGTTAATAATGTTAATAATAGGCGGATTTCATTATAATAAAAGTTGGGTTCAAAAACGGTTACACCCTATTAATTCCTATTCTGGAGTTGGAACAGAGCCAATATCTGAAAAACTACAGGATGAGTTAGCAGATGAAATCCAGCAAAAATAATAATCATGATGATAATAACAACAAGGATATAGAGTCAGGCAAGAATAATATTGTGCATTGCTGTAGGTCATTTATGAATCACTAATTGGGACCATTTTCTGTGGATAAGGGGAAAATGTAGAGCAGTAGGTTTCAAGTCAGTAAGTAAAGTTTATAATAATAATAATAAGAAGAAGAAGCTTCATTTATATAGCACCTTTTATACGCAGTGTGCATTCCAAAGTGCTGCACAATAAGAAACAGCAGTTTTAATTAAATAAAAGTTTATGACCAAGTAACAAAATAATAAAACAGAAAATTAAATAAAGTTAAAATTAAAGAGTCAAAGCATATGAGACGTGCAATTTAAAACAGTTCAAATAAAAGCTAACTTGTTTAAAACACAACATAACAGAATGATACAATAGATAATAGAATAAAATTACACTGAAGTCAAAATATATGACACATACAACGTAAAACTGGTCAAGTAAAAACTAGGTTAAAATATGTGTATTTCATTTTAGCTTAATGTCACACTTCCGGGTTTCCCCTGTGCCTCTGATCCCTGGAACTCCATCTCCCAGAATCCGCCATCTAATGACGTCACTGTCACGTGTCCCTCACCTACCAATCCCGTCTTGTTTCCTCGATCGAGATCACCCGAGTTCTGATTTTACACACCTGTGAATTATTAACTCTGTTTGCTTATATACCCCTGGTCTGCCTCTCGGCCTTTCGCAAAGTATTGCCAACTCCCGCTGCCTTACCGAGCGGTCTATCCTCGTGATACTAATTCTGACTTTCTGGTTTCTGACTCTGTTTGATCTCTGGTTTGTTCCTTCTCTTCTTCTGCCCTCTGATTTTGGTTGGCCTGTTCTGATTGCTTATTTGGTTTTGACTTCTGCCTGCCTCTTTGTATTTGAGCTTGCCTGTCCTTTGTACTACGTTCGCTTGGATTCTGTTTTTGAGCCTGACTGTCAACCTGTTAAATAAACCCAGCCTTGATTTTACCTCAGCGTGCGTCAATCAGACTTTGTCGGGCATGAGACTTAAATATTTGAACGGAACTTGGCTGTCTAACTGTAGTGAGTTAACAAGGCATTTTTACTTTACTTTTTAACATAAAACAAATTTTTAAGATCACTTGACTAGAAGGCGTAAATTAAGTAAAAATGTCTAGAAATCTAGAAATAATTATAATATGTTTTATAATATATTATATATATAAAATATTATAATATATTAATAATAATATAATTGCAACCTTAAAATGAAGAAATATTTTAAGGTAAGAAATAAGTACTGACCACATTTAAGATGTTTTAACTTGCCAAGACACATCTAGTGAAGAAAGCTCCAAGGCACAGCAGGCCGGAAAAGTCCGTCGAAAACTGAAGAAAACATCCATACGGAATAAATATCCGATTAGACGAGCAAAACTCAAACCCCCTGCTCCTCCGTTTCATAATGAGGCCAGCAAAGATGCAAACATCAGATTACGCCATTACGCAACTCTGAGCGTTTCGTTTGGTTTCGTAAGCCTTAAAGAATTTGATTCCAGAAGAATAGACAATTAGAACTGAGGGGATTGCCGGGGTTTTTTGTTTGTTTGTTTTGGGGGCTTATTTTTCTCTCTCCGTGCCAGAAAATGCAGCCTCCGGAGCCGGAGGGAGGAGAGGCTCCGGAATCAGTTTGAAACGGAACAAAACGTTCAGATTAAAACTAAATCTGTCTCGGAGAGATCAGAGAGAAGTCAGCGCTGAGCCAAAACGCTCTCCACTCACTCATAATCAGCACAAACACATAAAGAGTCTTACGCCGTGCTCATCCGTCTCTCAGCACTCTCAATTATCGCAGATGTGTGCTCGGGGCATGTTCATTACATTCGGAGCTCTGGCCTGTGATAGGTGAGGCACCTGGTGTCCTGGGAAATAAATACTCATACAGAAAGCGCTCTGTGTCAGAAAGTGCTCTGTGTCTGCTAACAGGGCTGAAGAAACACCGGAGAATTGTATTGGTTAGGTAGTGATCTAATTCCTTCCAGCACTTCTATGGGATTTCTAGTAGTATGTTAGCACTGAGCTAACAGTAGTATACATTAATATTCGTCAGCCATTGTCTTGTAACCGACAGTATCATATATGTGATCTTGTTAGTATCAGTGTTACACGTCTATGTCAGGACTCAGTAAAGAGTCCTCACATAGAGCTGCCACCGCTGTTTAACATTCCTAACAACCACCCGGAACCTGCTTACACTACCACTCAGATTCACATTCAGTTATGTGTTTAGAACTCCCAAAAAATGTAGAACCGTTTTCCCATTAAGTTGGCCCCACTGTAAATCAAAGTGTGATTAGTTTGTCACTTGGCATTGAAAAAAGCAGAATTGGCAATGTTTCAAAGCTGACAGGACGTGAAGTCATGTAAAGACTGCCACAGTGACAACACTGGACATCAACTATGACCATTTGGCCCCCATGTTTCCAAAAGAAACATGGTAAAAAAAAAATGTAATTTGTGATGAAGGTTATCACTGATGAATATTCCGTCACTGTTCCAAAAACAAATAAATATCTGGTTCTGTGGTCATTATTCTACTGCTAACATGTAGATGCAGCATATGACCAGCATAAGTCCTAGCTACTGAAGTCCTAACCAATGAGAGCCTGCCTACCCAGATAACTCAGTGACAACAATCCTGACTGGACAGGTTTCCATTGGGAATTTCCACAACAACAAAACATAACAATGAAGTAACAGCATTGCAACAATACTTCCAGAGTTTAAACACAACGCAAGATGATTCTGAAGGTTCTTCACTACTGCTTCTACAGTTTTTAGTAATGTGATGTACTTTTGTCCATATTTATAGATAACACAGTTTAATAATCAAGTTTTGTGAGTCTGTAGGTTCTGGGGATATGGAGACCTCTCTGGCGGAAATGGGTACTTGCATACAATGTTCTTGTAACATGGGTTGTGATTTGGTCTCCTAGAGGTTGTAACCTGTGATTGGATTTGGCATGTATTGGACAAGTTTCTGGATGTAGGCCACATCGATGTTCGGCCACTCATGCATCAAAGAATTGGTCAGCTGGGTCAGATTTGGTGGATGCCTTCCCTGGCACAATTTCAAGGAGAGTTTCCTGTAGACTGGGATTTTAGCCACTGCTGGTAGACCCGCATGACCGTACACCTGCAGATTCAGCTACTTCCTTCACACTATGGTCTTTGGCACGCCCAAATGCAGTCACTCCTTTTAGTCAATCATTAACATCTGCTTTGGAGCCATTTTCCACACATGAAACGAGACATTCACTGCACTGTACCACCTCTTCCCAATCTATGGATCCCGTCACTCATGCCCTGCAGGTGTTTATAGCCCCATCATCCTCGTTTTCCTGAAGTTACTACCACCTTAAACACGCCAGAGGAAAGTCTTTAGTGATGCACATTTGCTGGAATGCAGTTTCTCATTATGTTGAATAGGATTTGGACCAGCATGATGTGAAACTTATCCAGCCTCGCAACAGCAGCCATTGTGTCTGTGTGGAAGAAAGAGCCCAGCCGGTTCTGTCTTTAGGGGTGGTACTCATAGAGAGATCAGTAAACAAAAGTCGCTGGAAGCACCCTTTTAGCCTCTCGTCTCACGCCCTAAAGACATCACGAGTGACAAAGAACGCCTTGATAGCCTCTCACGCAGAGCAGCTGAAATTGAATTTGTGGATACTTTGATTAAACCTGACAAGGACAGATTGAGTTTGACCTCTAACAAGAAAGAGAGATACAGAGTAAGAGTGTGTGTAAGAGAGAGAGAGGGAGGGAGGGAGGAAGATAAGGAGAGGCAGAGAGAGGCAGCCATTTACCTTTCTAATTTGTGCGTGCTCAGGTGTTGATGTTGTTGGCGGTTAGGGCTCTATTACTGTTGCCCCCAAATAGTGATGCCCCCAGTCACGCTTCCCTACACTGGCCCACTGTATAGAACACTATTACAGAGGAGTCATCTAGTCACTACTGCCTATACTGCAGCACTATAGGGAACAGAGACTAGAAATGGTCCCTAATCACAGCTCCCTACACTGGGACCCTATATGGAACACTATTGTAGAGAACAGAAATTGCCCCTAATCAGTTTTCCCCACATGGGGGCTCTATATGGAACACTGTTATAGGGACTAGAAATGGTCCCTAATCACTATTCCCTACTTTGGAGCTCTATATTGAATGCTATTATAGAGAACTACAATAGCCTCTAGTCACAGCTCCCTACACTGGGGCTCTTCATGGAACACATCTATAAAGAACAGACGTGATCCCTAATCACTATTCCTCACATGGGAGCTCTGTAGGGAATACTAATAGAGACTAGAAATGGTCCCTAATCACTACTCCATACACAGGGGCGCTATATAGTACGCTACTATAGAGAACAGACATAATCCCTTATCACTGCTCCCTACCATGGAACCTACCATGGCTATTATAATGAACACAAATCACTATTTCCTACATTGGAGTTTTATATAGAACACTAATACAGAGAACAGAAATGGCCCCTAATCACTATTCCCTAAACTGGAGTTCTGTATGGAACACAGTTATAAAGACTAGAAGTGGTCTTCCTTCACTGGGGCTCCATATGGAACACTAATATAGAGAACAGAAATGCTCCCTGATCACTATTCCCTACACTGGGACTATATATGGAACACTAATATAGAGAACAGAAATGCCCCCTAATCACTATTCCCTACATTGGGACTCTATATGGAACATTAATATAGAGAACAGAAATGCCCCCTAATCACTATTCCCTACACTGGGACTTTATATTGAACACTAATACAGAGAACAGAAATGCTCCCTAATCACTATTCCCTACACTGGAATTCTGTATGGAACACAGTTATAGAGACTAGAAATGGTCTTCCTTCACTGGGGCTCCATATGGAACACTAATACAGAGAACAGAAATGCTCCCTAATCACTATTCCTGAAAATGGAACACTATTAATGTGGACAGAATTTGTCACCTTGTCACTATGACCTACACTGGAACACTATTATAAAGAATTGGCCCCTAATTACTATTCCCTACATGAAAGCAGCAAAGAACAGTATTATAGGGAACAGAAGTCATCAGTCTCCTTATCCACTAATCCTCTTGCCAACATTCCAATCATTGCATACAGGGGAGCTATTATAGGGACCAGAAATGATCCCTAATCACTGTTCCCCACATAGGAGCACTATAAAGTGAACATAGGTCATCCATTATCACTATTCCCTATACTGGAGCACCATATAGAACACTATTACACAGACCAGAAATGACTATTAGAACACTATTACAGAGAACAAAAATGACCCCTAATCATAGTTCCCTATATAGGGAGACTACATAAGGAACAGAAATTATGCCTAATCCCTATTCCCTATACTGGAGCACTGTACAGAACACTATTACACAGACCAGAAATGACTATTAGAACACTATTATAGAGAACAAAAATGACCCCTAATCATAGTTCCCTATAAAGGATCACTATAAAGTGAACATAGATTGTCCATTTCCTCTAGATTAGTTGGTATAATAGGACACTATTATAAGAAAAGGCACTAGAGGTTAAGGTAAAGGCTTTCGTACACTAAGATTATAGGGGGCATACTCACACAAAATGGCAAACTTAGGCAAATCAGTGCACTTTGTCTGAAAGTATGAAACTAGAGTGCAAAATTG
This sequence comes from Semaprochilodus insignis, assembly GCA_034552555.1. NCBI lineage: Eukaryota > Metazoa > Chordata > Actinopteri > Characiformes > Prochilodontidae > Semaprochilodus > Semaprochilodus insignis. The sequence continues at coordinate 28,009,895 of CM067490.1, read as the reverse complement.
TAGTTAATTCTACAGCTATATAATAATGATGTTTAGAATTGTGCGTCTTTTTGTGCATATTGTAATGTATTGTCATTGGCTGGAGAGTGGTAAACTCTAAAGCAGTTCACCACACAGCGGTCAGGGCTTTGTTTCGGATGCAGCCTCGGACAGAGACTCGGATTGCAGAACAGCTTTGGCCAAAACACAACACGTTTAGTCCTGCAAGCAAAATAGAATAAAGCGGTCCAACAAACAATGGAGTATTCACTTACACTTAAAACCACCATTCATATCAGGCCTGCACACTCGGCACTATCCTTCAGAGGGGCCTTTAATGCTTACAAGACAGGATTTCTCCATTTCCATATCCCCTCTCTGTCTCTCTGTCTCAGTCTCTGTCTCTCTCTCTCTCTCTCTCTGTACTGAACCATTTCTATTCTCTCATTCGGGTAAATCGCAGCCCACAGTTAAAGTATTGGACTTGCCAGCTGTCTCCAGGGACAGTCATTGAGGGCTTTGAATGACGTGACAAGGACATCTCGACCATGCAGCCCCCCCGAGAGGCTCCACTGTGTCTCCGATTCGCCACCGCAGATTAATATTCACAAACCCGAAAGCAGCCTAACTGCCACTTCTGACAGAAATGTGCCACTCCTGCGTTTACCCGCCTGAGCAGCGGTGGATGTTACTTCACGCCGAAGCTTTAACATCATGTACTGATAGCAGGGTCATTTCCATTTAGTGCACTGATGGGTAGTCAGAGATAGAGACAGAGTACATACATACAGAGAAAGAGGGAGGAGGAGAGAGGGAGATAGAGGGAGGAAGAGGGAGAAAGAGAGGAAGAGAGAGAGTGCATATATACAGAAAGAGGGAGAGAGAGAGGGAGGAACAGAAAGGGAGAATATGTATACAGAGAGAGGGAGATAGAGGGAGGAAGAGAGAGGGACAGAGAGTACATAGACAGAGAGAGAGGGAGAGAGAGATTACATATAAACACAGAGAGAGGGGGAAAAAGAGGGAGGAAGAGAGAGGGAGAGAGAGAGTACATAAATACAGAAAGAGGTAGAGAGAGATGGAGGAAGAGAAAGAGAGAGTACATATATACACAGAGGGGGAGAGAGAGAGAGGGAGTGAGAGTGCATACATAAAAAGAGAGGGAGAGGGAGAGTACATACATACAGAGAGTTAGAGTACATACATACAGAGATAGAGAGTGAGAGTACATACATACAGAGATAGAGAGTGAGAGTACATACATACAGAGG
>CM067490.1:27946836-28003676 GCA_034552555.1 Semaprochilodus insignis | reverse complement strand
AGAGTGAGAGTACATACATACAGAGAGAGAGAGAGTACATACATACAGAGATAGAGAGTACATACAGACAGAGTGAGAGTGAGAGCGCATACATACAGAGAGAGAGTGAGAGTACATACAGAGAGAGAGAGAGTACATACACAGAGAGAGAGAGAGAGTGCATACATACAGAGAGAGAGAGAGTGAGAGTACATACAGAGAGAAAGAGTGAGAGTACATACATACAGAGATAGTGAGTACATACAGACAGAGTGAGAGTGAGAGTGCATACATACAGAGAGAGAGTGAGAGTACATACAGAGAGAGAAAGAGTGAGAGTACATACAGAGAGTGAGAGTACATACATACAGAGAGTGAGAGTACATACATACAGAGAGAGAGAGTACATACATACAGAGAGAGAGTGAGAGTACATACATACAGAGAGAGAGTGAGAGTACATACATACACACAGAGAGAGAGAGAGTACATACATACAGAGATAGAGTGAGAGTACATACATACACACAGAGAGAGAGAGAGTACATACATACAGAGATAGAGAGTACATACAGACAGAGTGAGAGTGAATACATACAGAGAGAGAGTGAGAGTACATACAGAGAGTGAGAGTACATACATACAGAGAGAGAGTGAGAGTACATACAGAGAGAGAGAGAGAGTACATACATACAGAGAGAGAGTGAGAGTACATACAGAGAGAGAGTGAGAGTACATACATACAGAGAGAGTGAGAGTACATACATACAGAGAGAGAGAGAGTACATACATACATACAGAGAGAGAGAGTACATACAGAGAGAGAGAGTGAGAGAGAGAGACAGCATGAGATGGAGGGGAGTCCTTATAATGAAGGTTGAGTGAGTGAGGGAAGCCCCTGTATTTCAGTGTCTCAGTGTGAATGCAGTGGAAATGCCCTTGGCTGCTCACTGAAGCAGCGGCTGTAATTACGCCGCACTCTCTCTTATCAAGATGAGCCGAGCTGCAGCCCGTAAAGCAGCAGAGCCACAGCGGCCGGACACCAGATTTACACTCAGCACAAGAAACGGCACAGCACCACTGCAGCTTAGTGCACTTAACCTCTATTGATCCAGCCAAAGCCCCTAACATCCCCAGCACAAATAAGCACAACCCCACCTCAGGGTGGAGCGGTGATCTTTACAGAACCCATATCATACATTTAACTTCATACTTATTATAATAAAAAAAATCTATATTTATTATTTTCCCTGGTCTGTCTACCAAAACCAGCCATGACCAGTTTCTGACCTCTCCGTATTACTGATATATCTAAGTGTAGGTATCGTGACATAAACTGAGTCTGTTCTGCAGTTTCTCATTAGGGTGAGTGTATAATGTATAACTCGAAGCTCTAAATGTAGGCGTTGTGGTATAAACTGGGGCCGAGTTGTATCGCGCTGCATGGACGTCGGTTAGATTTGCAAGTGACAAAAGTGATTTGCACGGCCAGCTTATTGCAGTCTTAATTATCTCCTCAGGAGCGCGCTCCCCTGAGTGATGAGACATCAAACAGCATCAGCATAGAGTCAGGTGCTTGGCAAGACAAACCGGCACTATACTCATCTAAATGATCCTTTCTTTTAGGATCATTTCACCTCAGCGGTGAACACTATCCACGCCTCGGTGACAACGCCAGTACTATTTGATTCCACCCTGCAGACAGAGGGAGAGAGAGAGAGAGAGAGAGAGAGAGAGAGAAAGAGAGGTGTATTACATACTGCACGTGCTTGGGTTTGCTGTTTAATTGCCTTCCCAAGAAGAGCGATGGAAACAAACCGAAACAGCAGGAAAATCCTTCAGCCAATCAGATTAATTAAAGAGCACTGTTGCATGAGATTAAATTAGACAGAGCCAGGGGTGATGGGAGATTACCTCACAGAGGAACAGCAATACACGGCCAGTTTCTCAGAGAGCTCCGCCATCAGGATGCAGATTGCGATACGATAGTGAATAGTGAGGACTGGAGGAACTTGACTTGTGCAGCAAGAGCTCCACCCACAATGCATTTGTATAGACATCAGTGTCAGACTAATTAATGGCCTCCTATTAAAGACTGGTGGACACTAGAGTCTCTTCACCTAAACTGAGCTGATTAAGAGTCTTGTTCCAGAAATGATAATAGGACATTAGAGCCATGATAAATCATGCTCCTGTTACTCTCCATACTTAAGTACATTTGAAGTTACATACTTTAGTACTTTTACTCCAGTGGAGGTCTAAAGGGAGGAACTTCTACTGACACTGGGGGAGGATTTTACCTTGGGGATCTCTACTTTAACTCAGGTACATGGTTTGAGTACTTTGTCCACCACTGTAGAAGCCATACAATGCAGTTTAAGGTCGTTTGGCAGGTCCCTCAATTCAGACTAGACTTAGAATTGTTAATTAAATATTTCAATTACATTTAACATATATTTTGAGTTACACTATTTAGTTAGCTATGCTAGTTACTTGGAGCTAATGCTAGTAGCTAACGTTACCTATACTAGCTACTGGCTTTCCATCTGGACATCAACACACAGTAGATTAAAGTTGTTCCTCACTATGGAACTCTCAGTTTAAGATCTGCTTCAACCGGCAAACACAGATACAGTCACACAGCATAGCTGCTACTTACAGGCTGCTGTTGGGGTTGTGATACTAATAAAGGTGGAGCTGCTCCTCTCCTCAGTCTCTTCAGGGTCAAACGCTGAGTGGAGCTGCTCCATATTGTCCAAGTTTGGGAGATTGTCCGGAGTGAAATGTGCAGACTGCAGGATTAAAGTTGTTCCGGGATCCTGTTAAAGATGTGGGATCTGAAGTTCCTGTTCTCCAGCTTGTTTTGCGAATTTTCTGTTCAACCTTAAATGGTGCTGCAGCAACATTACAGCACCTGTACAAGCTGCAGCATTTAAGGTGGAAGGGAACATTGGGTTAAGAAGCTGGTGAACAGGAAGCAACTTCAGCCTGGTTTAAAGATAAACATCAACCATGTACTGCTGAAAATTGGGTTCCTTGGGAAGGGAATGAAAAATGCCGTCTTCCCCTTTCCAGCCTGGAATGCTAGATTTCTCCGCATAGTCCACCATTTTGGTTCTGTAGCTCCGTTGTGGTTATATGTAAATGTTGGGGGTGTAAATATTAATGAGTCTTGGATTTGAAGGAGGAACAACAGTGTTTGAGGTTCACGGTATGTCAGTTCTATGTCATATACTGCCCACATTCAAATGTGACAATATATATATAGTGTATGGCCCAAACTGAAGGCCTGGTTCTAATAGTCCTGGTTTGGCACTCACCTATATTCCCAATTACCCACTCACCCAATTAGCCATGTACATACTGCTTCATAATAAAAGCAGTCTTTTCTGTTTGTAGTGCTATTCAGTAAGCCTCACGCTAGCGAGACTTGTGCCTGTTCCTCTGGAGGCGAGTTCTGCTCAGCGTGTTGCCTGTCACTTGATGTATATCCAGATCGGCGCTGGCTAAGGCCCAGAGAATTCTGACATAATTGCCATCTGTAACAAGGCTGGAGCTGGACGCTACATACACGTCCCCAGCCAGATAAACAGCCCACCTGGGACACTTCCTTTCACAAGACTTCTACCTCTCTGACACATGCACTGAGGGATCCTCTGTATCTCTCTGTAGCTCTTTGGTTCATTCTCGAAAGGCCCCCCAACCCCTTCCCCCATGCTTCACCCTCACTTTTAAAGCGACAGTTCAGCCAAAAAATCGAATGTAGTCGATCAGCCTAGACATGTTTTGGTGTCTGAATTGCACTTCCTTAGTTTTAGCACTGCAGTTACAAGGCTAATGTAGCTATAGAAGCCTATAGCCAAACAATTAGCTGTGTGACACTATATGACATGGGGGTTATCCAGTGGAACAATGGACAAAAGTACTTTAGCATAGCTAAAAGCAGCTACAAAGACCCCGTCGCCATTTTGGTAGGCTACCCGTAACCCCGACTGTGCAGTAATATTGCTCTTCTTGTCATCGTTATTGCAGCTATGACCTTGCAGGTGGATGAGGACCAAACAAAACATGAACAGACATGTGGACACTTTAGATGTGGTCTCCTGAAAGCACTTAGAGGAGAAGATCAGGTAGATTGGTGGAGCCAATGAAGCTAACTAATATAAGCAACCAGCCAAATCACTTAAACTAATGCATATATATTCTTATTGGAATATTCTGTTCCACCTTAAATTGTGCTACAGTTACATCGAGGTGCCTTAAAAGTGGAATGGACTTAATGTTAAAGCTCCTTGATCAGGAACCACCTTAAACTCTGTGTTGGAAATGGTTCATGAGGAGCTAGCAGCATGGCAGAGCTATGATCAGACGCTGGAGCTGCTGGACTGATGAACATGTTTCACTGGCTGTAACATCGCTTCCCAAACCTCACTGTAGGGGGTGCACGACCTCAGATTCTTTAAGGTGGACAGTAAGGAGATGAAGGACGAGTCAACGTCCACTAATCGCAACAAGTCACCAGCTTTACAAATTCCCAAAGGTCAATAGATTGACGCGTGCCCTTCCCGACTAACCTGACAGGGAACTGGAGATAGGGACCTTGGAATATGGCAAATTTGTATCCAACTCAGGTGCACCTTAGGTGGTCTTGCTGAGACACCCAGCAGTAGCGGAGGTCCAGAGTGCCAGAGAAATGCTGCAACTCAGCGATAATGAGAGTACCGGACTTCTGTAAGGCGTTATGCTCCCTCTCCAACCACACAGGACTTTTTATTGTAGTCTTCAGGAAACCAGAGATAATGAATTTCTATATATTTGAGGCATCTGTAGAAATGTTGGAGCACAGAACTCCATAGGTCAGTAAAGTGTGACATGCTGTTTCCAACAAGCCCTGGATCTGCACTGACTAGCTTTCAGGAAACGGGAGATACGGACCCTGAAGTAGTCAGGAACCCGACCTGTTGTCTTGTCAAAGGCGTCCATGTTGTTGACCGGTGACCAGTGACTGGCCAGCATCGAGTCTAAAACGTCATCACAGAGCAGTAAAGTCAACGAGTCTGTGTGTCCCCACCACGCACTTGTACACTTCACCTACTACACCAGTGAGTGCAATTCGACTGGCATGTGGACCATTTCATTGCATACCAATTAGTGCAACTAGTATGTGGTTTGGGACGTGGCAATAATGTCACATCAGAAGGTCTCAGCCTCTTAGTTTTCAGCTTTAAGATGTTCAGATGATCACTACAACAACATATCAGATTAAATATATGGCTTAAATATTTATTCATTTATCTTCTGAGCTGCTTATCCTTCTGGGTTGTAGGGGTGGAGGGGGGGTGGTGGTGGTGCTGGAACCTATCCCAACACTCATTGGACAGAAGGCAGGAAACACCCTGGATAGGCCGCCAGTCCATCACAGGGCAGACACCCAGACACACCTAACACACTCACACCCAAAGGGCAATTTAGCATCTCCAGTTCACCTGACTGCATGTCTTTGACTGTGGGAGGAAACTGGAGCACCACCGGGGTCCACCGGCCAGGAATCAAACCCAGACCCTTCTTCCTGTGGAATGGAAGCCTATTCTACACAATGAATTAGCTTCCGTTACTTGTTAGCTACATTAGCTTCAGAGCTCCAGCTCCACATGAACAACACTTCAGACAGCAAAGATGTCTCTGCTGATCAACTACTTTTGAGCTAACGGTGCTGATCGGTACTGGCACAACACTTCTCCGTCTTGATTCAATCCCTTCGGGTAATAAGGATGTCCTCAGTGGCCTATATTCAAAAGTGTGCTGTCCATCAGTCTGCAGTGGTCCAATCTAACAACCATTCTTACTCCTTAAAAAAGGTGATGGTTCTTCAAGGGTTCTTTAGGAAAGACAATGGTTCTGCATATAACCTATTTGAAAATGGTTCCACAAAGCACCGGAAAGGGTTCTCCTATTATTGCAAGCTTGATGCTTTCGGCATTCAGCATATTCTCTCAATCAATCCGAAGAACAATTGCACCATGCAGATGTCCTTTGAGTGTCCATGGTTCTACGTAGAACCGCTGCCTTAACCACTTGTGTATTCACCCCGCAGCTATTGGCACATCTGCTGTTCTGTTGTACACACGTACAGGCGACCGTTTGTGCAGTAGATGTTCTTCTGTTGTAAGTCAGGAAACACCTACAGGCAATATCTGAGGTAGACATCTGCTAACCATGTGGTCAGTCATGTGGTCAGTCACTGAGCTGATGACGAATGTAGCGGAAGGTCTAGGTTAACTTGTTCTCTGAGCCACGAGTCTGATGCTGTGATTCTTCTTGCTTCTCTTTTCCCGTCTTCGTTTCCCTCTGTCTCAGTATTCCTCCGTCACGCTCGCTCTCGCCTCGCTCATTCACCCCTTGTTTGATTGGGAATTGAGTATCGATAAATACAAATAATTTGCCGTCCTCGGTGGCGTGTGAGCGAGGGTAATGGCAGTCATTAGGGGTTTTAATTCATGAGGCCTAATAGCTCTTACATCATTACAGATGGGCCTGGGCTAGAGGAGCTGAGAGAGCTTAACGCACACACACACATACACACACACATGCCAGGGTCCATTAAAGAAGGCCACACACTCACGCCCATACATGTATCATTATCTTTATGGGTGTTTTCCGCTGACCTACAGGACGGTCCCTTCATCCATTTCATTAATGTCCAGCCAAAACAACCATTACCCTCTACTGCATGAGTTATTAATTATGTATGATGAAAATGTTTTAATGTGTTTTTATTAAAAGAAGAATCAACCTTGAAAAAAGAAGCTGGCCAATCTGAAGCCAGGATCAGTTTACCTCAGTAAACGCCTTCATTTACTTTAACTGATGCTCGTTGATCAGGAACCACCTTGAACTTGGTGTTGGAGATCTATAACAAGCAGCACAGCAAAGCCATGATCAGACGCTGGAGCTGCTGGACTGTTGAAAGCGTCTCATTGGCTGATGTAACATTGCCTCCCAAATCCCACAGTAGGGGTTGCACATCTTCAGACTCTTTAAAGTGGACAGTAATGAGATGAAGGACGAGTCTATATCCACTAATCGCAACAAGTCACTTCAAATCCAGCTTCAAAAATCCGTGACGAAGCCCACTGGTCAGAAGATTGTGCCCTTTCTTAGTAGCCTGACATTGCTAGTCTTCAGGGAACCGGAGATACGGACGAAGGAATACGGCATATCTGTATCCGATTCAGGTCTACCTTAGGCAGCCTTGCTGAGACGCCCATCCATGGTGGCAATCTGGAGAGGCAGAGAAATAATAAGAGTACCTGACTTCTATCCCACTTAGCAGGAAACGGCCCCAGAACTTGGGCTAACATTACCTACAAGTCCTAATAATAATGTCTATTGTGTATACAGTGTCTATACAGTCATCATCAAAGTAACAGCTGCTCCCAGAAGGAAGTGTGGGATTGCAGTGCTGTTGGGAAGGAAGATAAAGGTTACCAGGATCAGTATCTCAGGTCTCTCAGTATGGTGTCAAGCCCCCATGTTTGCTAACCCAACATGCCAGATGTCTCGGCATGGAGTTGTAGAGGTTCCTAACGTGTCCTGCGATAATTCATCCCATGCAGCTTGAATATTCTCACACAGTTCCTGCAGATGGTGCGGTAGGGGTGGAGGTGGAGTGACACCAGGCCTTCTGGACGTGTGATGCGTGACAACAAACTGTTCATCTTGGCACTGACCACGGTGCCTCCACACACAGATCCGTTGGTCGTCTCCACCAAGACAAAAGCGGGACTCGTAACTGAAGATGACCCGCTGCCATTCTGAGTCACTCCATGACAGTCTGGCACGACACCACTGCAGTCTTTGGTGACGTTGACGTTGCATGTAGACCTGCGTGGTGCAGCCGTCTACCAATGGTGCTGGCACTAACGTGATGACTCATGGAGGGCATGAGGGTGATAAGGCTAGTTCCCTAACTTCCAGCCTACAGTGGTCCCAAGCATTGGGACCGGTCTAAAATCCTGCAGCACTGTCAGCGTTATCCACTTGGTAGTAGGTTCTATGTGGTAGTGTCATAATACAATGCTGATTTGTCCTGTAGAGAATCCTGAACACACTGAGAACACTCCAACATCTACATCTATGGTGAAAACATCTGCGGAACTGTATTTAGTGTGGATTGTATAGTGTTCTAAATGTGTTGTCTAGTTTTCTGTTAGTTCCATATGTTCTTGTTATCGGTGGGTTTTTCATTTGTAAGCAGTGTTGATGCCAAACAGCTTAATTTACAACACTCCAAATGGCCTCTTGACCGTGCCCTGGGGCCGTGACCTCCCGGAACATGCATTTTCTGACACTGAGATATTTACGACTGGGAATGCTGACTCAACAATGGTATAAGAGGTTCATCCCCAAGTCATTTCTTTCAGACTCACTCTGGACGAGCGCTCCTGATTAACCCTACATTCTGAATACCATGTGGTCTCCTGGCTTTAAATGACACCAATTGAAAAAATGACAACAATAGACAATAGCCATGAGCTGCATTACAAGCCTTTCATAGTTGAACACTTCCAACTTCACCAAGTAGAACATTTAGATAATGATACGAGGTATACATGACGCATGGCCCAGTGTCAGCGGACTGTATAGAAGAGCTGATAAAGCTCGGAAACGCCACTGAAAATCGAATCCAGGCCGGCATGAACGGGCTATTTCTGACACCGCATGTGCCGAGCGAGAGTGGAAATGCGTGCTAAATGTTTTGTGAAGAACTTTTAGAGCCTCATCTTCTCTAATGAACGAATGATGTTTGTTCCTCCAGCAACACAACCCCCCCTCCATCCCTTCCTCATGGACGGGTAATCCGCTTTTCCCTCCCTGATTGGGTGATGTATGGTGCTATTGGGACAAATGAAAGCTCACATAACTCAATGGATATTAGCTACAGAGGCAGAGCGTGCGAGAGAGAGAGAGAGAGAGAGAGAGAGAGAGAGAGCGAGAGAGAGAGGGAAAGGGAAAGAGAGAGATACTTTATCAGGACATGGGGTCATACATATGGAAATGACATGATTTGCAGAATTTCACAATCCCATTTTTTAAATACACTCATCATCAAAAGAATAGCTGCACAAACAGTTGCACCCAGAAGGAAACAACCGACAGGAATGAAACTTGGTCGGTAGGTTTGACATCATGAGACGTGCAAATGACTCAAGTTTCACGCTCCACCGCACATGTGACGTATGCAAGGACGAGCCTTATTGCTGTACCTGACTGACCCAACAGCCACGACTGCAGACATTCAGTGAGCAGTGATGTCCTCCATGAGTCATCCTGTTAGTGCAGCACCATTGGCAGACAGCTGCACCATGCAGGACTTAACACCACGTCAACGTCACCAAAGACCGCAGTGGTGTCGTGCCTACCTTTGTGTAGCATCCCCTCTCCTCCTAACAACAGTCTATAAACATCTGGGAAGCGAGGAGACCAATTGCTAGAGTTCTGGGAGAGGAATGTTGTCCCATTACTGTCTGATGAAGGTGCTCAACAGTCCTGGGTCGTCTTTGCCGGATTTTTCGTTTCATGACGCGCCAAATGATTTCTGTCGGTTAAAGGTCTGGACTGCAGGCAGGATGTCGCTGCAGCCTGTTTAAGGTGGAACGGAAAAATTAAATAAGAAACTAGCAAAATGGAGCAAATCCCAGCTTCGTTCAACCACTCCTCAAAGTCGCATGGAGAGCCCTTTGCCCTTTTGCATTCACCTTTAAAGTGCAATGTTTCCCATGTTCGCTTTGCTACAATGGTGTCAGAAGTGGGATGGTGCCTGCTAGTGATCTGGAGAAGAATGGTGCTTCCACAAACTCGAGGGCGAACAGTGGAGAACACCTTGGAAGGAGGTCTATGGAAGGAAACGCAGTGTACTGAGGAGGACCAGCCAAGGATGGTGGCCTAGCAGGTATTATGTGGGTGGTGGATCATTCTCAGCACTGCAGTGATACTGACGTGGTGGTGGTGTGTTAGTGTGTGTTGTGCTGGTGTGAGTGGGTCAGACACAGCAGTGCTGCTGGACACCTCAATGTCACTGCTGCACTGAGAATCGTCCACCAACCAAAACTACTCGGCCAACAGTATCCTGTGGGAAGAGTCCTGTGGGCAGCGTCCTGTGGGCAGCGTCCTGAGGGCAGCGTCGTGAGGGCAGCGCCGTGAGGGCAGCGCCGTGAGGGCAGCGTAGTGAGGGCAGCGTCCTGTGGGCAGCATCCTGTGGGCAGCGTCCTGTGACCTTCATATTGATGAAGGACTAGAGGATGACTAGAGGAACACTGCACTGTGCAGCAGCAGATGAGCTATCGTCTCTGACTGTACATCTACAAGCAAGGTAGGAGTGTCTAAGAGTGGACAGTGAGTGGACACAGTGTTTAAACACTCCAGCAGAACTGATGTGTCTGATCTCCTTGGGTCAGCAGCCCCCTCAGCACCCTCATCTTCTGAATCCCTGCCTGAAAATGTACAATAACATACACACAAACTCCCAGACGCACAGCTCTGCAGTGTGATATTGTCGGTGGAGGTTTTTTATCAGGATGGGGGCGAAATCAATAGGAGTTCTCTCCGGGTCCTGGGAAAAGTTCAGCAGATTCCGCAGTGCTCCTCCGCAGAGTGAGTGATGGCGTCGTGACAGTATGGAGACAGGAGGACAGACACACACACTCGTCTCTCGCACATCCATTCTGCTGTGAGGCAGGTAATTCAGGAAAACATTAGTCTAAGCACTTACCTTTGACTTCATGGTGAATAGGACAGAATCAGACTCAGTGACAGAAAACAACAGCCAAACAACAAAATCTCTCATCAACCCCGTTTACCTGACTGAACAGAGATGCAAACACAATAACAACAACAACTACTATTACGAATGTTCAGTATCCTCTATGAATTATTCAGCATCTACTATGAATTATTCAGTATCCACTATGAATTATTCAGCATCTACTATAAATTATTTAGTATCCAGTTTGAATTATTCAGTATCTGCTATGAATGTTTTAGTAACTACTATGAATTATTCTGCTATGAGTTATTCAGTATCTACTCTGAATTATTCAGTATCTACTATAAATTATTCATAGTGTTTTACATTTATGGCATTTAGCTGACACTCTTATCCAGAGCGACTTACAAGGGTATTCATATTACAAGTAGGCCAATGCAGTGTTAGCAGTCTTGCCCAAGGACTTTTACTGGTGTAGCACAGCATAGTAACCCAGACTGGGAATCGAACCCCCATCTCCCAGATGGTGTGTTAGCTCCCTGGTGGGTAGGGGTCTTATCCACTGAGCCACACCACCTTTTATGAGTAATTAGACATGATTGTGCTTAAGGAGCTGGTGAACAGGAAGCAACTTCAGCCTGGTTTAAAGATGAAGGGAAGGGAATGAAAAGTGCTGACATCCCCTTTCCAGCCTGGAACGCTGGATTTCTCCACATAGTCCACCATTTTGGTCCTGTAGCTCCGTTGTGGCTGCATGTAAATGTTGGAGGTGTAAATATTAATGTGTCTGTTCCATAACAGTTTAGGATTTTGGAATTGGCCTGTGTTCCCGTCCTTCTTTTGGAAGTGCAGGATTTGTGTTTGACGGAGGAACAACAGTGTTTGAGGTTCACGGTACGTTAGTTCTATGTACTGTACTCTACTTATTACACTATTTAACAATGTACACACAGGTTTAGTCCTTCCATGAGTCCCTTGTGACTGAAACATACCTAATAGCGTGTAATTCCTCCATGAGCACTGTGACTGGATTTAGCATGTACCGGACAAGTTTCTGGATGTAGGCCACATTAATATTCAAACACTCTTGCATCACAGAATTCCACAGTTGGTCCAGATTTGGTGGATGCTTTCCCTGGCACAATTCCGAGGAGAATTCCCTGTAGACTGGGATTTTAGCCACCGCTGGTAGACCGGTATGACGTACACTTCCATATACCTGCAGATTCAGCTACTTCCTTCACACTATGGTCTTTAGCACGCCCAAATGCAGTCCCTCCTTTTAGCCAATCATTAACATCTGCTTTGGAGCCATTTTCCACACATGGAACGAGACGTTCACCACTCTGTAGCACCTCTTCTCAATCTATGGATCCCATCATCCACACCCCGCAGGGATTTATAGCCCCATCATCCTCGTGCAGCGCCATCTGCAGGAGCCTGAAGTCACTACCACCTTAAACACTGAAAGGATGTACACATTCAACCCATTACTTTTCTTTGTGTGATTATGTGTCCCTATATAACAGTCCTCACCTGACCTTTACACAGCCGGTGCAGTCCAGCAAAGCGTGAGGTCATAGAGTTAGAAATCTCTGCACAGCCTGAATGAAAAAAGGGCCATTTACGCTCCTCTTCCTCTTCCTTTCTCAAATGAACATAAAGTCGTCCGGAGGGACACAGCTCATAAAACATTCAGCCTCTGTTCTCCTTCTGTTGCCCCGTCACAAATAAACGTGCGATGCTAATACATCTTTTATGGACCAGACGTTCTTTCGCTCTGTTTAGTCCTTCACTGACCCAATCACTCCCTAAAAATAAAGATGGACTTAAAGACGTACTGTATATGTAAAGCGCCTTTATTATGGAATAACTTTTTGTTTGCAGAATAAAAGTTTAATGTAGCTTTCCTTAAATACCAGGGTTTTATAAAGTACCATAAATAAAGGTTCTATGATCTTTCATAACAGTGACAGAATCCTTTTAGGTGCCACACAGAAGCATTATGTATAGATCACCATAGACATTCTATCATAGACAAGAACCGTTTAACCAAGCAACGAACCATGTGTGCATTCAAATGGCTCTTTTGGTTGATGCTGTCCTCTATATAGCCCTTAACACAGACCTGTACCATTCACTCCCCATCCATACAGTCCATATGAATGCAAAGCCACAGGAAAAGCTATTCACCAGCTTTGTGATGTCACAAAAAACATACATGTATATATATTGGCCATTCAGCAGTGATGCAGTGATTCAGCAGTGATGCCCTCCATGAGTCATCCTGTGAGTGCCAGCACCATTGGCGGACCGACTGCACCACACAGGACTACATGCATGCAGACCGTTACGACGACTGTCCTTAACACCACGTCAACATCAGACTGTGCCAGACTGTCATGGAGTGACTCAGAATGGCAGCGGGTCATCTTCAGTAACGAGTCCCGCTTTTGTCTTGATGGAGACGACCAATGAATCCGTGTGTGGAGGCACCGTGGTCAGCGCCAAGATGAACGGTTTGTTGTCACACGCCACACGTCCAGAAGGTCCGTGTGTCACTCCACTTCCACCCCTACTGCACCATCTGCAGGAACTGTGTGGGATGGATTATTACAGGACACCATTAGGAACCACTACAACTCCATGCCAAGATGTCTGGCATGTTGTGTTAGTGCCCGACGCCATACTGAAAGACACTACTTCTGTATGTGTAGCTCAACAAATATTGATCATATCAGTCTAAATTTATCATCATTTATCGTTCCTGGTAACCTTTATCTTCCTTCCCAATAACACTACAATCCCACACAGTGCAGCTATTCTTCTGATGATGAGTATGTCATATATATGTATATATACACACACACACAAATACAAATAGCAAATTTCAAGTACTTGCAATGTTACAATTACTTGCAATAAAAATGGTGTTGCAAGATTTTGTTCAGACAAAATGAATTATATTATTATTATTCATCAATAAATTGATAAATGCATACATTAATAAATTGAAGGCTCAGTAATAAAAACAGCCTGGATAAAATAATGATACAATGGTTAAAAGTTAAAATAAATTACTGTTACTGCAGATTAGACCAGCGGAGCTCAAGAAGGAAAATACAGCATGTAGGATACTGGCTCTGTAACTGGATCCAATTAAAAATGTACCGCTACCGTGCTGTAACACAGTGGGCTACAGTATAAAAAGCTCTGGCTGCAGGACCTTTCCGGGAGCTGCTTTATCCTTGGCTTTTCTCATAGACTTCGGGCGCACTGAGTCTGCTGGAGGCTGTGGCGAACCACCTGTGCTCTGGATAAAGATACTAAATTAGACCAGCCTACCTGCGAGATGTGTGAATGTATTTAGAGCATGTGTAATTTTAACTGGACTCGCTGTGTTAGCTGGGACTCTACAGCAGTAATCTCTGGATTGGAAAAGTTTGCTAGCAAGTAAAGTTCAGAATGACTGGAAGTACTGGAAGCACTTTACAAAGTTTTTCCTTTGGAGAACATGAAAGGTGGTGGTACTAAACTTGTTTAACGGTGATAACAACCAGCCCTGAACAGCCGCAAATAAAACGGAAGAAATTCATAGCTTTGTAAACAAAGGGATTCAACACACTTCCGCAGTTAGAAAGTTAGTAGCTCTAATTATGGCACAATTTACAATAAAATCAGTCATAACAGTAAAAATTATGCTGTATTTGAGGATGTAATGTCAAATATACACAAATACGCAACTACCTTTTTCCCCTTTTCCCAGTTTTCTAAAGCAGGTAGAGCTGCTGTGTTAGCACTGAGGATCATCTGTGTTTGCTAACATTAGCAGCTGAAGCTAATCACAGTTTAGTGAATCCTTTACTCTCCAGATGAAGATGAAGTTCCATCAGCACTATTATACACCGATAAGAGCTCCAGAGTGTAAACTAGGACGGAATGATGATGTGCTGATCCATACGTTTAGAGTTATTTCTCTGTAGAGATCTTTACTACATCAGGAGACCAGCTAGGAGAAGCTAACGCCATTAGCGCTNGTTAGAAAGTTAGTAGCTCTAATTATGGCACAATTGACAATAAAATCATTCATAACAGTAAAAATTATGCTGTATTTGAGGATGTAATGTCAAATATACCCAAATACGCAACTACCTTTTTCCCCTTTTCCCAGTTTTCTAAAGCAGGTAGAGCTGCTGTGTTAGCACTGAGGATCATCTGTGTTTGCTAACATTAGCAGCTGAAGCTAATCACAGTTTAGTGAATCCTTTACTCTCCAGATGAAGATGAAGTTCCACCAGCACTATTATACACCGATAAGAGCTCCAGAGTGTAAACTAGCACGGAATGATGATGTGCTGATCCATACGTTTAGAGTTATTTCTCTGTAGAGAGCATTACTACATCAGGAGACCAGCTAGGAGAAGCTAACGCCATTAGCGCTTCTGCTAGCGGCCACAGAATGAGTGTTTCTGCTCATATTAACACTTGACAGAGAAAAATAAAAGCTGTGTTTGATTCTCCACACGGTTCTGTGTTAAAGTTACAAGTGTGGCTGGTGCAAATTCATGATTATATGAAGTTGTGAAGTTACTGATCTGGGAAGATTGTGTCAAGTATTTTGGTTAAATAGGATGAATACAGGATGAGCACAAAGTCCTTTTGTATCAGTGGCACTTGAAGTAAGTTCCTTGCTCCTGTGACATAATGTGGCTATGTAGCTTACTGCTGCTAACTGCTAGCTGCTAGCCTGTCTTGTAAACGGCTTCAAATAACTACTTTGTTGCATATTTTCTATTACACAACCCTCTTATGAAAAAGGTGGTTCTCTAAGGGTTCTTGAGTAAAAGCAATGGTTCCATTTAGAACCATGAGCTCTGTATAGAACCTTTTGTTTACATGGTGAAATGGCCCTTCAGATGGACGGAGAATGTGTTGTATAAGGTTCTACTGTATGTAGTACCAAAAAGCGTTCTTCTGCTGATATCAGGCTTGCAACAATAGAAGAACCCTTTTTAGTGCTGTAAAGAAGTATTTTGAAACAGGTTCTACATAGACGCATATACAACATGTTTTCCATCAATCTGAGCACATAACGGTTCAATGGAACTCATGGTTCTAAAGAGAGCATTTCCTTTTACTAAAAACCCCTTAAAGAACCATCATTTGCCACCATTTCACGTCTGCTCCGCCCAAACTTGACACGTCAGACCCATCATGTACCGCACAGGCACATCAGGAGGAGGCAGTGCTTCCCATTGAAAATGACTGGGATATTAGACGGTGCTTGGTCATGTCCTAAAATCTGAATCCAAAACTGTTAACACTGTCAAATGAATACAGGTAGTACTGTAAACCGCAGCACTGTGAGAGGGATTTACCGCTCTTCAGGTAATCCGTGTAATCTGTTACGTCCTTCCGCACAAATCTGGTTAATTCTTTATACTATTAAAGAGAACAGAGTGGAAACAGACGGAGAACAGTGTTCAGATCAGGAGTAAACAGTGTAAACAGCTCCTGTGAATCCTGGGTAGTGCTGTACACACTGCCACGGCTCCCATGAGGACCTTCTGTGTATATGTGACCGTTTGTGTGTGTGTGTGTTCACAGAGCCTCAGCTGAAAGGCATCGTCACCCGACTGTACAGCCAGCACGGCTACTACCTCCAGATGCAGCCGGATGGCACCATGGACGGCACAAGGGACGAGAGCAGCTCCTTCTGTAAGTGAGGATACCTGCACTGTACTAACCTGCAGCACCAACAAAAAGCTCCTCACCTTCTGAACTCCATGCTTTGTTTATATTAAAGCTGAAAGAGTAAAAGCATTTATCCTTGGTCCCTGAGGTTAAGATCAGGCTTGGGTTAGGCTGTATACAATGACACACAAAAGTTTGTGCACCCCTGGTTAAAATGTTTATTACAGCGAATAGTGAAGCGATTATCTGGTCTCCACAAGAGAACCTTCCGAGGTAAAGGCTTGGGCAGGTGTCACAGCTTGTGAAGGCTTTTTGTTGTCCTTCAGGTCTCGTTTTTTTTTTTTTTGGCTTTTAGTTCGGTGAGATTCTCGGGCTGTCTTGCACGCTCTTCTCCTTTGAGGTTTTTGATGATGTTTAGGTCTGGGGACTGTGAGGACCACGGCAAAACCTTCAGCTTGCTCCTCTTGCTGGATTTTGAGGTGTGTTTAGGATCATTATCCCCTTTTCATCTTAAGCTTGGTTTCCGATGGTGTGATGTTTGGTTCCAAAGTTTGTTGGTGTTTAATTGAATCCATTCTTCCCTCCACCAGTGAGATGTTCCAAAGCATGATGGATCCACCAACCCCAAAGCATGATGGATCCACCTCCCATGCTTAACAGCTCTTTTCATGAAATTCTGCATGGCTTTGATCATTGCAGCCAACAAGCTCTATTTTAACTTCATCAATCCACAGAACTTGTTTCCTACATCAGACTGGTTTAGATGTTCCCTTGCAAACATCTGATGCTGAATTTTGTGGTGAGGATGCAGGAAAGGCTTTCTTTTGATGACTCTTCCATGAAGGTCATATTTGTGTGGATGTTGCTAGTGATGCGCGACTCTGGGTTATCTGGAATCTTGTTCCGCTTTCCAAGAGGCTGAAGTTAGCTCTGTATTTGCCAGCTGTGCCAGTGCACCTCAAGTGATGCAGCTGTTACCTTAATGGTGTGCAAGCACCAGAATGTAACAGCATTTCCATTTAAGGTGGAACGGAAATCGGAATAAGAGCCTGACAATAGGAGCTAATCTAATCTTCATCTGCTTTTCCACGACGTTCTGTGAAAAACATTGTTGGGTTTTGGTTTTCGTTGCTTGACGTGTTTGTAATGATTGTTTATTGTGACCCAAATCATGAAGATAGCGAAGATCTGTGCTGCAGGGTGTATAGAAAGCATTTACATGTGTGCAGAGTTTGTACTACAGTGGCTGCTGAGCAGCGCTGGTGTTGTTTGAAGCTGTCTCTCTGAAGATTCACCCTGAAGATTCAACTCTGTTGCAATCAACTCTCCTTCACTAGGTGTCGCTGCACAGTAGAACAGCCCAACACCACTCCAGGGTCTGCTAAAACAGGGGTTCTCAACCTGTGGGCCGTGGACCACCAGTGGACCATGAAGAACCCTGTAGTGGTCCGTGGGCCTATACTCATGTGGAGGCAGTAGACAGTAGTGGGCTGGAAAGGTAATAGATAATCATATTAGTGTTATATTAAGTATATAAATATAAATATATGTATATTAATGTGCACATGTACAAATGAAAACGTTGCAGTAGCAGCAGGCTAATTAAACAACTTGTGTTTGAGACAACATAGTCGCTGGCTAGCCACTGATGGAGAGGTTTCTTGGGGTGCTTTCACAGCAGCATTGTTTGAATTTGGACATATTCATCTTTAACCAATTTTCTTGGAGAAATTGTGTTTATAAAAGTTGGTTGTAGTTTTCTGGTGGGCTTTGTTGGAGATCAGTTTTCAGGTGGGACTTGTTGGAGATCAGCTGATCTTCTACTCACTTCTACTATTCACAGTAACAGAAATGTTGACCAGGGGTGCCCAAACTTTTGCACGTCCCTGTAGGTACCTACAAACAGTACAATACATATGTATATGTATGACACAGAAATCTGCAGCCACACCTTCAAGTTCAGTCTTCAGCATTTTCAGGTACTTCCAACACATTCAGTGGTGTTGAGGTTCTGGACTCTGGGGTGGTCACTCCATTGGTCTGAGAACACCATCAGCTTCTTCGTTGGATGTGTGTGTCTCCTTTTCTCAGTGAGGAGCTTCTTGAACAGCTACACCTCCTTTCAGACCACCATAGTGTTGAGGTGTCTTCTCACAGTGGAAGAAGGATGGACAGAAACACCTGTGGATGTTCTCAGATCTGAAGCAGGAGTGGAGTTTGATGTTCTCCTTTCTCAGAGCTTTAAGTGCTGTTTATCTGACGGGGACAGTGTTGGTAGGTCTTCCAGGTGGTTGTTAGGAGTCCTGTTTACTGCTTAATGCTCCTTGTGTCTGGAAATTAAATAAATTAATACACCTTATACCTTATTAACGTTCATATGCAGAATGCAGTTAGTCTGTGTGTGCTATGCAAAGTATTTCCTCTTTCATTTCATCTCTGTCCTCACCTAAACTCTGTCTGTCCAGTCGTAAATCTCATGTCCAGTATCTCCGCCCCTGTCCTTCTGTCCGTAGGTATGACGGTGATAATTAATTTGAAAGCCCACAGTTGGCATATGTTTGGACTGCATGTCTGGCACAAGGCCAGGTGTTTTACACTCTGCCACCAGCTCCTGGCGCCAGCTTTAGGCTCATTTCACTAAAGCTGACCCATGTGATCGATGGATACATATCCACCACCCATCCCCCACACACAGGAGCCAATAGACCACATCAGAAGTTTGTAATCTTTTCATTATGGAAATTCCACTGAGGGTGATTACTGAGCTGCTGTTGGCTGGATATTTGTAAATAGTACTATACAAAGTAGTGAGTTACACGTTTCTAATAAAGTGGCCAGTTAGTGGAAGTACAAGGTAGGTGTTTCTGATAAAATGGCCAGTTAGTGAAAGTACAAGTTCAGTGTTTCTAATAAAGTGGCCAGTTTGTGAAAGTACAAGTTTGGTGTTTCTGATAAAGTGGCCAGTTAGTGAAAGTACAAGTTCGGTGTTTCTAATAAAGTGGCCAGTTAGTGAAAGTACAAGTTCGGTGTTTCTAACAAAGTGGCCAGTTAGTTGAAGTACAAGGTGGGTGTTTCTAATAAAGTGGCCAGTTAGTGAAAGTATGAGTTTGGTGTTTCTAACAAAGTGGCCAGTTCGTGAAAGTACAAGTTTGGTGTTTCTAATAAAGTGTCCAGTTAGCGTAAGTATGACATTTTCTACCATATCACTTTGGAGCATTCCTATTGGCCCGTGTATTGTGAAACGTTCCCGGAAGGGTATCTGGAGTTAAAGAATGGCTAGATTTTGCTGTGATTGGGCTGATATATGGGAAATGAGATAAACCCAGTCATACTTTCTGCGTCGTAGACGAGATGGAATGTGAAACGTGCTGTCTTTTCCTCCATCAGACTTATTTCGGAATGCTTTACTCCTCTCTGAGCTTTGCGTTTGTGAGTGAAGGTTAGGGATTCTGACAGCGTTTGATCTGAATGCAGTTTGGCGCGGATGTTTGTGCCTCTTCATATCACTCCATCGTCTCTGAGGGAGAGAAACATCACATGTGTCTTGTCTGTCCAGCAAGAGAACGGGTGCTCAAATGAACCAAATGAACACTGCACATCCTGTAATACTATTTTAAGCTGCAGTTCTCAGAGTTCTTAGTCTTAGACCCCCTGTGTGGATAGGAAGTACCACGGTGCCCCCTCACTCTGCTACACCCCACCACCACTGCCTATATGTTCTTCTGCCTTCCTCCTTTTCTTTCTCATCCCCTCTGTCTCTCTCTCTTCCTTCATGGCGAAGGGAAGCTGTGACAGTTTGATTAAAACAGATGTGACTGTCTGTTCTGGCTCTTCTTCACTTCTCCAGCCCACATATGAACATTCACACTGTGTGAGCTGGACTGTCCTGCACATCTGACACATCCTCTCCATTAAAGCTTAATTAAGCCTGATTATTTCCGTTATTAATGTCCATTCGGAGTAGATGCTGAGCAATTCATAGTTTCCGAAAAGCATTTGGAATCTAAGGGGACGATTGCTGTGGTTATGAATGTAACATGTTTCCATTCTTGCTCCTATCTTTCCTTTCATGGTGCTTCAGATGGTTTCAGTGGGTAACCAGACGGTCTGGACTGCTGGCAGGTCAGTTCAGCACCTGGACTCCTTTTACGATGGAGCCATGTTGCTGTAATACGTGCAGAACGTGGTTGATTGTCCTGCTTAAATAAGCTAACTGTTGTTAAATGTTGCTCCAAAACCCATATATACCGTTCAGTATTAATGGAGCTTCACAGATGTGCAGGTCACCCAGGCCATGTGCACTAGTGACCCCCTCCCACATGCCATCATGGATGCTGGCTTTTGGACTGTGTGCTGATATCAAGCCGGATGGTCCCTCTCCTCCTTAGTCCAGAAGATCCATGATTTCCTAAAAGAATTTCAGATTTTGATTCCACGGGACACTTTTCCACTTCTCCTCAGTCCATCTTAAATGAGCTGGGGTCCAGAGAAGGTGGTGGTGGAGTTTCTGGATCTGTTGATATCTGGTTTCTTCTATGCATGGTGGAGTTCTGACTTGTGTTTGTGGAGTAGTGATGAACTCTTGCTGGGAAGTGTTCCGGATCCCATGCAGTGACTCCACTCCAGGATCGTCGGGTTTGTTTTTAATGTGGTGCAATCTGAGGGTCTGAAGATCATGACCATCCAGTACTGGTTCTAGTTCTTGAGCCTTGTGTACAGAGGTTCTCCAGGTTCTCTGGATCTGTTAATGATAGTATGTGGTGTAGATGATGATCATCTCCAGGTTCTTTGCTGTTACGTTGAGGAACGTTCTTCTTGAACTGCTGCTTTATTTGGCGGTGCAGTCCTTCACAGAGTGATGACCCCGCCCCCTCTTTACTCCTGATAGACTCCGCCTCTCTGGGAGGCTCTTTATACCCAATCATCTTACTGACCTGTTACCAATGAACCCAATTAGCTGTGAGATGTTCCACCTGATGTTGTTGTCACGCAACTTTACCGCCTTTCGTTCCTCCTGTGCATATCAGTTCATATACCCCACACCGATAGTTTTACAAGACTGTGTGTCTGTGTGTCTCCTCTCTCTCCAGCACAGTTCAACTTGATTCCTGTGGGCCTGCGGATAGTGGCGATCCAGGGGGCGAAGACGGGGCTTTATCTGGGAATGAACAGCGAGGGGTACCTCTACACCTCCGTGAGTGACTAATCCATCCCTCAGAGCTCCTAATGATTATGCACTCAGTGTGTCTCCACAGTAATGACGAGTAGATGATTGAGGATGTGCAGCTCCTTTGGAGGTAAATTATTGTTCGGAGAGCTAAATTACCCTCCTCCAATTAAAGAATGGAACTAAACAGTCCAGGAAAAATAGGCCATTTGGCACCGAGGGTCCTCTGGCTGCTGTCCGTGGTGCTGAAATTCGTCACGAGTCTGAAGGTACCAAGGTTATACTGCTGGTGTTTGAAAGTCATTATGAGCTCCAGGATTTCGTTATGCTTAGTTTAAGGTTTTAAAGGTTTGGTGTAAATGAATGTAAAGTATGAATTCGCTCTGATTGGTGGCTGATTCATCTCCAAATAACTGATGAAATAATAAGTTGCTTGCAGTCATGTGAATCTGATGGAGCATAAAATCCAGAAGGAGGGCACCACTAACACTTAAACACCACTAACATTTAAACACAGCTAACACTTAAACACCACTAACATTTAAACACAGCTAACACTTTAACACCACTAACATTTAAACACCGCTAACACTTTAACACAACTAACATTTAAACACAGCTAACAGTTAAACACTACTAACATTTAAACACCACTAACACTTTAACACCGCTAACACTTAAACATTGCTAATTTTTGAACACCACAAACACTTAACCACTTACACTTGAACACCAACAACGCTTCAAAATTGCTAACGCATGAACACCACTAACACTTATACATTGCCTACACTTCAACATTGCTAACGCATGAACACCACTAACACTTCAACATTGCTAATGCATGAACACCACTAACGCTTAAACACTGCTTTCACTTGAGCACACTAACACTCAAACATTGCTAGCGCATGAACACCACTAACACTTTATCTTTGATAATGCTTAAACACCACTAACACTTATACATCACTAATGCTTGAACACCACTAACACTTAAATACCACAAACATTTAAATCACTACTAGCACTTAAACACCTAATGCTTAAACACCACTGACGCTTAAACATAGCTAACACTTAACCACAAACACTTTAACACTGCTAACGCTTAAACATTGCTAACACTAACACCACTAACACTTGAATATTGCTAACCTTTGAACACCACAAACACTTAAACACCACGAATGCTTAAACATCACTAACACCTAAACACCAGTAACACTTAAACACATCTAACACTTAAATACCACAAACATTTAAATCACTACTAGCACCTAAACACCTAATGCTTAAATACCACTGATGCTTAAACACTGCTAACACTTAAACACTGCTAACACTTTAACACCGCTATGGTATGATCCGGTATCGTTCTGCTCCTGCAGGCTGGAATAGGAGCGCCTGTTCACCGCATTTGTTTGTGCTGTTGCGAGTGTGCGGAAGCATACGGCTCCCAGCGGTTCAGCATCTGCACACAAACACAAACAATAACACTGAATTAACCAGATAGCTGTGACCAATCACCCTCACCACGTCTGCAGAACGAGGGAGAGAGAGAGAGAGATTTAATGGGGTGAAGGAGAACGAGAGGATGTGAAGAAGTGAAGGAGCATTCAGCTGTCTCAGAGAGAGAGAGAGAGAGAGAGAGAGAGAGAGAGTGGGTGAGAGAGAGAGAAAGAAAGAGGGGAGAGAGAGAGAGGGAGGAAGAGAGAGACAGAGAGAAAGACGGAGAGAGAGAGTATCCCACTGCGATTAGAGATTAGTGATGTGGATTTTGAGAGCTCTTTTGTCTCTACTCGTTCAGTGAGCGGAGGAATGGAGGGATTTTCTCTTCAGTAGTACAGACTGATATTCAGATCAAAGGGAACACAGCAGAGCTGCACGATACGACAGCGTATCAGCATCACGGTTATACTGCAGTGAATAACAGTCACCCTATTAACTAGATATTAACTCAGCATCCGGTCTGAACTCTTCTACCTCCTGTCCTCCTAAAGCTCTCTCTCTCTTCGCTCTTCCTGTTCTTTATCTGCTGTCCTATCCCTGTTTATCATCCTGTCCTTCAACACGCCCTGTCATCCCTGACCTGAATTTTGTACAGTAATAAATACAGCCTGATAAACCCCTACATTTACATTAACACTAACCCTTACACTTACACTAACACTAACACTAACCCTTACATTTACACTAACACTAACCCCTACACTTACACTAACACTTACCCCTACACTTACACTAACACTTACCCCTACACTTACACTAACACTAACCCCTACATTTACACTAACACTAACCCTTACATTTACACTAACACTAACCCCTACATTTACACTAACACTTACCCCTACACTTACACTAACACTAACCCTTACATTTACACTAACACTAACCCTTACATTTACACTAACACTAACCCCTACATTTACACTAACACTAACCCTTACACTTACACTGGCACTAACCCTTACATTTACACTAACCCCTACATTTACACTAACACTAACCCCTACATTTACACTAACACTAACCCCTACACTTCCACTAACACTAACCCCTACATTTACACTAACACTAACCCCTACATTTACACTAAACCCCTAACCCCTACATATACACTAAACCCTAACTCCTACATTTACACTAAACCCTAACCCCTACATATACACTAAAACCCTAACCTCTACATATACACTAAACCCTACCTCTGTGCTTACACTAAACCCTAACCCCTGCATATACACTAAACCCCTAACCCCTGCATATACACTAAACCCCTAACCTCTGCATATACACTAAACCCTAACCCCTGTGCTTACACTAAACCCTAACCCCTACATATACACTAAAACCCTATATTTTCACTGAACCCCTAAGCTCTACATATACACTAAACCCTAACCCCTGCGCTTACACTAAACCCTAACCCCTGCATATACACTAAACCCCTAACCCCTACATTTACACTAAACCCTAACCCCTACATTTACGCTAAACACTAAGAAACTATTTTAAACCATTTTTTTGAAGCGTTCGCCACATTTTTAACAAAAAGTAATATGTTCAGAACCGTACAGTTCATTCCCAGTGAGAGTATGTGAAGTCTGGCTGAGGGGAATGCTGGGTAATGCTGCTGATGTGTGACGTTATGTAACAAGGTTCACGTCTTTATTCTAATCTTCTACACTTACATAAGCAGACCTAACTGTGTATGTACATGTATATATTACGTGACGGTACTACTTCATCCAACATCTGGGCTCCACAGCATTAACATCTGTCAAAGTAGCAGCTCTGATCATGTGTGGATGTTCATGCATATATGTGTGTGTGTGTGTGTGTGTGTGTGTGTGTGTGTGTGTGCTTGTTTTTAGCTCTTGGAGGGAATATATATGAACAGTTTGGATCCTGCAATTTGCATAAAGCCAACATATTAAATGACTGAATGGTTCATAATGTGGAAAAGCAATCTTTTCCTCTGAATAAAGTGATACAATGTGCAGTTCCCTCACAATATGATTCAGAATGTGCTGTTGACTCCCCAGTTAATACAAGCCGTACACAGAAAGAGCCAATTTCAACTTCGCAACCATGACTGCATTTACATATGAGCAGCCATTCAGCCTGGAGCAGTTACCCCCACTCTTTCACGCTGAGGTTATATGGAGTCAATCACCACAGAGACCATTAAATCTACCACAGAACGTATTTATTCTGTATTTACACTGTTCTCTGATGTTCTACATAGAAGGTATGTGACTTTCTTGGGGGTGAAAACTGGCCAGATCCAGCGAGCTGTTTCCCCTTGTTTGTTGAGCTCATGAATAATTAGATAAGCTCTGCTCTGACTGGCTGGTTTACAACGAGATGCCGCCCACGATGATCACACAGATGCAACATGTGGAAATAGACTAAATGAAATGAGCCTCTGTGTAAATAAGCTCCGCCCTCATACTATTTAGCTAGCTATGCTAGTTACTTGGAGCTAATGCTAGTAGCTAACGTTACCTGTACTTGCTACTGGCTTTCCATCTGGACATCAACACACAGTAGATTAAAGTTGTTCCTCACTATGAAACTCTCGGTTTAAGATGATCTGCTTCAACCAGCAAACATGGATACAATCACACAGCATGGCTACTACTTACAGGCTGCTGTTGGGGCTGTGATGTTAATAAAGGTGGAGCTGCTCCTCTCAAACACTGAGAGGAGCTGCTCCATGTTGTCCAAGAGTTTGGGAAACTGTCCGGAGTGAAATGTGCAGACTGCAGGATTAAAGTTGTTCCGGGATCCTGTTCTCCAGCTTGTTTTGGGAATTTTCCGTTCCACCTTAAATGGTGCTGCAGTTACATTCGGGTGCCTGTACAAGCTGCAGCATTTAAGGTGGAACGGAACGTTGGATTAAGAAGCTGGTGAATAAGAAGAAACTTCAGCCTGGTTTAAAGATGAACATCAACCATGTACCGCTGACAGTTGGTGTTCCTTGGGAAGGGAATGAAAAGTGCTGACATCCCCTTCCCAGCCTGGAATGCTGGATTTCTCCATATAGTCCACTATGTTGGTTCTGTAGCTCCGTTGTGGTTGTATATAAATGTTGAGGGTGTAAATATTAACGAGTCTGTTCCGTAACAGTTTAGGATTTTGGAATTGGCCCGTCTTCCCATCCTCTTTTGGAAATGCAGGATTTGGATTTGAAGGAGGAACAACAGTGTTTGAGGTTCACGGTACGTCAGTTCTGTGTACTGAACACTTCTTATTCAGCTGTGATAATGTGAATACAATTCCACTCATTCACTCAGAAGGGTTCGCTCAAGGCTTAAACCTTGAAATGGATAATAATCCATTAACATTATGTGACATTTTGTCTTAAAATAGCAGCTTCTGGATCATTTTGATTCTGACTTGCTATAGCGCTACATAACTTTGGAGAAGTGAGTATGAGACCTCTCACGAGAACAGCCAACAACTATGGATCTGTGGATATTCAGGAGCTATAAGAAGAAGTTGATGAGAAGAGATGCTGTCAGAGGAATAGGAAAAAAGAGAGTGATCGAGCTGGAGACCGGACAAGAGCTTATCTCGGAATGCCGAGAGCTAAAAGGATGTGAGATAGATGCCGAGCTGGTCTTCTTTCTGTTGGGTTAAGTAATCACTGATTAGCCAGCATACTTGTCTTGCTCGACCTGGTCAGTCAGCATGGTTCTTTCATTGTCTGTGTCAGTTCTGTTTCTTCAGCTGGTCAACAAATGCACAGCTCCACCCAATGTCCATGAGGGGCTCAAAGTGCAATTAGTAAAGTCACTGTAGCAATCTCAGGCTCCTGCAGATGGCGCCGCACAAGGATGATGGGGCTATAAATACTTGCAGGGTCTGAGTGACGGGATCCATACATTGGGAAGATGTGGTACAGTGCAGTGAATGTCTCGTTCCATGTGTGGAAAATGGCTCCAAAGCAGATGTTAATGATTGGCTAAAGGGAGTGACTGCATTTGGGCGTGCCAAAGACCATAGTGTGAAGGAAGTAGCTGAATCTGCAGGTGTATGGAAGCGTACGGTCAAACGAAAAAATCCCAGTCTACAGGGAATTCTCCTTGGAATTGTGCCAGGGAAGGCATCCACCAAATCTGGACCAACTGAGAGTGACTGAATGTGTGTCCTACATCCAGAAACGTGTCCAGTAGATGCCAAATCCAGTCACAGCTGTTATTGGTGCTCGTGGTGGGATTACACACTGTCAGGTACGTTTCAGTCGCAGGTGGACATTTTTGTCAGGGGAGCTTGTATCTGACAGTGGTGTGAAGGTGAATTACCCTCTGCAGATGTAGGGGAACCCCAAGAGCAAAAAATACCAGTTCTCAGACATTTCATGATGAACAGGCCAACATAAATGGTGCAAAACGACTCTTGTTCCACCTGTCAGTGTAAACACCCCTCAAAGGTTTACCAGATTGTGTGTGCGTGTGTTCTAATCATGGTCCTCGTTCCTCTGGAGAAGATGTGAATGACATGCAGACAAATGTTAACAGTGGCGACGGCGGGCTCCTCGCTGTCAGGATGATGGAGGTTCAGGGAGGCGTGACAGACGGAGGCCTGCCGACGGGGGGTGTGGGGGTGGTGTGTGTGTGTGTGTGTGTGGGGGGGGGGGTGACACGCTTTCTTCTCCTCCTTTTCTCTCCTCATTCTATCCTGCCATCACTTCACACTAGGCAAGCCTGCTGAGAATACATTGCACTAGTGCAGCTAGTCATCCAGTACTGACCAGTCTATTTAGACTGTTTAATAATACACACTGACTGACCACTTTATCAGCTCCACTGACCATCTAGGAGCACTCTGTAGTTCTACAGTTCCAGACTGTAGTGCATCTGCTTCTCTGTGTACTTTATTACCCTGTTCTTCAGTGGTCAGGACCCCCACAGGACCACCACAGAGCAGGTATTATGTGGGTGGTGGTTCATTCTCCTCACTGCAGTGGTGGTGGTGTGTCTCTGTGTGTTGTGCTGGTGTTATCCCATCACATCTGGACTGTCCAGTGTTGTATCAGGTTATGGTGGCTACGTGGTGCGGAGGTCTAGTGTGGCATGTAATGATCAGTTATGCTACACAGTTTAAAGAGGGTTCCTAGAGCACGACTGCAGGTCCTCTCAGCTCGTACTGAGGGAATCTCCTGCTCACTGTGTGTGTGTGTGAGTGTGTGTACCTTTGGTAAGGCCTCATGAAAATGGTTTCCTGATAAAAATAGTGCTTCGTCCCTTTCCTGACCCACTTTATCCGCAGCGTGCTCTGGAAAAACCCTTCTGGGCTGAGAGAGAGAGAGACAGAGAGAGAGAGAGAAAGAGAGAGAGAGAGACAGAGAGTGAAAGAGAGAGAGAGAGAGAGAGAGAGAGAGAGAAAGAGAGAGAGAGAGAGCGAGAGAGAGAGAGAGAAGACCACAAGCCACCAATGTTGTCACTCAAAAACTCACATAGAAAGATAGAATAAAGAAGAATAAAGAGAGAGAGAGAGATTGAGAGCTGAGAGATATGTAGAGAGAGAGTAAGCAAGTGAGACAAAGTTGAGAGAGAGATAAAGATAGAGTGTAAAAGAGAGAGAGTAGAGTGAGAGAGTAGAGATGAAGAGTAAAGAGAGAGTAGAGGGAAAGAATAGAGAGAGAGAGAGAGAGTAGAGGGAAAGAGAGAGAGAAAGAGTAGAGGGAAAGAAGCAGAGAGAGAGAGAGACAGAGAGAAGAGAGAGAGAGAGTAGAGAGAGAGAGAGAGAAAGAGTAGAGGGAAAGAGAGAGAGAGTAGAGGGAAAGAATAGAGAGAGAGAAAGAGTAGAGGGAAAGAGAGAGAATAGAGGGAAAGAATACAGAGAGAGAAAGAGTAGAGTGAGAGAGTAGAGAGACAGAGAGAAGAGAGGGCGAGGGAGAGAGAGAACAGAGAAAGAGTATATATAGAGAGATTCAGTGATGTTGATGTCTGGACTCTGGGGTGGACTGGGGTGGGCTTTGTTTGATCTCCTTTTCTCAGTGAGGAGCTTCTTAAACAGCTACACCTCCTTTCAAACCTCCATAGTGTCACAGTGGGAGGATAAAGAGAAACACCTGCGGCTGTTCTCAGAGCTGAAGCAGGAGTGGAGCTTGATGTTCTCCTCTCCCTCAGAGCTTTAGGTGCTGTTTATCTGTTGGGGACAATGTTGGTGGGTCTACCAGGTCTTCCAGGTGGTTGTTAGGAGCGCCATTGTATCTCCAGAAGTCTAGCTGTGTGATCCTCAATGGAAAGGGCACCATGCTCTCCTGACCTGTGGAGAACGTTGTTATCTCTGGTTCCCTGAAGAGACTCCAGGGTCCATATCTCCGGTTCCCTGAAGGCTAACAATGTTATCTTGTTGGAAAGACCATGTCACACCCTACCGACCTGTGGAGTTTGGCTTTATCACAGATTTCTAAGGTCACTTGTTGTGAAGCATTTCCTTCTCCTGTTTCTTTATTCGTGACATCATCAGTGATTAGTCGACGTCGACTCGACTTAGCTGCCTGAAGTCGTGCAACCACTACACTACACATAATCAAACCTGGGCGTATATCTGATAAATGGATGTTATGCTCCGCAGAGGGTATTAAGATGCGGAACAGCACTGCCGGCGAGATGCCATCGTTTCCATCATGGCGGAGAAAGGGAGGGAGGCAGAGAGCAGGATGATGGAAGAGAGAGGGTTTACAGACAGGAATCACGTTCAGCCACACATCACAGGCACTGAGTGGCACTGGACGATGGTCACTCATGCCTTTCCTGCGGTGGTAATGAAACCCAGCCTGTTGGAGTACATAGTCCATAAAGCTGCTGCACCGTTTTATTGCCGCTCTCAGCATTTTATGGACCACAGCAATAGATGGGAGAACATCTAGCGACTGGGGGGGGGAGTTACATACACCAATATATACACTAACCTTCATTCCCTGTCATAGGAACACCTTATAACTCCCTCCCATGTCTCTATTATACATCCTTATACCATACAGTATACACATACACCTAATGTGTATATACATATATGTATTGTGCCGTGTGTGAAGGCACCGGGGTCAGCGCCAAGATGAACAGTTTGTTGTCACGCGCCACACGTCCAGAAGACCTGGTGTCACTCCACCTCCACCCCTACCGCACCATCTGCAGGAACTGTGTGAGGATATTCAAGCTACGTCCAGAGCTACATAATTCATAGTGGTGAAATGATTCTTTGGAAAAACCAAAAAGGGTTCTTCTACTCTTCTACGAAGTAGCACACCTTTTTTGGTCCATATAGAGCCAGTTTTAAAAAGGTAATACCGAGGGTGCTTAGGAGTTTGTGAACTCTTAATAATTTTCTATATGTCAGCATAAAAATGAACTAAAACTTCTTCAGAAGTTCTAAAAGTACATAAAAAGAACCTGATTAAATAAACAAGGCACTAATATTAATTTTTCCTCGTTTATTTAACGGAAAATGATCCGGTGTTGCATATCTGTGAGGGTAAAAGTTTGTGAGTTTGTGAGCCTGTGCTAAACATCTCCGGTAACTGTTGATCCATCCTGCACATTAACATAGCGGAAGTATAGCCCGTTCCTCCGTGCGGGACAGCTCTGACTCTGGGATATTGGCAGGTTTCCTCCCATGGACAGCTTACTTCAAGTCCCTCCACAACATTCCTATTAACCAAGATGCTACCACCATCATGTTTCACAGATGGGATAAAGGTTCCTATCCTGGAATGCAGGGTTCTCCTTTCTCCAGACATAAACCAGAAAGATCTATTTTGGTCTCATCTGTCCTCAAAGCTTTCTTCCAGTGACTGCAGATGGGCAGCAATGTTCTTTATGGAGAG
Source organism: Semaprochilodus insignis (assembly GCA_034552555.1). Taxonomy (NCBI): domain Eukaryota; kingdom Metazoa; phylum Chordata; class Actinopteri; order Characiformes; family Prochilodontidae; genus Semaprochilodus; species Semaprochilodus insignis. Next base: position 27,972,722 of record CM067490.1, on the reverse strand, counting down.
CAGTGAGGTTCTCCTTGCAGCCCTGCCATGCACACCATTGTTGTTCAGTGTTCTCCTGATGGTGGACTCATGAACGTTAGCATTAGCCACTGTGAGAGAGGCCTTCGGTTGATTAGAAGTTATCCTGGGTTCCTTTGTGACCTCGCAGACTACTACACGTCCTGCTCTTGGTGTGATCTTTGTTGGTGGACCCCTCCAGGGGAAGGTAACGGTGGTCCTGAATTTCCTGCACTTGTACACAGTTTGTCTGACTGTGGGTGGTGAAGTTCAAACTCTTTAGAGGTGTTTTATAACCCTTCCAGACGGATGAGCAGCAACAGCTTGTTTTTTGTGGTCCACAGAAATCTCCTTTGTTTGTGTGATGATACGCATCCCCAAACATGTGTTACGAAGATCTTCCATTTTAGATTCTTCACAGTAGCTCAGGATGGATGATATATCAGCTTGTCTTCTAGCCAGTGAGTGTCCATAAAAGTGGCGCGGACAGTTAATTCTCCGCCTCCCTGACACTGCGGTCCTCACTCTAACCTCAATCTTATTGACAGCTGCTCTTCATCCTTCACTCAGACCAGGAACAGATGAGCTGTGATGATGGAGCATCACGCTGCTTCTGCCAGCATCACTTAAACATCACGCTGTGGCCTCGGCTGTATACAGATCAGTCAGCTTGATCTTTTTCCTCATACTTTACCGGCTGCTGTGGTCACCACACATTTAGAAACATCTACAAACATCAACACACATCTACAAACATCGCTAGACATCTACAATCATCACCAGACATCTACAATCATCACTAAACATCTATAATCATCTACAAACATCTACAATCATCTACAAACATCTATAATCATCTACAAACGTCTACAAACATCTACAAACATCTACAATCATCACCAGACATCTACAATCATCACCAGACATCTACAATCATCACTAAACATCTATAATCATCTACAAACATCTACAATCATCTACAAACATCTATAATCCTCTACAAACATCTATAATCATCACCAGACATCTATAATCATCTACAAACGTCTACAAACATCTACAACATCATCAAACATCTATAATCATCACCAGACATCTACAAACATCACCAAACATCTATAATCCTCTACAAACATCTATAATCATCACCAGACATCTATAATCATCTACAATCATCACCAGACATCTACAAACATCACCAAACATCTATAATCCTCTACAAACATCTATAATCATCACCAAACATCTATAATCCTCTACAAACATCTATAATCATCACCAAACATCTATAATCATCTACAAACGTCTACAAACATCTACAACATCACCAAACATCTATAATCATCACCAGACATCTACAAACATCACCAAACATCTATAATCCTCTACAAACATCTATAATCATCACCAGACATCTATAATCATCTACAATCATCACCAGACATCTACAAACATCACCAAACATCTATAATCCTCTACAAACATCTATAATCATCTACAAACATCTATAATCATCTACAAACATCTACAAACATCACCAAACATCTATAATCATCTACAAACATCTATAATCATCTACAAACATCACCAAACATCTATAATCATCTACAAACACCCCAGCCCAATACTTGGCACGTATATTGGCATGGCCCTCTTTCTTCCTGATGAAAGTATCCCACTCTACTGGTCAGTGCTGTTCCATGGAGAGTGTCTGTGTCAGCAGTGGTACAGCTGAAAAAGCTAAATTCACTGACTGTCAGGACAGTCTGCAGGCGTTTGGACGTTTAGAGCCGGAGAAATATGCAATACTACACATTAATGCAGACACACACGCATGTGCTGCCATAAATACAGAGATTAACTCAAGCACTTACTCACGCGATGCAGGCGCTCATAAACACAGCCTGTTAAGGAGCTTTATGTGGAGTTATGATCTGAGGGAAAGTGGCTGCAGATGATTTCCTGCAGCTGTTTATTCAGTCGCATCCCAGTCACAGCATATTTGCCCACACGTGTCTGCTGATGCCTCACGCTGAACCGAGACATATCCTTCTCTTCATCTGTTTACTGCGGTTCCCTGAGCTCAAAACCAACAACACCTTACAAGCACAATACATACACTCATACCAGCACCACACACTACCACGGCAGTGTCTCTGCTGAACACCACCCAAACACTGTAATACCTGGACAACAGTGCTTCCCTAGTCAGAAACTGACCAATCCTGACAGTGAGTGGAAGCACAAGGTAGGTGCTTCCAGTAAAGTGGCCAGTTAGTGGAAGCACAAGTTAGGTGTTTCCAATAAAGTGGCCAGTGAGGCACAAGGTGGGTGTTTCTGATAAAGTGGCCAGTGAGTGGAAGCACAAGGTAGGTGTTTCTAATATAGTGGCCAGTTAGTGGAAGCACAAGTTGGGTGTTTCTAATAAAGTGGCCAGTTAGTGGAAGCACAAGGTGGGTGTTTCTGATAAAGTGGCCAGTGAGGGGAATCACAAGGTAGGTGTTTCTAATAAAGTGGCCTGTTAGTGGAAGCACAAGGTGGGTGTTTCTGATAAAGTGGCCGGTTAGTGGAAGCAGAATGCAGTTAAAGACATATGTTTGTGGACATTGGGGCTGTCTTGTCTCTTCTGTTGTTCTGTATAATAGAGCTTACAGTTGGAGGAATCTACGGTGATCCAAAGTCGTGCTGAATTATGGATGTGCCTTTGAAACAGCGTAATTGATATTAATTATTCAGCTATGTTTGCAGCGTTGTGTTACGTTCTTCCCACAGCAAACAGGAGGGACGTGGAGGTCAGATTTGTCCGTCTGGTTACAGTAGATCCGGCTGACCGTGTGTTTTTGAAGGAGTTTAACTGTTTGTGTTCTTCTGGAGGGCTGGAGTGACAGACGTTGAGACTGTTTCATTCAGTTTTATTAGCGTCACGTTTTCAACAACAAGCTCGACAGATCCATACTGCTCAGGGGAAACAGCATCAAGCAAAATGTGCTTCATGGTAAATAATAGTATTCGTAAAAACATGGTGGCCTTTGTAACACTGTAGAAATGTAAGCTGACCAAAATCCACATGTAAATGAGGTTATACATATTAAAAAATGGGTATATTCTGCTCTGTCATGTTTTGAGACCCTCATGATCAGCTGTACATATGCATTTGTTGGCAAGCTGAAGACACAGCTGAATCAGGCTCCCCTTCCCGTGCGCCCACATCATACACGCATATGGACTGTACAGATGACACTTAAGATTCTGGCTGTTTCTTTGTGTAAGTCACTGGAATGGTGGGTGTAACCTGTAATGTCCATATACCTGTGTGATGTGTGTGCATGTGAAGGGGAGTCGGAGTTCACCAAAACACCGGCAATAACAGCATCAGAAGAGAAAGAACCATGTGGACTAACAAGGTGGAGCAGTAGTGCCAGATTTTCCATAAGTGACATTAGCGGGGATGGACACTCTGGAATGGGATTTCCCTTGTTTTTGTTTAAAATGGAGAAAAAAAAATCTTTTAACTATGAGAATGATATTTTAGCATGCAGGATTTTGTCACACTTCCGGGCTCTCCTCCTGTCTCTGTGTACTCCATGGACTACATTTCCCACAATGCACTCAGTCATGATGTCATTACCACATGCTTGCAATCCACCAAACCTTCCCGATCCTTTTCCCCAGAGTACTGATTGTATTCACCTGTTGCTCATTAAACATGGCTATATATAATGCTTTGTTTGAGCTCAGTCTTTGTAGGGTATTGTCACCTTGTTTACATGCTGAGCGGTTATTCCTGTGGTTCTGCCAGTTTATGATCTTTGGTTGTTTATTGGTTACTGCTTTTGTCTTCCCCTTTCGGGCTGGTTGTTGGTTTGGCTTGTTGTTTTGGTTTTGGCTTTGGCTTTGTCTCTCCCCTGTCGGATGTGTTCGTCCTCATTTTTGTCAATCTGTTAGTGTTGGTGTTTTTCATTCCATCACTGATCCTGGTCAATGAATGTGATGTAACTTTTAGATGTGTGAAGGCTTAGTCCTTGTGGCATCACAGATTTTATTTCTCATTGGGGAGATCTGGAGAACTTTTTTTTTCATCCAAAGTCACTAACAATTTTTAATGTATAGTTAAAAATGATTAATTCTATAGAAATGAAGTTTTACATGTCGTAATTCTTTTTCCTGGCAGTCAAAAAAAATGGCATGCAGCTATTCTAATGATATTGTGAAATTCTAATATAGTGGTATATATCTAATATATACTGTTTTAGCTTTGATTTATAGTTCTTGATCTTAACTAGTAAAACAGCTAAGCCAATCAGATTTCAGTGTGTGTGTTAGCCTATTCGTATTACTCTTAACCTTTAGGTGGTACTTTGTTCTTGGGTCCACTAAGGTCCAAATATTCTGCTTCTCTTCATCTGTCAACAGCGGGTAAAATGATGTGGATTGCAAAAAGGAAATCAGAATTTGATGCCGAATTATTATTATTATTATTTATTTATTTATTTATTTTTTATATATTTTATATTTATTTATTTATTTTTGCTGTATACCATGTGCTGCTTGTAAGCCAGATCCATCAAGTGGGTTGGATCCAAATTCTCCCCAATACTCAAAAGAGGAACCCATTCTGTTAATAGGCTCTTCTGTTTGGACAGTAACGAGGATTGGGAACGCTGTGGTCAGCAAAATCTCTCGACAGAAATTCTTTCACCATAACAATTTCCCGCAATCGTTAGAGTCACTGAACTTATGACAGGCCGTATAAGCCTTATGTATCACTGTGTCCCTGCTGGGAAACGCCACGAGTAAAGCGTTCCTGACTTTGTGATGTTTCTGTAACAAGGTCATTAATTCCTCCTCATTGGACGAGGACGGATCCGCGCTGCGATTAGATCCCGCAGCCTCCAACTGTCAATTTCATGCTCTCTGAACAAAAAGCTGTGAGGAGTTTATTGATTGCAAAATATGTTTGAAGGTGGAGTAACTAAACCAAACCACCCCCCCATCTCCCCCACAACCTGCCCCCAGCCACACACACACACACATCTTAGTCATATGGGTTCATCAGTATGTTGAGTTTCTTGGACTTGTTTGGTGTCTGAAGTGTTCACCTCTATAGTCTTGTAATGAGGGCTGCAGGCCTAAATCTCTGCACCATTAACCAGCTGAGATAAAGCTCAGCTCTCATTCAAAGCTGTTTGATGTGAAGAACTATTCACAGTGGTGGTGAATGGAACCAGACGTCCCCCTCTAAAAGCTCCCTCACAGAAAGTTACTACATGAGATGGTTATGAATACGCTGCCTGATGTCTGAGACACTGTTTATGATAGCTTTGGCCTTAAACTCCATTCATGGTGGAGGGATACATGTTGCAGGGTGCTGCAAAGCAAAAAAAAAAAAGTCCCCCAAAGAAAACTTATTTCCAGGTTTTCCAGATTTTCCCATCATCCACATTCCATATAAACTCAGAAGACACGTGTAGGTTCACTGGTGGTTTAGATAGTCAATAAAATGTCTAGATGTGTGTTGTAGGCGTGGAGACCCCTGATACCCATCACCACCACTGTAAAGAAATTGGTAAAAAATTGGTTTGAACAGTTTAACCACTCTGAATCTCAACTATGCATATGCATAATTGGGCAAAAAATGGTGGAATTTGTCTCCAGGTCATCTCAAATAGACTGGTGTGTTTTTTGAGACTGCATCTATTAAAAATAACACGTAGCAGACCTAAAAACATTAACACATTAATATTAACACTAGCCTCTTTGAAGAATGGTGTTTGTACTTGTCTAATAGGTTCCGCATACGGAGTCAACACAAGTCTACTTAAGACGGCTTGGCAACTAAACATGATCAGAAAAATGCAGTTAGCACAGTGCTAGCCTAGCGGGCTAAGAAAGCAAGCTTCAGATTCCAAACATGTCTTGGCCGAACAACTACGTCTGAAGCAAATGAGCCATCGTAGTCATTAGGTTTTTTGGCCATATCTTTTAGAGGCCATATCTTTGCATGTTTTGTTCCCGAGCTTTTGAAAGGAGAGAATGATTTAGACTCTGGCATGGTGGATGGAGGACAAGAGAGAGGGAGTGAAGGGATGTAAAGGGAAAAGCAGTGGGGCAGGGTTGCTGGTAAGGTGGGAGTGAAGTGCTGAATGCTAAAAAAGGCCAGGCGAGCGGTCAGGATTCCGCGCACGCAGGACGGATATTAGGCCCTCTCCTCGTTTCATTAAGATCCACTCTACCAGCCCAACTCAGTCAATGAGTCACCAGGGGAAAGAGTGGCTTTTTATTTCGGTCTTCGACCCAGTGCTATTCAACATGGACCTAGCCATGCAGAAGCAAGGTCCTCTGGTAGCCAGGGAGGTCCTTGAGTATGGGTAGCTTGTGCGGTTGAAAAGTTCACTTATAAGGAAGAGGTCATGCTGTGTGACTTAGTTTTAGCAATGGAGCGATGATGCTAATGTTTCACTGCTGTATGTTAACTACTCTGTCATCTTGGTTTCAACTTCATCAAGTCTATTAGAGAATACATATCAACTCCACAAGGTTTGTGTTTGAGGCACGGCTGTTAGCACAGTGCTAATTGGTGGAATATAAGCACCCATTTCTTGCTAGCTACATTAGTCTACTGGCTCCAAAACCGAAGAAGCAAGCATGTCTTGGCTGGCTGACTACATTTGGGGCAATTTTGATTGGTAACTGGGTAAATCTGATCTACTACTTCAATCTAGAGGTGGGACGTTGAGCTTCAGTGGTCAGTATTGGGGCTGTGTTGGGGAAGAAGTGACTAGCACCTCCCACATGATTCATCATGGTGTAGAACTGTATAGTTCTGTCACTGTGCACAGATTGCAAGGATACCCTGATCAAGAGCCTAGTAATGATTCAGTGATTAGTATTCATGGTAGGACGCTGTCGACTGATCTCCATCTTTGCGTGAACACTGGTAAAGACTTTAAAACGGTGCAGCTGAATGTAGTCCAGTTTAAAGCATGAGGAGACAAAAGGATGCAGAGAAATAGCTGATGGTGACAGAAATGTAAATACACACACTGTCAAAGTAATAGCTGCACCCAGAAGGAAGTGTGGGATTGCAGGTCTGTTGGGAAGGAAGATAACGGGAACAATAAATGATGATAAATTTAGACTGATATGATTAATATTTATTGAGCTACACATACAGAAGTAGTGTCTCTCAGTATGGTGTTGGGCCACCGCGTTTGATAACCCAACATGCCAGACGTCTCGGCATGGAGTTGTAGAGGTTCCTAATGGTGTCCTGTGATAATCCATCCCATGCAGCTTGAATATTCTCACACAGCTCCTGCAGATGGTGCGGTAGGGGTGGAGGTGGAGTGACACCAGGCCTTCTGGACGTGTGACACGTGACAACAAACCGTTCATCATGGCATTGACCACGGTGCCTCCACACACAGATTTGTTGCTTGTCTCCACCAAGTCAAAAGCGGGACTCGTCACTGAAGATGACCCGCTGCCGTTCTGAGTCACTCCATGACAGTCTGGCACGACACCATTGCAGTCTTTGGTGACGTTGACATGGTGTTAAGGACAGTCGTTGTAATAGTCTGCATGCATGTAGTCCTGCGTCTTGCAGCCGTCAGTCAAGTCAAGTCAACGTTTATTTAATATAGCGCCTTTTACAACAGATGTCACAAAGCAGCTTCCGAGCCCCCATTGAGCAAGCCAAGGGCGACAGAGGCAAGGAAAAACTCCCTCAGTTCAAAAGGAAGAAACCACGAGAGGAACCAAGACTCAAAAGGGGAACCCATCCTCCTCGGGTCAGCACCAGATAACAAGACGAGTAAAGGAGCGTTCAGTGTTTTGTAAGGTAGAGGAATAAATGTCTGATTAGTCTGTAATTAAATAGCTGGGTCATCGGATGGGTCAGCAGGATGCAGGCCAAGCTTCCACAGTGCAGGACAGCCAGGAGCTCCGTGGTGGTTAAAGGCAAGCAGTGGCACCCAGTCAAAGCAGATGTAGCAACAGCATCAGACCGCACAGACAGCAAGAATTTATGGAACTGTCATCACCTAATCTGACATAATCACCCTCAGGAAAGACTATCGAGTAGTCCGATCTCAGCATACCAACACCTGAAATACCATTGTGACAGCCTAGCAACCCCTTTTATTACCATTTCATGGCAATACCTTGCCAAGCCAACTTGAAGTTCGTTCCCAGACTTCCCCCTTCTAGTTCACACTGTGTACCCTGGGACTTTCGGGATCAGTTACCATTTCATGGCCTTTCCGGATCCAGTCCAGGCTCCTTCTTTTTCTTCCGTCTCCTCCTCGTCTCCTGGCTGGACAAAAGGCTTCAGTCAGCTGTTTCTGGCCCGCTGCTGCCCTCACTAAATCAGTCCTGCAGATTGGGTTTGCTTTCCTGACAGCGCAAGGACTCTGACGATGACTAAGAGAGATGTATACATGTCGCTACTAGTTACAGTATCACGGCTGCAGTGGTTTGGAGTGCTAGGAGGATGGATGGAGTCGTAGAGGGATGGAGATTGCTCTCAAGTGGCTGAATTGACGTTACAGGGAGGATGATGCATTCTTAGTTGCAATTACTCTGAACAGACTGAGGTCTGTTTTTCTCACCGTCAAAGTAACAGCTGCACCCAGAAGGAGGTGTGGGATTGCAGTGCTGTTGGGAAGGAAGATAAAGGTTACCAGGAACAATAAATGATGATACATTTAGACTGATATGATCAATATATATTGAGCTACACATACAGAAGTAGTGTCTCTCAGTATGGCGTCAGGACGCCATGTTTGCTAACGCAACAGGCCAGACTGTCAGCATGGAATTGTAGAGGTTCCTAACGGTGTCCTGTGATAATCCATCCCATGCAGCTTGAATATCCTCACACAGTTCCTGCAGATTGTGCAGTAGGGGTGGAGGTGAAGTGACACCAGGCCTTCTGGATGTGTGACACGTGACAACAAACCGTTCATCTCGGTGCTGACCACGGTGCCTCCACACACGGATTCGTTGGTCGTCTCCACCAAGACAAAAGCGGGACTCGTCACTGAAGATGACCCGCTGCCATTCTGAGTCACTCCATGACAGTCTGGCACGACACCATTGCAGTCTTTGGTGACGTTGACGTGGTGTTAAGGACAGTCGTCGTAACGGTCTGTGTGCATGTAGTCCTGCATGGTGCAGGCGGCTGCCAACGGTGCTGCACTAACAGGATGACTCATGGAGGACATCACTGCTCACTGAATGTCTGCAATCGTGGCTGTTGGGTCAGTCAGGTACAGAGATAAGGTCCGTCCTTGCTCACGTTGCATACATGGGAAGCGCACGGGAATCTTAAATCATTTGCATATCTCATTAAACTGAAACTGTATGTCTTCTGTTGGTTGATTTGTGTGAGATTTTGCATATGTATGTTGCTTATGGCATGTGTGGATGCTGACGGCATCACAGGAGACATCATAGCAGGTATTGCGTTCATCAGAAATGTAAATGAAGGAATAAATGCTATGAGGCGAAGTCCCTGGAGACCACCGCGCTCCACTGTTGCTATATGTGTGTTGCACTTCATTTGTATGGTAATGTAAGCATGCATATGATTCTGTGAAGTCCCGTATTACTCTCCTCATAGTTATTTCCCTGTTCTGTTTTTTGCAGGAGCACTTCAACCCAGAGTGTAAGTTCAAGGAGAGCGTGTTTGAGAACTACTACGTGACCTACTCATCCATGCTGTACCGGCAGAGCCAATCCGGCCGCTCGTGGTACATTGGTATCAACCGCGATGGGCAGGTCATGAAGGGCAATCGAGTTAAGAAGACCAAAGGAGCCGCCCACTTCCTGCCTAAAGTCATTGAAGGTCAGTCCCACAGTGCTAGTCCTGATAATACGGCTGTGTAATTAAAGGAATAGCAATAAAAATCAGACGTTTGGCGTCCACAGTTTGCTTCCGTAGTTTAGCCCTGGAGCTGCTAGGCATGCTAGTGCTAACTGCGGGCCTCATAACTGCACTTCTGGCACTGTGTGATACAATTATCCATTGAGGTGCAACCATCCAGATGTTGGATCTTTAGGAGACTGCAAGTTCAATACTACATGGTGATGCCTCAAACATCTGCTGTCAGAGGTTCAAGAGAGCTCCCCCTCTTGTGCTCTCTGGAGGGGTAGGATTGTGCCCCCTTCTCCCCCACCCAGTCACTCAGCGCCAACGCACGCACCTGTAAGCTGCTGAAACAGAGCTAGCAGTTAGCATGCTCCGCCAAGCATGTTGAGCTGTCCAGTGATGGTACAATAGCAGCAGTTTTTTGAGGAACAGTCTCAGTAGAAGCAGGTGCTAGCTAGGGTGGCCACACGTCTGGTTTTAGGCCGGACACTCTGGTTTTTTGACTCCGTCCAGCGCAGTACCTGGACAGACGCCTATTAGTCGTCTTTTAGAGATGAACTATTTAAAACGTTCACTCGCCAACAATATTATGTGTGCCCTTGGCTCACGTCCGTGTCAAAAGACATGCTAACTGCAAGTCAGCCCTCTAAATGTTAGTCAGTTAGTAAGCTCCCGTCTGACTGATCCATTCCACCCAATTAGGTGAGTAAAGCATCATTTATGTGTTATATATGTTAGGTTATGATTTTAATTCTGTTCTAGTATCGTGCCCGACCACACACCCCCGCCCCCCATGATGTCCTCCATTGGGGGTTGGATGTCCTCCTTTTGGGGGTTATGAAAGTGGCCACCCTAGAGCTAGCCCTCATCTGTCCAGCTTAGGTTCATTGTGGGATAAAGCAGGCATATTGGCCATGATTAAGGAGGAAACAGGGAAATAAATAAAAATAGGCTTCAAGATGGCCGCTACTACTGTTTTTAGCTGTACTGTACTTTAAACCACATAATCAGGTCTACTTGAGATCACTGAACAGTCTCACTAGAGCCTGGAATTTGGGTCCGAGCATCTTCTGACCCAGAGCATCCCCATTAGGAATCCGAGCTGACTATCTCACCAAATTCAATTTTCTTGTCAGGCTGTTCACAGTGTCTTTCAAATGTGATGTATGTCCGACATTGGCCTGAACAAGTCTGCTCCTAAAATGACCCCAAAAAAGCAATGCTTCAAGTGGCTCATCCAGAGGCGAACAATCATGACTGCCAACGGATGCAGCTCCCGGAGCTTTCATTTTCATGTCCTCCAGCATCATAGGAGCGATCAGGAAGTTCCACTGGGATGATTTCTGGGATGTTCACCTAGAATGCGCTCAGCATCAGGGCACGTTATTCAACCACGGCCAGTTCACGTCCCTGGTTTCTTTAAACGTNTGTCCGTGTCAAAAGACATGCTAACTGCAAGTCAGGCCTCTAAATGTTAGTCAGTTAGTAAGCTCCCGTCTGACTGATCCATTCCACCCAATTAGGTGAGTAAAGCATCATTTATGTGTTATATAGGTTAGGTTATGATTTTAATTCTGTTCTAGTATTGTGCCCGACCACACACCCCCGCCCCCCATGATGTCCTCCATTGGGGGTTGGATGTCCTCCTTTTGGGGGTTATGAAAGTGGCCACCCTAGAGCTAGCCCTCATCTGTCCAGCTTAGGTTCATTGTGGGATAAAGCAGGCATATTGGCCATGATTAAGAAGGAAACAGGGAAATAAATAAAAATAGGCTTCAAGATGGCCGCTACTACTGTTTTTAGCTGTACTGTACTTTAAACCACATAATCAGGTCTACTTGAGATCACTGAACAGTCTCACTAGAGCCTGGAATTTGGGTCCGAGCATCTTCTGACCCAGAGCATCCCCATTAGGAATCCCAGCTGACTATCTCACCAATTTTCTTGTCAGGCTGTTCACAGTGTCTTTCAAATGTGACGTATGTCCGACATTGGCCTGAACAAGTCTGCTTCTAAAATGACCCCAAAAAAGCAATGCTTCAAGTGGCTCATCCAGAGGCGAACAATCATGACTGCCAACGGATGCAGCTCCCGGAGCTTTCATTTTCATGTCCTCCAGCATCATAGGAGCGATCAGGAAGTTCCACTGGGATGATTTCTGGGATGTTCACCTAGAATGCGCTCAGCATCAGGGCACGTTATTCAACCACGGCCAGTTCACGTCCCTGGTTTCTTTAAACGTTGCAGGCTTTTAAGTTTTCAGATTCTCCTGTGACCACATTCGGACATTTATTCCGGAAATTCATGCACAGTTGTGCAGTTTGTACAGTAATATCTGCCCAAATGTTTGAGGCCTCAGCAGCGCAAAATGATCAGGAATGTTGACCTGGATTGAGGTAAATGTCCCATGATTTCCAACTCACATTACTGCATATTGGATATGCATCAAATTTCATTACCATTTATGAAAATGGCCCAAATCGGCCCAAAACTGAAGACCTCAGATTCAGTGCTGTTCACACAGATAACACTTATGAAGAAAAAGATCAGATTTGGGCCTGTAGGTGTGTGATGATTTATGCAGACAGTTAGCTCTTATTAGCTATATTAGCCTTGTAGCTCCACTGCCAAACCCAAGAAGCAAACGTCAGAAAACAAACATACACTGGCAGATGAACCGCAGTTGTGACTTTTGGCCAAACTCTCTTATCTTTCCTTCAGTCGCCATGTATAAGGAGCCATCGCTGCACGAGCTGGTGTCGGAGCAGAGTCCTCCGCGCAAGACGGTGAAGACGTCGGACTCGCCGTCGCACCAAAACACCCACAAGGAGGCGCCCAGGGCCGAGGCCTCGTAGCACAGGGGCCTGAGGGAGGGGGAGGGCGCAGGTCACACTCCGGAACTCCATTTCCCCTCATGCACTGGGGCACAAAGATCAACATATCGCCCTCTCAGCTGCGGGGCTGAGAGCCGGCCATGGCGGGCCGGGGGTCGGTCAGCAGCCCCTTCCAGGGCCGACCTCTTCAGCTCCAGAGAGGGGAAGCCTCTGTCTTTCTCTTTTCTCTGACACAGCGGGCCTGGAGGAGCGGCCCTAGCTTCATTCTTCCCAGCATGAGCCTTTGTAACCCACCTGAAATCACCCTCCCAGCTCCAGCAAGCCACGTACCAGTGGCCCCCTGGTGTCCTGTACCAGCTAGAGACTCAAACAGAGGCAAACACATGGATGCAGGCAGAGCCATGTCAGCCATAGCCTAGGAAAATGGTGCTGTGAGTTTACTTGATTGAAATGTGCACGCTTGCCTCACATGACCAGTAGAAGGAATCTGTTATGGTGAATGTCATTGTGGCTGTGATTCGGTCGTGGGAAAACCATCCCATATACCCTTGGGGGCCCCCTAATTGTTTGGGGCCCCAAGCAATTGGCAAGCGGCCAAGTGGTCATGATGCTATTCACAATAACAAACCACATTCAGTGCTTTTATACACGGTAAAGAAACTGGTAAAACAAAGAAGCGGTTTTGCAGTTTCCTCCGCCGAAAAAAGTAGTTCCAGTAGCTAGGGCCACTGCTAGACAGCGGTATGATACAAAACGTGCTGCTATCGCATATAACAACACAAGTGGAACATATTTTTCAGCCAGTCAGATTGTGTGGGCGGAGCTAACTGCTGAATAATGAAATTTAGCACATAAAATGAAAGACAATAATTACGTGAAGGTACCGTATTCATGTGGATCAAGCGTGCACGTTTGAGTGAAGTAATTCCGTAACATTCTGAGGGAGTTTTTTTTATATCAGTAATTTAGTTTCATTTATTTGAGCACCACTGTTGATATGAGAGCAGCGTATGTTCGAGAGAGTGATGGAGGGAGAGAACAGTAGACGACCGGCACGCCTGAGCTTCTTGCTGGGTCGGTTGCTGTAATGACGCCTGCAGTCCACTCTCCCAGCCAATCAGAGCCAGCCAGCCAGCAGGAGGGGGCAGTAAAATCAATGTTTTTTTATTGGACAGCTCAAGGAGGATACGTCCCTATGGACAGTTTGGAATGGTGGGGGGGCGGTGGGGGTTGATTGATTCCTGCTGGACGGCGGCCACACAAGGTGATTCCGTCTTTGATTGGACGGAACGAAAGAAGACGGTGCAGTCTAATCAGGTTTTAGGGGGTCACCTTCTCAACCACACTACTTTTTAAACCAACACAAAGGCTGTTTTCTCTCTCCTCCCTCCATCACTCACTCACACACTCACACGCTTTTACAATATGGTGGTGGTGATGATGATGATGATGATGATGAAGGGTATCATCTCCATATTAATGATGCATATTACATGAACACTGTGCAGTGTTGGTGTAATACATTTGGTTAATCTGGATATTAATTAAGCCACATAATGTTTTTCAGTGTTTCGTATTTTGGGAAAGACATGGATATTCCAGGCCAAATTAAGCAGCCTGCTCCACTTTGTAGTCTTTTCGAATCTGTTTCTGGTTAAAATTAGCCACATGGCTACGTCTCTAGTGACCTCCTGATTGGTCTGCTGAGAAGATTTTGTTTGTTTGTTTGTTTGTTTGTCTGTTTGTGTTATCAGGGTCAAATATGCAGGGATAATATATATTTATGTAGGCCATTGATCCGCCAGAGCTTTGTGATGGAGTTCTTTTAGGGGATTATATATGGAGTTCAGCCATGATTCACAACACGTCCCGGAAATGAGCCCGTCCAGCGTACACCTCAAAGAGGACCACCAATCTGGAGAAACTCACAGTGGTGGTGAATGGAACCAGACGTCCCCCTCGAAAAGCTCCCTCTCAGGAAGTTACTACATGAGATGGTTATGAATACGCTGCCTGATGTCTGAGAAGCTGTTTATGATAGTTTGGGAAAGATTTCAGCCTTAAACTCCATTCATGGTGGAGGGATACATGCTGCAGGGCGCTGTGAGGCAAAAAAAATAGTCCCCCAAAGAAAACGTATTATTTCCAGGTTTTCCAGATTTTCCCATCAACATCCCATATAACACTCAAAAGACACGTATAGGTCCACTGGTGGTTTAGATGTGTGTTGTCACTGGTGTGTCTGTATGTGTGTTATAGACACGGAGAACCCTGGTTCCCATCACCACCACTGTAAAGAACAACTGAACCACCTCACACCAAACCCCCTCTCAATCACTCTGTTTATGTCTGACTGAATGAATTATGCAAATATGTTGTGTATATATGCTCTGGATGTGAATGTGTACAGTAGCATTCAAAAGTTTGGAATCACTTGTCATATTATTAATATTATTTTTCCAAAAAAGAACAACACAAAAAGGGCCCATATCATAAAGTAATTTTTCACATTTTTATTGTTTACTTTTACTTTTTTAAAAAGAGATTTTATTAGAAATATGTTTAGTAGAAATTCCAAAACATTAATTCTCTGTTCTATAAAACCCATATATGGGAACTAAGCAGCAGCAACAGCCTGTTTTGCATTCATTCATTTTTGCATACAGCAGCAGTTTAGTCCCGCCCCTCATGAATAGTAAAGAAATACTGATTTTTGAATGTGGCACTAAACAGAAGTCATTTGCGTATTGCTGCTATTAGAACAAAACATTGTATCTCCAAAAGGATAACTTTACAGGAGAAGCAAAAAACATACATTACTTTTAATGTAAGTCAATGGAACCAGACGTCTTTCCAATTCAATATGAGTAATTTCCTTCAGTCCATTCATCATAGTATTTACACCCAGTGTAAAGGAAAACAGGCACTTTCAAAACATGTCAAAAAATGAAAATGACAAAATAAAAAGACACACAGGCATAATAAAAGTATCTCAGGGAAGAAATAAGAGCATTTTACATAATAAAAGTCACTTCATGTCCCAAAATTACCATGAATACCTAGCTGATCATTCTGGATGTTAATTGAAGTAGTTAATTCTTGTTGGATCTCCTTTAAAAATGTCTTACATTCATACTTTCCTCCAAATTGAACTAATTATAGATTATTAGCATCATTAGCATCATTTAATACTTTCCAAAGACAACAGTGATTCCAAACCTTTGGACAGTGTTTGGACACTATATGAGATCGTGGACAACGTTAGCGTGCATCGGTTTATAGCCATTACCATTAATTTCTGTACACCTGCAGCCCCTTCTAAGGTCAGGTTGGAGATGGCTTCAGTGAGGGACCCGCTAACTAGATGTTGTAGACCATCAAAGCAGAAGAGTTGATTATGATTCCGCACACGCTCTCCTGCTTATCCTCTCCCAGCCTTTACCTCCCAGGCCCGATGTCCAGTGGATGAGCCAGACATGCTGCTCTCTGATGACTTCTGGAAAAGAGCCATCAGACATTGTGCTTAATGAAAAATCCTCCATTGGCCGACACTGGGCTCTGGCCATATATTTTGTCAGTCTGGGTGAAAGCATAACCTCTGTTTGGCCTTGTCAGAGTCATCCGACTGTCAGGATGGACCGGCAGACCTGCAATTACAATACAGGCCAAACATATGGAAGCAAACAGTTACTGTTTAACAGCTGCACTGGGGTTTAGTTAGAAATGGAAGAGGCAGTGTTCTATTATACAGCAGGAGTCTTCCACAAGGTACACGCCCACAGTCCAGCATTACTGTCAAGGTCACCGAATGTCCAAAGAACGCTTGAAGCATGTCGTTGTGCATGTTGGTCTCTTGCATGTTGTCAAAAATGGGTTGAGAATGTCGTAACCTGTCGTAAAGTATGTCAAGTGGACATTCAAGGTTAGAGAAAATGGGATAAAAGTCAGACAGGGTCAAAGTAGTGTCAAATAAGATTTAGACAACCTCAAATATTTAGAGATGAATTAAGTTAAATAAGTTAAAGAAAGACAAAAAGTTCATTTCAGTAGGATCCACTAAAGGCCATCTCAGAAAGCTAAGTCAAGGTCAACAGTTAAATCCTGTCAAAGAAAGTCAGAAAGGTCAAGGACAAGAAATGTCAAGGTCAAAAAGGTCAAAGAAAGTCTAAATGTCATGGTAAAGTAAGTGTCAAAACAGTGAAGGTAGAAGAAAGTCAAAGATGACAAGAAAGTCAGATCAAAGAAAGACAAGGTCAAAAAGGTCAAGGAAAGTCAAGGTAAGACAATCAAACTAAAGGAAAGTCCAGACGAAGTAGCTCAAAGAAAGACAAAGAATGTCAAAAAGGTCAAAGAAAGTCAAAAGGTCATGGTAAAGTAAAGTGTCAAAAAAGTGTCAAGGTCACAAAGGTCAACTAATATTAAATAAGATCAAATAAAGTCAATAAGATTCAAAAAGACAAAGAAANCTAGAAAAGAGAATCAAAGTAAAGGAAAGTCCAGACGAATAGGATCAAAGAAAGACAAAGAAAGTCAAAACAGGCAAGGTCAAGAAATGTCAAGGTCAAAAAGGTCAAAGAAAGACTAAGATGGTCTAAGAAGGTAAAAAAGCAAAGGTCAAGGAAAGTGATGAACAAAGAAATGCAAGGTCAAGAAAGTCAAGTTAAATGAAAGATCAAAGAAAGTCAAAAAACGATCAAAGACAAAAAAATGAAATTCCAAAAAGTGAAGGAAAGACAAGATCAATGAACTTCTAAGAACGACGAAGTAAAGACTAAGATCAACAAAGCAAAAGACAAAGAAAGAACAAAGGTCAAGAAAGGTCAAGGTCAAAAGGTCAAAGAAAGTTGATAAAAAATAGTCATGGTTATGTAGTCAGTGTCAAAAAGGTGAAGATCAAAAGGACCAAGTAACGTTAAAAAGATCTAAGAAGATCAAAGAAAGACCAAGTAAGTCAAAAAGGTGAAGGTCAAGAAAGGTCAAGGTCACAAAGGTGAAAGAAAGTCTAAGAAAGTCCGAACCGCTAACAGAGATAGGTAGCCAGCCGCTAGGCCTGTGATGGAGCTCGCTGTAGGTGATTTAGGGCTGGGGCACGTTGGCATCACGTTGGCAGCTGTCTGAGTAAGTGTGCTGAAGGTAGACGTGAAATGCGGGAAGCTGCAGGCGTGAAGAATGGAGCGAAGGAGCGTCGGAGTGAAGCTGTTTGGTGTGACGGCAGACAGATTGAAAGTGTTTGGATGATGAAGCAGGAAGGGACGGATGGATCATTACACCGGACGTGGAGATGAGGAGAGGAGTGAGTTTTTTAGGGCTTTAGTGCTGAAAGAGATCCGCGCTGCACTGGGAACATCCACAGCTTCATTATGCCTTTACATGGATGCCAGGCTTCATCAGGGAATACGCCACCGGACGCTTTCATGGGTGAAGAGACAGAAGGGAAGCGGAAGGTTCTTAAAAGATGGGGAGGGGGGGTGTTAGCATACTTCTCAAACACCTTCCGTGAGGTGATGTCTGCTTGCAGTGCAGCTTGTGGAGAGAACGTAAACATGCCTGCTTCCAATATGCGAGCCTGGAAAATTGAATGCATCATTTCCGATTGCTGGTTTTATCTGTGTTAGTTCTAGAAGTCCTAACAACTGAATTAAAACAGGTACTGGGTGTACAGACAGACACCACACTGTCTGAATACATTGAAACATGAGCGGAGCGTTTCAGTAGCTGTAATAACCTGTTTAATATTCTAAGGATGGAGAGAGGTTGGAAAACCTCAGAGCCAACTCAGGGGAAAAACAAATGCAAGGAAAATGTAGGATGTGGGCGTAATAATGTTCTATAGCACCTTCAGAAAGCATGACCCCCTCCATCATGCATATAAACAAGCACGTGAGTGTGTGTGTGTGTGTGTGTGTGTTACCTGGCTCTGCTGTGATTGCAAGGACACACACACACACTCCCTCCCTCTGAAGTCATGCTCCATTTCCTGAGCAATCTCCCCAAACCCCGTCCTGAGTGTCCAGCGGCCATTAACCTTCCCTACAGCGCTCCGAGAGAGAGGGAGATACAGAGATACAGAGGGAGAACAAAAGTGTGTGCATGCGTGCGTGCGTGTGTGTGTGTGTGTGTGTGTGTGTGTGTGTGTGTGTGTGTGTGTGTAGTAACGATCGATTGACTCAATAAAAGCTGAAGTGAAGAGCAGTAGCAGAGCACGACGAGCTCTGATTGGTTGCTGCAGCAGCAGCAGAGGACATTCAGTACACAATGAACTGAGAGCGCATCTGCTGGAGGCTGTGTGGAGGGAAATCCCATCTACAGCGATGCTGACCACATACCGACCACACACTGACCATATACTGACTGTGCACTGACCACATACTGACCACACGGTGACCATATACTGACTAAATATTGACCGCAGCCTGATCATTCACAGACCACATACTGAACATGTACTGACCACATACTGAACACCTACTGAGCAGGCACTGACCACATACAGAACACACACTGAGTATACGCTGGCCAAAACAGACCAATTACTGACAATACACTAAACACATACTGACCACACATTATAAACTGACCACATGCTGAGCGCACATCGACCACACACATGCTGACCATCAACGGAATATGAACTGAATGCACAGCGATCACATAATGACCTTGCACTGACCATACATTGACCACACATGTACTGACCACATACAGAACATGTACAGACCACACAGTCACCGCATACTGACCCACATACTGAACAAATACTGGAAACACACTGACCACATACTGACTTTGCACTGACCTTACACTGACCACATACTGACCTTGCCCTGACCTTACACTGACCACAGACTGACCTTGCACTGACCTTACACTGACCACAGACTGACCTTACACTGATCCTAAATTGACAGCATATCAATGATTTAGATCCATCTACAGGCCTGAACAGTTACCCCAAAGCCTACAGCATAGGGTCTCTCTCTCTCTCTCTCTCTATCTATCTATCTATCTATCTCTCCCCCGTCTCCATGTCTCTAAATCAGGGCGTGTACAAACATCTCAAGGACACATTCAGTCCACCAAATGTTTCCCTTGTCCTGTAAACCCGTATAACAGACTCGCGAGTTTCATACTGTTAATCTCAGACACCTGAGAACAGACACACCTGAGAACAGACACACCTGAGAACAGACACACCTGCACTTAAAGCTAATACTGGATATGGATATGTGATAAATGGTGATTATGTTGTGTCGGTATCGTTACGAGGGAGGAATGAACTATTCTGAAAGAGCCATATTTACTACATTGACTCAGAGCAGATCTGCTGTTTATGTTTATGTTTATGAAGCTGGTGGTGCAGTCATTGTTTGAGGTGCGGTAAACAGATGATGGGTGTATCTGAAGTCAGATCGGTGCTTCCTTCAGCTAGCGACTGACACAGCTATAGGTTTCTATATTGTACAAAAACAAATCTGTATAAAAGTTTCTTCCATTTATTTATGTTTATTTTTTAAATGTTTTATTTGTATAATTGTTTGTGAGCGATATTCTGGGTTTTATGTACGCTATATATGTTTATATACATATATATAAATATATATGTATTTTTTTTGGTCTCATAATAACGTCCAACGTTCAATCCTCAGTCCTCAAACCTCCTTCTAGCTTCTCCATGAGAGGGTTGTTTTCTGCTGCTGTGATATATGAATATGATGCTGCATCTGAAGGAAGTACTGTAATAATGCTAATAATAGTGTTAATAATGATAATAACTGGTTATGTTTTGTCCTTTGAGCAAGGTGCTTTCAGCCCAAAGCAAGTTCCGTGAGCTGTTCAAAAGCAAGCGCTGTACAATTGTTCTCTACAGGCTCCGCCCACGAGTGTGTGATGTCGTAGCTACAGTTGCTAGGTTGGACAAGCTTGTGAAAATCCCATGCAACCTAATACGAATCTCAAGTTTACATACAGAATACATTATTTTTGATACATTCTTATGCAAGAAGTCGGCCATATTTAATGTTTGATTTGTTTGTAGTGCATGAATTTCATATAGATTCAAATATTCAATAGATATAAATAGAAATTGTGCAATATAGTTTTCCATATTTAGTCTTTTTTAATAATAGTGTTTTTGCAATTGGAAAGTTGGCATAACATGCCACTTGAGAGGGCTGCCCAAACTTTACCACATGCCTGTATCTCATTATGCTGAATGTTTTACTTTATCGGTAGCTATACAGTAGCTATAGAATGAAGCAGTTGTGGGCGGAGCCTAAACAGGACAATTATGTATGTGTATTCTTGTATAAACAAATGCAGCTGTTCCAAAAACCCTGATGTGCATAAATGCTGTGGGTCAGGAATGTCTTCCAAAATGAAAACGAAGCCACTCCCTCTTCATTTTGTCTTCCAAAAAAAAAACAATAAATAAAAATATAATTAATAATAATAATATTAATAATAACACAGCGAAGTCTTCCACCAGCCAGGGCTGCGGTGGACTATCTTCTGGGCCTGGCATTGATCTGCCTATGAGAACTCAGTGGAGGCCAGTGAGGAGACTATACTGCACTGAATGCATACAACACTTGATACGCTGACCTACGACGGACCAACAGCCATATAGAACCGCCAACCTGTCAGCGGCTTGGACGATTAGTGGCCGCAACCAGCAAGGAAGGCGGGAAGGAATGAAACCACAAACTGCTCGTTATGGAGAGAAGAGACTTTGGTCACATGCATGAATCTCCATTATGACCAACAGAAGCCTTCTCTGCAGAGGAGCAGCGGTCAGTACAGTGCTTCCTAACCTGGCCTGCTAACATGACTGTGTTTCGCACCTGTCTGCTGGGGGAGGGTGTCTTATTACTGAATAAAACAGACTAATATATTTGTATGATTGTACAACAGTGTCCCGAGACGTCTCTTTATTAACACCAGCCTTGTGCTTCCACTAACTGGCCACTTTATTAGAAACACCAACCTTGTGTTTCCACTCACTGGCCACTTTATTAGAAACACCAACCTTGTGTTTCCACTAACTGGCCACTTTATTAGAAACACCAACCCTGTGTTTCCACTCAGTGGCCACTTTATTAGAAACACCTACCCTGTGCTTCCACTCACTGGTCACTTTATTAGAAACACCTACCTTCTGCTTTTCCAAACTGGCCACTTTATTAGAAACACCTACATTGTGCTTCTCCAAAACTGGCCACTTTATTAGAAACACCTCCTTGTGCTTCCACTAACTGGCCACTTTATTAGAAACACCCACCTTGTGCTTTCTCAAACGGGCCACTTTATTAGAAACACCAACCTTGTGCTTTCTCAACTGGCCACTTTATTAGAAACACCCACCTTGTCCTTTCTCAAACTGGCCACTTTATTAGAAACACCAACCCTGTGCTTTCTCAAACTGGCCACTTTATTAGAAACAGCTACCTTGTGCTTCCCCAAACTAGCCACTTTATTAGAAACGCCTCCTTGTGCTTCCACTAACTGGCCACTTTATTAGAAATACCCACCTTGTGCTTTCTCAAACGGGCCACTTTATTAGAAATACCAACTTTGGGCTTCGACTAACTGGCCACNTTTTAAGCTCTTTTGTGCCTGCATGTCTCCAGATGTTCCAGAGGCACAGATTAAAGCATAATCTGATTCCGTCCTTGATTATCAGACGGCCCAAGACTCCGCAGATATTAAAGCGTCCTGTAAAGCGTCTGTCTGCTGGTTTATTACATTTCTCTTCTATTTTTGGAGATGAACATGCAACATTCCTCCAAAAACATCTCCGCCTGTGATGTGACAGGCTGTCAGTGCGGATAGGAAAGCATGCGGTATTTGAGCAGAGAGCGGAATTAAAGTGACAATCTTTTCAATATGTTCACAAGAAGAACCTTAAAAAAGGGACTTCTAAGGTTTTCTAGTTAAAGGAGCAGTGTGTAAGATTTAGGGTGGATTCATTATCAGTCATGGAATACAATATACAGAAAATGTTCTCATTAGTGTGTAGTTAGCTATAACTACATATCATACTGTATTCACCAGTTTCTTGTTAGAATTTTTCTGTTCCACCTTAAATGGTGAAGCATTTACACTCTGGCTCTGGCATTCAGCTTCTTATTCACCAGTTTCTTGTTAGAATGTTTCTTTTCCACCTTAAAAAGTGCAGCATTTACATTCTGACTCTGAAATTCAGTTTCTTATTCACCAGCTTCTTACTCTAATTTTTCAGTTCCACCTTAAAATATGCAGCATTTACATACTGACACTGATGTTCAGCTTCTTATTCACCAGCTTCTTGTTCTGATTTTACTGCTCCACCTTAAACAGTTCAGCATTTACAGTCTGGTGCTGACATTCAGCTTCTTGCTCTAATTTTCCCATTCCACCTTAAATGGAGCAGCATTTACATTCTAGCACTGACGTTCAGATTCTTATTGGTGCAGCATTAACATACTGGCTCTGACAGCCTTCAGTGTGTTATTCTCTAGTGTCTTATTTGAATTGTCCACCTTAAAAGCTGCAGCCTTTACATTCTGGCTCTGGTGTTGAGCTTCTTATTGGCCAGCTTCTTGTTCAGCTCACTGTTTCTTTGCGTGGGTAAGCGGTTCTTCTATGATGGAGAACCTGTTGTATCTGGTTCTAGAGTATATACAGTGAGACTGCAGTTTGAGCTAATGCAATTAAACGGTCCATAAATGATGGAGCTGCAGTGCTATGGCTGACCTAAAGAGGGAACATGATCGTGCTCTGCACGGCCAGGAGACACCTGAGGGGGAATTCTGCTGATTTTCCAATTCCTCCATAATTCAGTGTGTGAGATGTGAACAGAGCGGTTGAGAGTGGTTGTGGTGTGAGATGGTTCAGATGTGGTGGGGTTCTCCATTTCTACAACACATATGGACACTTTATTGACTATCTAAACCACCAGTGAACCTACACGTGTCTTCTGAGTGTTGTATGGAATGTTGATGATGGCAAAATCTGGAAAACCTGGAAATAATAAATTTCCTTTGGGGGACTATTTTTTGCCTCTCAGCGCCCTGCATATTATGTATCCCTCCACCATGAATGGAGAATAAGGCCAAAACTACCATGAACAGCGTCTCAGACATCAGGCAGTGAATTCATAACCATCTCATGTAGTAACTTTCTGCGAGGGAGCTTTTAGAGGTGGACGTCTGGTTCCCTTCACCACCACTGTGACTGAGTTCTGACCCAGTAAGTTTCTCCGGAGTGGAGCATTTCACACCAAACCACCCGGAATGCTCTGTTTACATCTTAACCGCTTAATTATGTATGAAATTCGATAATTCGGTGGAGTTCCCCTTCAAGCCATTCCAATACACCAGATGGCGTAAAGACAAACGGAGGCGCGGCTGAGTAAAGAGGACCACACGGAGAGCCATAAACACTAATAGCTGGTGTTATTATTTTATTCCGCTGTGTAATTTTGAGGGTCGAAATGTTGAATGCCGGTTAAAGCACACTTCCGGACCCCTCCTTCCCGGTTGATTCCCCTGGGCCGTGTGCTCGAAGGAAAACGGCTTGTTAAAAGTAATAATTCATACATGCATTATTCATACAGCTGTCCCCGGGGGTCACAATACGCACCTCACACATACTGTTCACCCTCCTCATTACAGAGACCATCTGCACCCTCACAGCTGCGAGAGGGGGCTTCCCCTAATCTTGGCCATCCAGAGAGCAGCTTCCATCACCTTCCATACGAGAGGCATTCCTCAAGATCGGTGCCAAATGGACAAGGCTTCAGCTGCTCAGCGGTCCGTGGCGATCCTCATTTGGTTCTCCTCTTCATGATGTGCCATACATTTTCCAACAGGAGACAGATCTGGACTGCAGGCAGGCCAGTCAAGCACACGCACTCTGTGTCTTCAAAGCCACACATGCGGAATGAGGCCAGGCATCATCCCGCTGGAATAACTACGGACTTCCTGGGATATGCCTCCAGGTCAGTGAGACCTGATGCCCCCCATGTCATGCCAGATGGGGTCCAGAGAACTCAGAGGTGTTTCTGTAAAGAAGTGATGTTCTTGATGTAGCGGCGGACTTTGTTACTGCATTAAATGGTGAAGTATTCCGAAGTATTCCCGTGTCCATGTGACTATATTTAACACAATAGCATAATGGCTTTTTTATGCAGTGCTGTCTAAGGGCTCCAAGGTCACACATATTCGGCTGCGGTTTCCAGCGTTTCCCTGATGGACCGAGAATTCTCCGGATTCCCTGAGTCTTTTCATAGCATTATGTACAGTAGTGGTAAAAAACTGGAATTCCATGGGATCGTTTGAGGAATGTTCTTTTTGAACAGTTTGATGATTCTCTCACCATGTTTGGTCCATAGTGGTGAGACATGGACCATCTCTGCTTAGAATGACTGAGTTTTTGGTGGAGCTCCATTATTCCCAACCTTGATACAATCCAGTTGGTCAGCTAAAACACGAAGGGTAATCTGGAAAACGTAAAACTGAATGCAGAGAGTTCGGCACATAGACCTGACATACCGTGAACCTCAAACACTGTTGTTCCTCCTTCAAATCCAAATCCTGCATTTCCAAAAGAGGACGGAACAACAGGCTGATTCCAAAATCCTAAACTGTTACGGAACAGACTCATTAATATTCACACCCTCAACATTTACATACAACCATGACGGAGCTACAGAACCAAAATGGTGGACTATATGGAGAAATCTAGCGTTCCAGGCTGGGAAGGGGGTGTCGGCACTTTTCATTCCCTTCCCAAGGAGCCCAACTGTCAGCGTTACATGGTTGATGTTCATCTTTAAACCAGACTGAAGTTGCTTCCTGTTCACCAGCTCCTTAATCCAATGTTCCCTTCCACCTTAAATGCTGCAGCTTGTACAGGAACCAGAATGTCCTGCATCACCATTTAAGGTGGAACAGAAAATTCACAAATAGGAACTTCAGCTCCCACATCTTTAACAGGATCCCGGAACAAATTTAATCCTGCTGTCTGCACATTTCACTCCGGACAGTTTCCCAAACTCTTGGACAATATGGAGCAGCTCCGCTCAGCGTTTGACCCTGAAGAGACTGAAGAGAGGAGCAGCTCCACCTTTATTAGCATCACACCACCAACAGCAGCCTGTAAGTAGCAGCTATGCTGTGTGATTGTATCCGTGTTTGCCGGTTGAA